>OY744536.1:78263204-78335704 GCA_963556195.1 Sepiola atlantica | reverse complement strand
TCATTTTATTTATACATATTTCTTACAACCGTTTCTCCTTGCGAAAGTGGTTTAATACATTATTTTCCATCGTATCATTCTTAAGTTAGCTCTTCCGAGCGAATAAATTAATTTGATTTTCAGTAAAAGGCGTTTACTATTGGCTCACGAATTATCAAGACCAAGAGCCACTCAGGGATAAGGGTTAATGAGGCGGAATTATTGTCAGCTGATCGATGAGGAACACTATTGGAGTACTTACATTGATCAAAAGTATGAACTGCATCTGATTATTTATAGGGGTGGTTTATGACAAGCATTTGTTGACATTGGATTTGAAAACGACCAAGTTGTAATCAACAGGGAAGCAGTCATGCAGTAATGTGTTCCATAGATGTGACGCCTTTGCAAAGAAGCTTTGTACATGGAAATTCTGCCTGATGCTAGGCAAATGGAGAGAGAAAGGAAATTCACTTTCCATTGTGGTAGAAGATGAGTTCTTGCTGTGAATGTCTTATAAGGAGGGGGTAAAGACTGGAGCTGAGTCAAGCATTAAAATATAAGAAGATATTTATGCTAGCGGCTATCGCAATGTGTTGATTTGGCATTCGGTAAAAATGTGAATTGTGTTTATTTCGTTTTTTTCTTTTACATCTTTTGAATATAATCTTGCTTAATCTTACCAAAGAGAATTGTGGTACTTGTGCAGTTTAAGGACCGTGCTATCTTTTAGATAGGATCTTGAATTAAAATTCGATTTTTACGGTATCTTGTTTATTAAATTGTTAGGTGAAAGTACAAAATAGTAAACAAAGCCTCCCTCTCTATGTTAAGAATGGATTTCTAAATAATAACGTTATTATTTCAGCACGGTCCGTAAACTGCAGAAGTACCGAATTGTATGTTATTTGAATGGAATTTAAAAAAAAAATATTTTAATGAGTTTTCTTTGATGCTTACAAAATGGATGGAGTTGAGTGTTCATATTTGGAATTAGTAGATATTGCACATTAAAAATCTTAGGTATACAATTGTTTATAAGATCTGATACTTATTACATCAATAGCTTTCTAGATTGTACCAAAAGTCTTTATTTTATATAAAATAATCATGGCTTTTTTGAAGCGTTCGGTATGTATTCTGGATTAACCGGTGTTTGTAAAGTAATTGTCCATTGTATGAAGAATGGACTCGGTGTATGTGAGCGATGTGAGAGGAGATAATTTTAAGAGAGTGAAATTGTTTGCTACCCTCTTTTTGGAAGACGTATTTAGGAGAAGCAGATAACGCAGAATTAATGTAATAATATTTGTATGCCGAAGAAATGGTCGAATATTTTCGTGAAAAATGCATTAGGAAGTGCTGTAAGTGGTGAGTAGAAAAGATTTGCATCAGAAGTGTTTAGATATTTTCCTATAGTGACTGAAGTTGCAGGGGAAAATCGAATTTACTTTAATATAGAGAAGAGTATAAAGGTTATGACTTAGAAATATTTTGCCAATAACATAATATTCAATAAAAGAGTTAAATATAGAATATTTTCTTTCAATTATTTGTGTTGTTAAATACGTAGAGCTCAATCAATAGCCGCCGGATGGTGAATATTTTTTTGCTCGTATTTTACTAAAAGGACAAAATCTAAAACGCGTTTCTAACTTGACTTCCCTCAAATGGTTGATACCAAAAACGACAAGTGTTTTATTTGTGCAATAAACCAAACTGAATTTTTTTTTTTTTAAACAAACAAAATATGTTAGAAACAATGAAAAATATTTAGATTTTCAATAAAAAATTTAAGGGAAATAAAAAAATGATGGGAGGATGCAGTTAAATGAAACGAAGCTTGGGTTTGAAACAATTCATCAAAATCTGTTGAATGCGTGTTTACATGCAGTGTCCCCCACAAAAAGCAACAGTTGGCAAAAGGGTAAAGTCAAGTATGTGAAATTTGGTTTCTTGGGAATTTTGAGGAATGCTTACAAAAATCGTTATTTCCTTGGGTACATTATGTTCAGGTACTCAGAATTAAACAAAAAAAAAATTTTTTTTTCTTCTTCTTTCTATTTTTTGCTTCAAAATACAAATGCAATGATGTGTTCATACTCTGTCTTGATATGTTATCAGCAGGTCATTAATTAACCTTTATTGTTAATTGATTGATCAAATAATCTCCTAAAATCATCACAACGCAAAATTTCACTTTTCTGCATTTTTTTTAGATGAAGGTTTACAATTTGTATTATTTGGACCCTATTAGTCATGCTGTTTGCAGTCCAATCACTGCATAAGAAGTGATTGGACAGCATGCCGCATGACTGATATCAGTCTTTTTGATCGGACCGAATCAAGAGTAGGTGTGAGATGTGGCCTGGTGTTGACCACCCTGAAGTCTGGGGCACTCTCAGTACCTTAAATACCAAAACCAGATGATGGCGATGATGATGATGACGATGATGATGATGATGATGATGATGATGATGATATTCTTATCTTGGTTGTTGTATTCACAACGTTTTGGCCGATGTCACTTCCAATCGCCATCATTTTGAACTTGGGAACCTTCTATAACTAGAAGGTTCCCAGGTTCGAAAAGATGCATCCGAAGGAAGTCGGGGGTTATGTTGGTCAAAACGTTGTGAATATAATAACCAAGATGAGAATAGTAGTCCGGATGATACAAATAATTTTGTGTAGAAAATTCAGGATATCGAAGACTATGACCTGCGATACAACGTTGAAGACATCGTGTGGGTTGAAATAAAAACCGACGAGCTAATGGTAGACAAAATAAGACAATATTGTAATAATGCAATAATTTTCAATTTAATTTCTACTTGTTCCACCGTTTTCAATTAATGATATGGTGTCCAATATTATTTAATATTTCGAGAATATAGCTCTTTCTCAAAAATTTAAAGTCCGCTCTTCTCGGATTACTTTTTTGCCTATAAGCAAATAATAAATAATTTAGTGTTGATCTATTTTCAAAGTTCTCATATCCTCAATGCTACAAAATATGTTAGAAATAAAGAAGAGATATGCTAATATTGTCTACAGAGGAATGGTAAATCTGCTAACTCAGTTTATCATGGAATCAAAATCAGATCGTTTGTTGAGAGGGAAGATCTAAAGTCGATATTCATTTTATTGTTTGTCTTTGATATTTTTTTTAAAGAAATTCTTGTGAAAAAATGTCATGAAAGCAATTTCTCAATAAAACCCACATTTTTTTAGGGAATTCCAATATGTCTGACTTTCTACAATGTTATTCATATTTGATAATATTTTTAAAAGCAATTTCTCAATAAAACCCACATTTTTTTAGGGAATTCCAATATGTCTGACTTTCTACAATGTTATTCAAATTGTGTTTTGATGGCAAGAAAAGAAGACTCTTTTATAACATTTAACACCTTATGCTTCGCCAGTGTTTTCACTAATACTCATACTAATAATTCATAGAATTACGTCAGTAATTTAATTTTTCATATATAAATTATTGTTATCATTTCTGATGATCTAAAGAGAAAAAAAACATGCAGCGTTGACTTTTTACTTAGACTGGAGGATTTCTTTCCGAATTGATTTCAGGTGGCGGGGGTTGTCTGACTTGCTATTTGCTTTCTCGCTTCATCTCACAATTTGAAATGGCTTCGTCCGGGGCTTGAAAAAGGCGCGTTTTTATTCGCTAATTTTTGTGTGACTGGACGGATTTATGTACAAATAAATACACATTGGTCTTTATTATAGAGTGGAGGATGTCATTTACTGAAAACTTTTGAGATTTCTTTCTTTTTTTTCTTAGATATATTTCTAGTTTAAAATTCACCCCCCCCCCCCCCAAAAAAAAATAAAATCTGTAAAAATAGTTTTTTTATTGATTATGTTTTTTACAATTTTTAGTTTATTCATAAAAAAAACAAACAATTTATCAAAAAAAAAACAACATTTTTTTTTAACTTTACCCGTGGAACAAAAAATTATTTCATTGATTTTCTTCCTCAAAAAATAAATAAATTTCATAAAAATAAATATACGGGGGAGTGTTTTTCCTTTCATTATTTTTTTCTGTAAAAAAGTTGCCTCGTTTTGATTTTGACGCCGGTTCGTTTTGATTCGGTCATTTTTTCGGCTGTTTACGTATTTCTGCATCGGCAAAACTCGGTTTTGTCTGATTCAAAAGCTGTATCAGTATCTAAAAAACTGATTTTTGCTTTCTGATTAGTTTGATTGAAAGTATATTAAAATAGAAATTAATTTTAACCAATAAAAAGATAAATATCCGAAAAGGAGGGAATATTAACGTAAAGGTGGCAGTCATTGTAGGATGGTGAGGACGTTGCGATGGATTTAGCAATGATCCAAGATGGCTGTTAAGCTGATATTGCCAAAGATAAGAGTGGGAGATATAGAAGCGAATAATATTTTGTCATGTTTTAGCAAATAAGTTTTTGGTGCCCATGAAACTTTGTCGGTTAGTGAGTTTATTCTTTTAAACAAAAAAAGAAATGCATCCAAAAGCAACTGCCTTGCGCGCGCCTGAGAGAGAGAGAGAGAGAGAGAGAGAGAGAGAGGGGGGGGGCTGATGTGTAGACTCTACAATTTTTCTTTTAAGAAAAGGATTTTAAGTGATAATGCATTCAAAGTCACTTGTAACTGCCGATAAAAATGAAAAGGATATCTCTCGAAATTATTTCTTCCTTTAAGAAATTAAAAAAAATTATTTACGGAATAATGCATCCAATGTAACAATTCAGAGAGAGAAAGAGAGAGAGAGAGAGAAGGAGAGAGAGAGAGAGAGAGAGAGAGGGGGGTACGTATAGACGAGGTGACTCAAGAATATTTTTGAAAGAAATTTGAAAGAAATTTTTTAAAGAAAAAATAAGAGAGAGAGAGAGAAGAGAGAGAGAGAAATAAAATGGCTGACATATAGACCAGGTGTTTAAGAAGAGCAGAGTAGATAACGTTTTGTCAATCTTTGAAGACATTTTGCAGCTACGAAAATGGTTCCCAGTTGATACTTCCGCCTGTTTCACTTTCACTGTGGTTCAATTTCTCTTCAGTTTTATCTTCGTCCATTAAAGGCGCCAGTCAATAATCTTCCAATAGTAAAAATTAAAAAAAAAACTATTGCGGATCAATTTCTTTTGCCTAATACAAGTAATGTGTTCACCAGCTTTGGACTTGAACTGAGAAGTGATCGTTTTGTTATTCAAGATTGTTGATTCAGTTTGAGCCTGGTTCTCACCCATACAACAAAAAACGGCGAATCATGAATGAAAACTGGAAATTTGTGGTCAAGCAACCCGTATATGAGACGGCTGAACCCCCCCCCCCCTCCCCGCTTCTCTTACCAACTTAATCTGCATATACATACGCACATTTGTGACATGATTTTATATCTATCGCTTACATACATACATATAAGTGGGTTGGGTTGAAGCATAAAATGATGTTATTGTTTGTTTTATAATTTTCTATTGTAACAATTTTAATTCAATATTTCAAACGCTCTGTGTTTTTCATCGAGAATGTCTAGAGAAAAGAAAAAGAACAGGAACATCCTTTCCTTTTCTCTATAAATAAAAATCATCATCTATTTATCTCTCTCTCATATATATATATATATATATATATATATATATATATATATATATATATATATATATATATATAAAATGTGTGGGTGCGTGTGTGTGTAAATATCTATTAATATACTAAATGTGATTAATTCAACGTTTGTTTTCCTAGTCCTTTTTCCTATATGCTTTAATGGTGTAAAACACATGCTAAAATATTTCTTAGTTCAGGTATTGAGCTATGTTTGAAAAAAATCGTTTTAATTCTTATAATTAGTAATTAACTGAACAAGTTACCCATCTCCCTCTCTCTCTCTCTCTCTTAGTTATCTGTATTTCTGTTGCCCCTCTCACTCTATGTTGATTCAACCACTTTCTAATATTTTTAACGTCTCTATGAGCATTTAGCCAAAGAGTGGCTCTCCTTTTTCAGCGTTGCTTCTTAATTCCATTCTTTCGTCTATCTACATATTAGGAAGTTTTGACATGCGTGCATATTTTCTGTGTATTATTTGTAAGCGTAAATGAATCCTGTTATATTTTTATAAGTAAGTTTTTAGTTCTTTTTTGTTTATCTTTTTGTTTATGTGTACGAACGATTAAGAAACGGATAATTCTTATACCTATATGTACACAAAAGCACAACTATACATAATGTGTAGACCAGTGACGTGCAGATGGTGGAGGGGGCGGTGACCTCGGACATCCACATTGGAGAGGGGAGGTTATCCAATCATATTCAAACTATCTCCCTTTTTCATAATATTTCTCAGTACTAGGATTTGGACTTTAGTCTTTGGGACGTACAGTCAAGTAAGGAGTTGGCCCCGGGCATCACCAGACCCCTGCACGTCACTGGTGTTAACATGTACAATATTCAAATTCACTTCATTATGAATAGTTTATACACTTAAGGATAGACATGACAACATTTATACAAATGATCCAATTCTTTTTTCATCTTAATATTTTTCACCATTTTCTTGTGCATTTTTCTCCAGAAATATGAAAAAATGAAACACAAAAAAAATAATTTTCTAGATTTCTGTTGCTTATTTAAATCGATTATTTAAAGGACACGTCTTGTTATTTTGCCGGTTTGATTATCATTCTCTAGTAATCATTTCTGATGAGCATTCTAGTGTAATCATTTTTAATGATCATTTTATTTTGACAATCATTCTTCTCGTGTAATCATTTCGGACGATCATTCTCATGTAATCATTTTTTGATGATCATTCTCCAGTAATCATTTCTGATGATCATTTTCATGTAATCATTTCTGATGATCATTTTCATGTAATTATTTCTGATGATCATTTTTGCGTAGCCATTCTTCCTTCGCTGCAAACTTTTCTTGAGTTGAAAAATGACACAAATCCTTTCTAAACCAAAGAACCGAATTGTGGACGAACAACGTTCAATCGAAGAGTCAACGTTATTCTCTTGAATAATAAAAAGGGGAAATCAAACTCTAAATATTGGTGACGTACATAAAATTAATTTTTGATTAAGTTGAAAAGAAATAATTTGCATTTTGTAAAATAAAACACGATTTTGATTTTAATGCTGAAATAGAAATATAGAAATTTAGCAGTTGTCGAAGAAAGTTACATTTTTTTTAACAAACACAAGTCATCATTTGATAGTTAAAACATGTTTATCTACTAAAACATAATTCTGTACTGTTCGAAAAAAAAAATAACTTGTTAGTATAGTGATAGCAACTTAATCGTGGAAAAAATTCAAATAATAATTAAAAATAGTAATTAGAATAATTCTATATTAATTTGGATTCTTTGGATAACTATTCTCATCTTAGTTGTTACATTCACAACGTTTCAACTAGTGATGGGACGATTACAACATTTTTCCTTATTCCGATACAATTACCGATTCTGTTCTAAATTCCCGCTTTCGATTTTAAAATCGCTTAAAAAGGAAGAATTTCATTGGGAGGTGGGGGGTAAGCGGAGAGTCCTCCTCTACTTTTAAATGTACATATAATTTTCTTTTTAATTTGACAAACTTCTGAATGTTTTCTTTTTATTCAAGATTTTGATAAACTCATTGTGAGATATTCATCTATATTTTTCACTTGTGTCATTTTCCCTATTTATCCACTCGTGCCATTTTTACTGAGTCATTTTCTTCTGGTGCCATTTTTACTGAGCCATTTTCTTCTGGTGCCATTTTTACCTAAATTCGTTATTATGACCAATAGATTTTAGTTTTACTGGTAGTTTCAAAATCAATAAATATTTATCATTTCATCATTAGTACCAGCAATGGAAAATTAAGTTTTAAATTTAAAAAAATGTTATGGTTTAAGTAGATCTATCTATTTCAGGAATAAATAGACTTACGCAGACACGATAAATACAGTTACATCTAAACGTTGTGGTGACAATTGATGGCAGTTATGGCCACAGAATCAAACACATACTTTCTGTAACATACTTTTGTTAATTATACCACTGCGTTTGTCTTGATTATTACCGGCCGTGCAAGACCACACATTTTTTAAAAGAATCGCCTTTGGAATCGGAAATCAAGCTTTTTCCGATTCCGGTACCAATTCCAATACCCCAAAAAGTTCTGATTTTTCCCGATTCCCGATTCCCATTCTGATTACTCGTCCCAACACTGATTTCAACTGATGTAACCTCCGGCCATCTTCAAGTGCATCTTTTCGAATTTGAAAACCTTCTTGTCGACCTTGGGAATTATTATGTCGAGCTAAGAAAACTATATGGAATTTCTATCTGAACTCTTTATTTAATCCACCGGGGTAGATTGTTCTGATTCCGTCAGCCATTACCGGGTAGAATTGCTAACTTATGTTATTCTTAGTTATTATCACCGACTGTCACTTAGAACTGATTGTTAACGGATGCTTTTAACCATTGCGCCATATGCCTATGCAGACAATTCTATTATGAATTTTGGCAGCCTTAAACCTAATCTTGTTTTCTAGATGTGTAATATGTAGATCTATAGTAACAAATCATAATATTCTCACCTAATATTATGATTATTACTATAGAATAAATGTTTTTTATTTTTTTAATTATTTTTTAAATTTTAATTTTAATATTAATTAACTCTTCGACCCGGTCGTGGGTGACGGAATTTAAACATAAGGATTCTCGAGTTCGACTAGAAGGTTCCAACGATGTACCCGAAGAAAGTTGGAAATTACATCGGCCGAAACGTGAAAATAACAACCAAGATGAGAATAGTAGTCCGAATACTCCAAATTATGAATCTTCTCTATGTTAAGTAAAGAATTTGATTTCTGAATTCAAAACAAATCCGAAAAAAAAAAAAGAGTGACAAATAGCGGATGAACTTTATGCATATAAGTGCAGTATAAGTGCTTTGCTTCATGGATGACTGAAGGTGAAATAAGTATTGCATTGGATTATTGACGAAATAAGCAGTTATTTAACAGTCATTTTAAAGCCAATCATGCAGCACCAAGTTTATTTGATAGTTGTTGTCGAAGGTGTAAGTAGAATGCGATAAAAAAAAAAATTGTGTATAGACGATAAAAATGACTTAATGTTGTCTTTTTAAAAAAATATTATTAGTGAGGAACCATTTCGAGTTAAAATCTATTTTGTATTACGCATGTAATCTGAAGAAAATCACGTTTGAAATGTGTAAACATTCTAGAATAATCCATATTTTAACAAAATGTAACCGGAAGTAGTGTATTTGGCTCATAGCGCCATTTTTTATTTTGTATTGCTCAAGCCGGAAAACGTATTAAAACGTCTTTTTTTGTGTCCTATTATTACGTAATACTAAATAGATTTTAACTCCAAAACGTTCTTAATGTCATAATCTTTAATATATATATATATATATATATATATATATATATATATATATATATATATATATATATATTTTATTTTTTATTTTTTTATCCTTTTATTTTATTTTTCCTTTTTACATTTCATTATTTTTTTATATTTTATATAATATTTTATTTTATTTCTATTCTTATTTTTATTTTTTATAATTTTTATAATGTTTTATTATTATTATTATTATTATTATTATTATTATTATCATTTTATCTTTCTATTTTTATTTTATATTTGTAACTTATTCCTTTTTCTAATATTTGTCTCTGTGGCTCTTCCTGTCAATAGATGTTCCTCTACGACGAGCTTGCTATTTTTTCTTTGAATTTCTGTAAGACATGGTGCTAAAGGCGCTGATGAAGGAACATTTTGGAGTAGCTTTGTTAATTTAAAAAAATAAAATAAAGTATTTCCAGAATGTTTTGGAAACGACCGTACGCCATACTAGACTTGATGTTCTAATTCTTGGAATAATTGTAATATTTTAATTCATTAAATCCTCTTATATATATATATATATATATATATATATATATATATATATATATATATATATATATATATATATATATTATCGCCTATACATTAATTTTATTCGAATTTATGAAGAAACTGTTTACACCGTCGATCTTTACATTTACCGTTTATTCTAGATTATGAAATAAAATAGTTTGTATAAAAATACAAGTGTCTATTTACTTTTTCTCATATTTCTGTATATAAGTTATCTTGACTTCAAATAATAACGTCCAGCTTGATTAATAAGGTGCAAAGTTTTGACCATGATTTGACCGAGGCTTTGTGTTCATCATTTCTCTTAACTGATGAACACAAAACCTCTGTCAGATTATGATTAAAAACTTTTACACATTAAAAGTCAAATTTAGATATAAAACATCTAACAATAATATGACTTAAAAATCCGAGTAAACTTTTGACTGTAGTTGAATGATTTTCTGCAATGATTAATTATTAGAATTTCTATTTAAAAAGAACAAGTTTATCACAGGTTTGTTTTCCTTTCAATTAATATGTTATATATTTGTCTAATTTGTCCAATTAGTTTGTCTAATAAATGGCTAATAAATAATTTGCCGAATTTGTCCAATTACTTTGTCTAATTTGTCTAATAACTGTCTAATAAATAATTTGCCTAATGAATGTCTAATAAATAATTTGTCTAATAAATGTAAAAATTGTTAGACTAACCAACAGTACAGTTTCGTTGAAGTAAAAAAAGTAGAAATGAAGGATAAATTAATGCTTAAAAGTGCATTAAAAATGACTTGTATATATTTAAACTTTTTAAAAACTGCAAAAGTATACCTGTACAGAAATGGTAGTTTCTTCATTTAACTTTAAAAAATTAATATATTTCTTTCTCTAATATAATAATTTTAATGAAAATTGAAAAAAAAATATTTTGTGCTTCTGCGCTGAAGTTGCTAATAGCTTTCTGAGATTGGCCACTGAAAATAGAATCTAACATGTCAACAATCAAAAGAGCAATAAAAAAAAAGAAATGGTTGATCAACTTCTCCAATTAAAATTTGATTCGTAGCAATCATCTTACTCATCATGGAGAAATTGTTACTTCATTTTCTTTTGATTAAATTCAGTTTTTTGATTAAGCAAAATAAAAAATAAGATTGAGCCGTTTTATTTTTGAGATTTAATCAAAATTTGCCTAACTGAAAAATATTAGGGTGTATCAAAAGCTTTGTTTTCACAGATAAAATATCAAAATACACTTCTTACTCCAGGTTACCCAATCAGAGCTATTCGTATCCGATCAACTAACTTGTAACTTTGTGACACTAGAACCACATTCAAATTCTACGATCAAGTGTTTTGACCTTGTTATGTATATTTAAGCATTTGTGACGTCATCGCTTTTGAGATTCGGTCAGATGTCACTTTGAAACAGACTTTATATGAAAACTCATTTCATTACACAATAAATGACTATAGCTTCTCATACTACTAGCAGAGTTTTCGCAATGCTAGTGTTTGGTGAACTTCTACCGTTATTCAAGGATCAACTAGCTCCATTAATATTCTAAGACTTTTCTCAATATACTAATTTCGAGACTGCTGTCAAATGGATGGACGCCATTTTTTAGTTCTAGTCAATTAAAAAAAAAACAGTACTTTGTGTTCCAGTCTCAAATGTAACTGGTTAATTTCATGTTCAACTTCTCCAATGAAAATTAATAATTGAATGGTATTATTATTTTAAATCTGTGGAAGATATTCCTAAAGTTTAAGAAAACATTATGAAATTGCCTGCAAAAACAAATACCCAATGTTTTGTAGGATTTTATGAAAATTAACAAAGTAATTAAATATTCAAGATGGCATTTCAAGAAATACGTCTTTTGTTTGCATTTTCTATTCAAATATCTGTGAAATATTCACAAACATCAAATAATACCAAAAGTAGAAGCAAAGTGTAGTATCTGTTCTGATACTACACTTCATCTTTTTCTGTTCACGTTCTTCTAGGATGTGATAATTTTTATTTTTGTTTCAATTCAGAATGACCCTTTTTGAGGGAGCTGGATTTTCCTCACATTAAAAATCGACCTTGTGTCTAACTCTGCCCTCGTGGGGAAGCAAGTAAATAGGGACTTAATATTAATCAATAATTAACAAAGAGATTTGATTTTTGGCGATCATTTTCCTCATTATGGATCAAATCAGTTTTTTTGATTAAACAAAATAAAATAAGAAAAATGATCCACACTTTACTTTTGGAATCGAGTCTAAATTAGGCAAAAAATATTGAGGTGTATCAAAATACATTTGAATAGTGATCAGGCAGCATCAATAGCGATATTTTCGTGGGATCACGAGAAGTTTTATATCTCATCAAGATCATACTTCTTACTCTAGGGTATCCAACCAGAGCAATTAGTCCTTGATCCACTAACCCACAGCTTTGTAACATGAGAGCGACATTGAAATTCCACAATCAAGTGATCAATCAGTTTTTTGATTAAGAAAAATAAAAAGAAGAAAATTGAGCCGAATTTTATTCTTGACATTAAAATTTTTTTTTTTTTAACATAGTTCACCTCAAACAAGGCAAGCTACCACTGTAGACGTAACTGAGAATTAGGGTGAAAGTTTAAGGGGTCATCCTAAATTTGGAACTGTGCAGCGAGATGCTTGTTCACATTAGTTTTAAATTTCTGCATGTCGGTACAGTCGGGAAAAAGAGAGCAGAGAGGGAGTTCCAAAGGCCGGCAGCACAAGGAAAGCAGCTATTGGAGTAGAAGGCTCTCTCTAACACCTGGGGACCTCCACAGTGAATGGATGGGATTTAGCTAATTGTCGGGTTGGTCTAGTGTATTTACGTCGAGGGTGCACCAAAGCAGCAAGTTCATCGGAGCACATTCCATTGAAGTACTTGTAAAACAAGCACAAGATGCAACATTGCCGCAATGGGACAGGGGCTGAAGCTCGGTGGATAATGAGGGACCTGTAAGATTAGTGACTCTTTTTTGGACCTTGTCTAAGAGGGAGAGACTAGTGAATCGTGCACCAGCCCAGATGTGACAACAATACTCCATGCATGGGCAGATGGTGGGTTTGTAGAGATATAGGATACTGTTATGTGTAAGAAATTTTCTAGCACGGTAGAGGGAGCCCACTTTCTTTGTAGCAGCCTTGGCAATGTTTTCTATGTATTTGTTCCAATTCATGTTACCCGTGAATGCTAGGCCGAGGAGTTTGAACGTTGGGCTCTCAGGTAGGGTTTATTTTCCATGGCAATCGGTCATTGAAAAATATTAGGATGTACCAAAAATTTGTTTTTAAAGTTAGCAAAATACACTTGGAGATTGGTAGATAGTGCGCGACCTATTGGGTTAGAGACTATTTTTGTTCATCCTGTTGGTGCACCAGCACAGATGTGGCTCATCAGGCTAAGTAAAAGGAAAGTCTTGATGAGTCTAATAGGGAAGGAAGGGGTTACAAGGCTGGCTGACAAAAACGTCTACCCATATAAATTTCTCGTTATGTTGGATAATGGCCCTATGGGAATGGATGTATCTGTTGGAAATCGTTGGTTTGACTTGCGCGAATTAGCACGGGGTGGACCTGGCAGTCGAGTGCAGAATAGGGCCTGTTATCACAATCGGAGCTCACAGACGTGACAAGGTCACCGTATGACGAGATCTCAGATCAAGGGTCAATGTGCACCTGCGAGAGGCTCTGTGACGTCACAGGCCTTTGTGTGGGAAACAGAGGGATCTGTGACGTCACTCGTTCTTCGTGAGAAGCGAGTTTTAGTCAGTCTAGGTTTTGGAGGCGAACCGATGAGACGTGATTTTTAGCATGTAGTCTACAACCGATTAAGGGAAATATTTCCCTAAGAAAATACAGGCGAAATATCTCTTTTCCCCCCTCCACGAATGGTTAAGACTTATTTGATAAGTAACTACGATAAAGTAGTAATTTGCTTTCTCTCTCTCGGCGTAGTGAATGTCTCTCAGCCGACGGATAACTTCGCCTGTAATAAAAAGAATTGAAAGTTAAAGGATTGTTTCTCGATTGAGACGGCCATAAGGCTCTTTGTTGCAGTAGCGTGGTTCACGACAGGAAAGAAAGAAGAAAGAATTCAACCACTGGACGACATTGAGACGGCGACCCTCTATGCTGCGAGGGAGAAATTTGGAGGTATGTAAACTATATGATTTATGTTTTAAAAAAATGACGGGTATTAAATGTGAACTGCCACGGCCCTTTTTGGGACGAGTATACGAAACGAGAAAAGCCGCGGCCCTAAGTAGAGGGCTATGCAACAGTTAGATCACTGAAGTTAAGCGACGTCGAGCCTGGTCAGTACTAGATGAGTGACTATTTGATAATATCAGGCGCGTTATGTGGAAGGTTGTCAACTCGTCAATGCAAGAAGTGTCAAAACCTAATGTCGCCATCTCCCCAGACCGGGATTTACATGCGATTACAAATTTGATCCTTCAGGGGAAGCCACCTAAATCCGCCTAGGGTAAATTCTGCTTCGTTTCGTTTTTTTCTTCTTCTTTTTCGATACACCCTAATAGTAAGTGTTTCCAAAATCTGAGATATATAAATTATATAAAAAAAAATGATACTTCGTATTTGTTAAAATCTAAAATAGAAACATTTTTCATGCTCAAGAAAGTCAGCTTTATCAATAAACCGATAAGACGGTTGACATGTCAGTGGCAAAACTCAGATAAAAAGAAGCCAACACTTTATAAAAAAGAATTGTCTGAAATAAAAAGAAGAAGAAGGAGAAGAAATGAGCAGATAAGCCAAAATAAAAGGCGAAAAGCTTTGAAAGCAACAGAGAATTTATAAAGAATGCAACATGTTGCCAGAAAATTGCCATGATGTGATTCGGTGAGTGTAAAAATAACACATGTATCTGTTACGTTTGATATGAAATGAGAAACGAGACAGAAGCGCAGGGTCTCAACATTTATATAGGAAAGATAAAACAAATAAATGAAACAATCAGATATTTATAGGAGAGACGATTCAAACACTTTGGGAATTTGAACTTTTGGGTAGCATCTTGTATTTAGAGAGAGGGGGGTAAGGAGAAAAAGTTGTATCGAGAGAGAGAGAGAGAGAGAGAGAGAGAGAGGGAGATAGAGAGAGAGAGGTATTGAGAGACAGAGAGAAATTGGGGAGCAATCAGATATATAAGAGAGGCTATTCAAACGCTTTGGGAATTTGAACTTTTGGGTAGCATCTTGTATTTAGAGAGAGGGGGATAAGGAGAAAAAGTTATATTGAGAGAGAGAGAGAGAGAGGGGGGAGTGAGAGTGACGAAAGGAGATAAAGTTGCATTGAGAGAGAGGGAGAGAGAGAGAGAAAGAGGGAGAGAGAGAGAGAGAGTGGGAGATAGTGGTATTGAGAGACAGAGAGGGATTGGGGAGCAATCAGATATATAAGAGAGGCTATTCAAAAGTGTTGTAGCATCTTGTATTGAGAGAGAGAGAGAGAGAGAGAGAGAGAGAGAGAGAGAGAGACAGAGACAGAGACAGACAGACAGACAGACAGACAGACAGACAGACAGTTATATTGAGCGAGATAGGGGAGAGAGAAGGGGGAGACTTGTTAAGAGAGAGAGAGGGGGGGGAAGGGCAATCAGATAAATATTGAGGCTGTTCAAAACTTTTGGGAATCTTAACGAGAGAGAGAAAGGGAGAGAAAAAAGAGAGAGAAGAGAGAGAGAAAGAGAGAGAAAAAAGAGAGAGAGAGAGAGAGAGAGAGAGAGAGGGGGATAGTGATTTTTATGTAGGAATACATAGAAAAGTTTCACCATTATTTGAAAAGTGGAGATCTCAGATGTAAATTTTTTTCCGAAATAGTTCTTTTATGTTTGTACAATATATAAAATTCTTCCTGATGTTTCGGATATATCTACAACGGCTTTTTTTTAAATTTGGCAATTAAAACAGATTATTTAGAATATGACTGCAACAAAGAAAATATTTACATTAACTTTTTTAACGTGTATAAAATTGAAATGTTTATGTAATAAACAGTCTTCTCTAAACGGCCTGAAATATTTAACTACAAAAAAGCAATTTTGTCTGTAACAATGAATGTTATTGTAATAGACAGTCTTCTCTAAACGGCCTGAAATATTTAACTACAAAAAAGCAATTTTGTCTGTAACAATAAATGTTATTGTAATAGACAGTCTTCTCTAAACGGCCTGAAATATTTAACTACAAAAAAGCAATTTTGTCTGTAACAATGAATGTTATTGTAATAGACAGTCTTCTCTAAACGGCCTGAAATATTTAACTACAAAAAAGCAATTTTGTCTGTAACAATGAATGTTATTATAATAGACAGTCTTCTCTAAACGGCCTGAAATATTTAACTACAAAAAAAGCAATTTTGTCTGTAAAAATAAATGTTATTGTAATAGACAGTCTTCTCTAAACGGCCTGAAATATTTAACTACAAAAAAAGCAATTTTGTCTGTAACAATGAATGTTATTGTAATAGACAGTCTTCTCTAAACGGCCTGAAATATTTAACTACAAAAAATCAATTTTGTCTGTAACAATAAATGTTATTGTAATAGACAGTCTTCTCTAAACGGCCTGAAATATTTAACTACAAAAAAGAAATTTTGTCTGTAACAATAAATGTTATTGTAATAGACAGTCTTCTCTAAACGGCCTGAAATATTTAACTACAAAAAAAGCAATTTTGTCTGTAACAATGAATGTTATTGTAATAGACAGTCTTCTCTAAACGGCCTGAAATATTTAACTACAAAAAAAGCAATTTTGTCTGTAACAATAAATGTTATTGTAATAGACAGTCTTCTCTAAACGGCCTGAAATATTTAACTACAAAAAAAGCAATTTTGTCTGTAACAATAAATGTTATTGTAATAGACAGTCTGTTCTAAACGGCCTGAAATATTTAACTACAAAAAAGCAATTTTGTCTGTAACAATAAATGTTATTGTAATAGACAGTCTTCTCTAAACGGCCTGAAATATTTAACTACAAAAAAAGCAATTTTGTCTGTAACAATGAATGTTATTGTAATAGACAGTCTTCTCTAAACGGCCTGAAATATTTAACTACAAAAAAGCAATTTTGTCTGTAACAATGAATGTTATTGTAATAGACAGTCTTCTCTAAACGGCCTGAAATATTTAACTACAAAAAAGCAATTTTGTCTGTAACAATAAATGTTATTGTAATAGACAGTCTTCTCTAAACGGCCTGAAATATTTAACTACAAAAAAGCAATTTTGTCTGTAACAATAAATGTTATTGTAATAGACAGTCTTCTCTAAACGGCCTGAAATATTTAACTACAAAAAAGCAATTTTGTCTGTAACAATAAATGTTACTGTAATATTAGGAATAACTAATTATGAACTGATTCTTTAAAGAAATAAAGTAAAATAGACTAAAAAATCCTTATTTGAAGTCGTTTTTTCATGAAAAAAAATAATTGAAGATTTAGTTAGTGAAATATCTTATATAAATAGAGATTTTGTCCGTCTGTCCGTCAGTCTGTCACAATTTTTTCGTCAGTCACAATTTTTTTAAACATAATAAATACATTGTGGAATTTGTCTCATTTCGAAATATCAGAGATCTTAACTACTTTTAGAAATGGAAAATATTGCATTAATAGTAAATAATAAATTCCCAACAAATAAAGCAGATGCCATGACCAGAAATCGAAACCTTCAATTTTTACGGTATCTTTTGTTTATTAAATTGTTAAGTGAAAGTACAGAATAGTTAACAAAGCCCTCCCTCTCCATGTTAAGAATGATAACAATAAATACGCAACGAGAGGGAGCATATATTTGCTAGTAAATAAAATTTAAATACAGATTGTGTCCGTCCGTCATTCACATTGTTTAAACGTAATAATGCATTGTGGAATTTGTCTCATTTCGAAATATCAGAGATCTTAACAACTTTTAGAAATTAAAACTATTGCATTAATAGTAAATAATAAATTCCTAACAAATAAAGCGGATGCCATGACCGGAAATCGAAACCGAAACCTTAATATCTTAAGTCTGAGGTTCTAACAACCGAGCTATTTGGACATTCTTATAAATAGAGCTTAAAACATTACCATAACAAAATAATTATAGCTTTGACGTGACGTCATAGATTTATGATTCACGTAATGTTTCAAAACATGAATTTAAAATAAGTGAGAATAAAATAAAAAAATGAATGGATAAACATTATCAATAGCGTTTGAAATTATTTTAATAGTCCCAAACAAGTTATTTTGCTTTTACTACGTATTGTATGTAGTTCTTTCACAATTATATAATCCTCCCAGCCGAGTAAAAAATATGCGACCGGAGGGGGCATAGATTTGCTAGTTACATAAATTATATGTGAAATAAACAATAACTAGATCTGTCGTGTACAATGCTATACATATTAAGCAGGAATATAAGGAAAACAGAATGGACTGTCATATGTTAATGAGTATTGATTTACTCCTCTCCAGGAGTTAGGCACAAGACCAGTTTTTATCTTACTCCCACAAGTAAGATGTGACCCAAGGTATCCATCGGAACAGATACTACACTTTGATCTTAACCAAAAGGCCAATTAAAGAAAAAAAGTAGCTCAAAGAAACGTTAAAATCTTACATAGAAGCAAATACACATAGACACACACACACACATGCACGCACACATTGATGCACACAAACATGCACACATAGACACACACACACACATGCACGCACACATGGATGCACACAAACATGCACACGGAGGTGTTAAACCTGACATAAGTGATATCAAACAATGGGGAGAGTAGCACTCTCACATAAATACATTCATCTTCGTTACTTACTCTCTCATGAAAATACTAAGTATCATATTTTTTCAAAGAAATTTCACAAATAATTTCTTCATACTAGCTATAAAGTGGTAAAGATGGAAATAGACATATCCAGATACTGAAACACCACCGTTCAAGGGGCGGGGATAAACCAGTTATATTTAAATAAATTCGTAAATTTTATTCATTCGCTGCTTATTGAAAGACATGCACAAGTGAAATATGGCAGTTCAAAATATATTAACAGGAAAACTCTTTGATATATCAGGCAAAAATAAATATCTACACCAAAATTACGGAAAATTATCGAGTAGAATTTTAATTAAAAATAAAAATCATTTTTTTCGTATATGTCCGATTCTCCTTTTTTTCCTCTCTTTTACGTAACTCTTCTAAATTAAAAACGTAAAATGGGTTCGCTCTAACCTAGAATCGGATTTTTATTTTCAATTATAATTCTACTCGATAATTTTCCTTATTTTTTGGTGTAAATATCGACAGGGTGGTGGATAGAAAAGCGGAAAAATTGAGGTTGTAAATTTTATTGTTTGAATTTTTTCAGCATCTGTGAATGTATTATAAGATTAGTCGTTGAAAAACTTTATGAAAGTTAATCTTTGTAAAAATAAATTACTGTTTGAAAAGTTTCCCGCTTTTCTAGCGACCACTGTGTATTTTTGTCTGATACGTAAGTATATCAAAGAGTTTTCTTGTTAATTTATTTTGAACTGCCATGTTTCACCTGTGTATGTCTTTCAAGAAGCACCACAGATTTTCTAATAGTTTCTAATGTTTAATAATAATTATTAAATTAATTTTTTTTTTTACTTATTTGAATAATTTAACAAAATTAATTTCTGTTTTCATTAGATGAATAATTTGTAGTAAAAAAAGAATAAGGCTACAATCCTGCTATAAACAAATGCAATGATATCGGGATTGACACGTTTTAATGGGTCTTAAATGAATCGGGTGAAATTAATAATTTTTATTTATTTACTTAATATTTAAAATTATTTGTAGAAAAAATAATTAATAATCAATTATTGATTTTTTTAGATTTAAATCTATGAATATTTGTTGTTTCATTAAGTTATGAATAAAATTGAATATAAAGAATGCAGTGGAATATTGCTTAAATATGAATATAAAAAAATGAAATGAAAAATGAATGACATTGCGAAAACATCTATTAAATATCTTTTTTTTAATATAAAGAATGCAGTTGAATATTGCTTAAATATGAATATAAAAAAATGAAATGAAAAATGAATGACATTGCGAAAACATCTATTAAATATCTTTTTTTAATATAAAGAATGCAGTGGAATATTGCTTAAATATGAATATAAAAAAATGAAATGAAAAATGAATGACATTGCGAAAACATCTATTAAATATCTTTTTTTTAATATAAAGAATGCAGTGGAATATTGCTTAAATATGAATATAAAAAAATGAAATGAAAAATGAATGACATTGCGAAAACATCTATTAAATATCTTTTTTTTAATATAAAGAATGCAGTGGAATATTGCTTAAATATGAATATAAAAAAATGAAATAAAAAATGAATGACATTGCGAAAACATCTATTAAATATCTTTTTTTTTAATATAAAGAATGCAGTGGAATATTGCTTAAATATGAATATAAAAAAATGAAATGAAAAATGAATGACATTGCGAAAACATCTATAAATATCTTTTTTTTTAATATAAAGAATGCAGTGGAATATTGCTTAAATATGAATATAAAAAAATGAAATGAAAAATGAATGACATTGCGAAAACATCTATTAAATATCTTTTTTTGCAGTCTAAATATGAACGACTTTGTTGTGAATGCTAAAGTCAAAGTATATATAAAATGTTCGTAAATAAAATATCATTGAAGAAAGATTCACAAAAAAGTTAAAGTGTCAGTTTTGTTTAAGTGACACACTTTATCCTTGAGTATATTTATAATAGATAAGACACTAGTCATAGTGACATGTATTTTATGTTTTACACTCAGTGAATATCAAGAGAACAAATTAAAAAGTGATCAATATAGGATCAAAAGTATTTATTACTATTCTATGAAATAAATCCATTACTATTTTATAAAAATAAAATGATTCCTATTTCATGAAAATAACATGATTAATATTTCATTAAAATAAAATGATTACTATTCCATAAAAAATAAATTTATTACGATTCTATAAAATTATTACTATTCCATAAATAAATTTATTACGATTCTATAAAATGATTACTATTTCATAAAAATAAAATGCTTACTATTTCATGAAAATAAAATGCTTACTATTTCATAAAAATAAAATGATTACTTTTCCATAAAAATAAATTCATCACTATTCTATAAAAATAGAATAATTACTATTTTATAAAAATAAAATTATTACTATTTCATTAAAATAAAATGCTTACTGTTCCATAAAAAAATAAAATGATTACTATTCCATAAAAAACAATGATTACAATTTCATAAAAATAAAATGATTACTATTCGATTAAAAAAAAATTATTACTATTCTATGAAAATAAAATAATTACTATTTCATAAAAATAAAATGATTACTATTCCATAAAAAATAAATTAATTACTATTCCATAAAAATAAAATTATCACTATTCCATAAAAAATAAAATTATCACTATTCCATACAAATTAAAATAGTACTATTCCATAAAATATATTGTCTATTCTATAAAAAATAATTTTATAACTACTCCATACAAATAAATGCGTTACTATTCCATAAAGTAAATTTATTATTATTTCATAGAAGTAAATTTATTACTATTGCATAAATTAAAAAAAAAATACTTTAACAACAATTAGTTATCTATCCATCTACGTATGTATCTATGTATCCTTTGATCTATTATACTAAATCTGAGTTAATCAACGTTTGTTTCCCTAAGGCTTTACATTACACTAGCAGGGCTACCCTGCGTCGGCCGGGGCAAAAGTGTAACATATTCCTATTAAAACTTCTATCTCTCTCGCGCCCCCCCCCCCCCCCGTTTTACCACTACCTCTCCCCACCTCCTCTTTCTTCTCCGCACAGCCCATTCCTCTATCTGGACATACATACATACATAAATACAGACAACTCGAGGAATGAGTCAGCATAAGGGAATTAATTATGTGAAAAAAAATCAGTGTTACTTCTCTTTAGTTAATGGATGGACCCCCCCCCCCCCATTACGAAATTTGTGGCAGTTTAGGGCAAAAGAATGAATAACTTTTGTAATTTTAGAATTGTAGCTGGACATACACACAGACAACTACTTTTTATATAATATATTAACATTAACATTAGTTTAATTAAAAAATAATTATAGTTTAATAACAATTTGATTCAATTTAATGGCTAAATGGTACTGTAATAATCAAATTTAACTTCAAAATTGTATTTAAAAAAATAATAATTTGGTAAAAACAACAAAAAAGCAAACCCTCATGCATTAAAAGATTGCAAGTTTTCAAAGCTATTTACACCCGATAATTGTATAAATAGAAAAGATTAAAACCACATTTATACCTTAACAAAACTAGTTATAGTTTTATAACAATTTAGTTCAATTGATAATTTAATGATCAAACAGTATTATCATTATTTAATTTAACTTCTAAAATTCGATTTAAAAAAATAATTTGATCAAAACAACAAACGGAATAGTTTTTAAAAAAAAGAACAAAAAAGTTTTTTAAAAAGTAAAAAGACTCCCGGGCAACGCCAGTAGGTTAAGCTAATATATTATAACTTGCCTTAAGCAATAACATATTTCCAGAAATAGAGAAGTGTATGAAATAAAAGAGAAAAGAAGAAATAATCTTGATTAAGATCATAAGTAAAAGTTATTACATGCAATATCAAAAATAATTTTGGTCAACAATTGAATGCAAATCATGGGATATTTTCTGGCAACATGAAAAAACAAACAAAAAACAAAATAATCTAACATTAGCAACTTCAGCAACAATCACCAATATTTAGAGTCGTTCAAATTCGGTCATTTAGGGTTCGGGTTCGGGTTCGGGTTAGGGTTCGGAGTTTTATCACGAGGGAGGGAAAATTGAAATTGTTTAATCTAAGTTTTTTTTCTTTTTCAAAGGGGGATAACAATGCAAACTTCGAATTTTATTTTGATAATAATAATTTTATTTTGATAATAATAATTTATTTGCAGTCCTTTTTCTTTTACACGTATTTATTTATCATAGGGACTGAATTGTTTTCAGACTCTTAAAGTTCGGTTGTCCAAGAACCATGGCTGTTTGCACACGCAAGAGTTAGCAGTTTTCAGGTTGAAGACTGAAGATAAAATCTGCACACCGAAACAAATTCATTTTTTTAATGACGGAAATGTCATCAATTTGAGAGCAATCGGTTCAAAGAAGTTTTTTTTTTGTTTCCATTTTTAAAAAAAAAAGTTTTTTAAAAAATTGCTTGATCACTTAAAGTTCATTTTTAAATAAGAATAAAAAAAAAACACCACCAAAAAAAAAAAACATATTTCAAACCAAAAAATACGCCTGTTTAAATCCAAGATCAACATTCAGTGCAGATAATCAGGTTCTTCTTGACATATCACTCCCCGGTAAATACGCTAAATAAAATTGGCAACTATACATAAATACACAGATAAAATATGGCTGTTCAAAATAGAGTAATAGGAAACTCTTTGATGTACTTATGTATCAGGCAAAAATAGATATCAACACCAACAATTAGGGGAAATTATCGAGTAAAATTTTAATTTCCCCTAATTTTTAGATATCTACTTTTGCCTGATACGTAAGTATATCAAAGAGTTTTCCTATTAATTTATTTGGAACTGCCATGTTTTATCTGTGTATTTATATATACTTGATGATGATGATGATGATGATTGCACTGAAAATTCTAACTTTAGGAAATACATACATGTTATTGTGATTAAAAACCGGTAACTAAATTTTGCAGAAAACAATCCAGTAACTTTCTTTTATTTTTAAGATATTGAATTTTTAATTTTTTTAATAAATTGCTAAATTTGAAATCTCAAGAAGCATTAAAAGGGTTAAAATAAACCCCTAGCAACAGAAAATAGTATCTTTGTGATTATTACCCTTGATAAATTAACAAGATGGCGGATCTCATGACATCTACTGAATCAATGAAAAAATTTCAATATCTTAAATATATAAAAACTACTGGATTATTTGGATTATTCAGACTACTGGATGTTATTCTCACAACGTTTCGGCCGAAGTAACCTCCAACCTTCTTCAGGTGCATCTTTACGAACTCGGGGATCTGTACGGAATTTAGAATTGTAACCCTTTATTTAATCCATGGGGGTAGCTTGTTCTCATTGTAGAAGTCTTAAGTAATTCTTAATTGTATTCTTAATGTCGTACTAAGGATTGAACCTTCAACCTCCAGAAGACTGTCACTTAAGGCTGATTAGACTTAGCACATTTATCCGTTGCCCCACGGGTCCGAGGTGAAAACAGTAGTCTGAATAATCCAAATAATACAAATTATCAATCCTCATCTAAAAAATGCTGAAACCTAATACTGGATTGTTCTCCATAAGTTTGGTTACCGGTTTTTAAACCACTGTAGCAATTACTCCCTCCTTTCAAACATAACTGCACCGGTTGGCCGCTAGGTGTCGCTTTTTCACCGACAGGTGGCACTGAAAAGCGACACCAGAGTTATCTGCCCTTCTGATTATAAAAACCGGTGTAAACGGAAAATCATGCTCTTCTCCTTTCAATTGGTCTCGCAGAACGACGCTGACACTAGCGCTCCATCTCACTCTCTTTTCTCTTCAACTGGCCTCGGCAAAACAACAACCAACACACGTTTCTTCCGTCAACACGTGTTTCAACAACGGTAAGAGTTCTCAACTCATTTTCTTTGTGTACGGCTTTCAAAGACTTTTCCCACGACTCACTTCTACACATACGCATTTCAAGAACTGTTTCTTATCGACATACATACACCACACACTTCATCATTCCACATTACACACACGTTCAATAAACCTTATTTGAACTACCTCATTTTGTTTATTAATTATTACTCTGTCTTTGCATGCAACATTGCTTGATTTAACGAACTCGCTTATAATCGGGAACACGATCCTCGATCTCCACATTGGTGACCCCATTTTCGTGAAATTAAAATTTTATTCAGCGTATTTACCGGGGAGTGTTATGTCAAGAAGCCCCGAATAACATTTTTCTGCAGATTTTTTTGTTGTTAACAATAGAAAGCAATGGCCACTGTACTGACGAGTCAAAAATAATTTGATCACAGTTCAAGAGGTTTTCAGAATTTCATACAACTGATATATTTTTTTAATAATCTGACCACTTCACTGTTGAGAGCGTTTTAAAAACAAATTTCTCTTCTATTTGGAAGGGTATGGCCTTCTGCGGAGAATCTACTCTGCTTATTGTATATGTCAAACAAAAACACAACAAAAAAACAAAAAAAAACAAAAAAGACAAACAGATAAAAATCAAAACACACACAAAACGTTGTTTTTTTTTAACAGGTAATAAATAAGAACTTTCTGTTGCTTTATTTATCTGCTTATTACAATATCGGAGTTCAGTTTAAGGAATGGTTGGACGGATTTCAAGAAATTGAACAAATATAAATTTTAAACTTAGTGAGAAAAGAAAAAGGAGTATAAACTTAACAATAGTTGTAAAAAAAGGATAAATGTATGCACATAGTTTAAAACTAGAGCATGGGACCAAGGCTTAACTGGTAAAATAGCATAACGACCGAGATTTGCCACTTCCGGCTAAGAATGTGTTCAGCAGTCAGCGGTGAATTGCGGAAGTCAATTCCTGCTATATTATGTTCCAGCCACGGGCTTTGTTAACTAATCTTATTTTTGGACAAAAACACATTTTCTTTTGTTTATTAAATTGCTAGATAAAAGTACAGAATAGTTAACATGTTGAAAATGGCTTTCTAAATTATAACGTTATTATTTAGAAAGCCATTCTTAACATGGGGAGGGGGCTTTGTTAAAAATATTTCCTTTGAGAATTTGTAAAAAAAGAAAACATTCCAATTATAATAAATATATTTGTAATAAAAATAAAATTCAAAATTTCCAATGAAAGAAATCACTTTTCACAATTTCGTATGTGTTGACCTAGGGAACAGATTTTTGCAATTCACCGCTGACTGCTGAACACATTCTTAGCCGGAAGTGACAAATCTCGGTCGTTATGACATTTTACCGCTTAACTTAAAGAGTTGTCTCATGCCGCAAGAGAATAGTAGGAGCACTTGTTTTAAGGGTCGGTTAGAAAGGTAATTTTAGAAAATGAAACTGGTCAGCTATCTGTCATCAGCTTCAGAAAAAAAAAAAAAAAAAAAGTAAAGAAAACTAACTGTCTAGCGAGTTTAACATCTCTCACAAGAACGTGTTTTGTGAGAGTGACGTCCCTTGATCTCTCTGATCTTTTTTTCTCTCTTTTTTACGGGAAGAAACCTATTCTGTTTGATCGTCGCTTCATTGGTGTTTGTTGAGGTCACATCCTGGAAAGATTAGACTAACTTAATCAGAGAGGTAATAACTCACCATCTGATGTCTGACTCTCCAGAGGTTTTACATTCCAGAACAGCATCCTCACCCTCGGTTACAGCTGTATCATCAAATTTGTCAGTAAAAGATGGATCAGTGTTTTTAGATTGTTCCTCACTGCCGGCAGCAGCAGCAGCAGCAGTAGAGGAGGAGGAGGAGGTCATCTCAGAAACAGAGGCATGACCTGAGGTCATGTCCCCTGCAGGCTCCAATGTCCGACTTCTTTCACCTTCTTCTTCTTTTCCTGTAACACCCCCCTCAACTCTATGGTAGTCACCTTCAGTCTCAGATTTTCCCAATTTAGGTTTATCTTGAACCGTACAGTCCAAACGTAGATCCGTGCCTTCGACGACATCGATCGTGTGTGGTAAATGTTTGATGAAGAATGGAGCTGAAACACACAAAAAGAGAAAAAATACAAATAAAAATCTTCATTTCGCTTACAAAGATAATAGAAACAACAACAACAACAACGTTTTTTTTATGAAAATATCTGCAAACATAAATGATATTGAAGAATTTGGCGGGATACTGAATATTATTCTAAAAAATGGGAGGTGACGATGGCTAAGTGGTCAACAATACGAACTGACAACCTGGGTGTGCAAAGTTCGAATCCAGTTCGTTCCACAGAAACACTTTCACTTAGGATGTTGGCAACCTTCATGTGGTCTCTCCCGTAAGTACACAATCTCTTTCTAGAAAGAATTCTAACTAGAAAGAGATCGGGGGGGAACCAATACCAACAATAGAATCATCTGATTCATGCGAAATAAATTAATTTAAAAAATACACAAACAAATCCTAAACACGTCATCAAACACGTTGCCACAATATTGCTTCCCTGAGAGTTTCAATATGGTCATCTTCAAATCTAATGTCAATAAACTACCTCCTATCTATAACCTATATCCTCTGTTTTTGCATTAATCATCTTTCATTCTTTTTAGCTCCTTACATCAAGTGGCTTCCTGCATTGTCTGGAGCGACTTCCATAAAAAAATAAATATAAATAATTGTCATAAACCGTTCTGATAAGTCATCAAATTTTATTTATTATTTTCAATCCTCTCATCATATTCATCATCATTCAACAATCCATCCATTTCATTAACTCTTATCCTCGAGTGGCTTGATAAGTGGTGACTGATTAGTTAAAAAAAAAACGTCGCCACAAGGTTGCTTCCTTGGGGTCTACAACATGATCATCGTCAAATCTAATGTCAATAAACACGTGTCATAAACCGTCATGTTAAGTCATCACATGTTGTTCCTTCCATTCATCATATTCAATCCTCTCATTATATTCTTCATCATTCATCTGATAATCTATCCATCTCATTAACCCTCAACCTCGAGTGGCTTTCAGCCTTGATACGTTGTGACTAATTAGTAAAAAACATAGTTACTTGTGAAATCAGTTTTGGTAACAACATAAAAGTCGCGAACAGATCGCGTCTATTTTTAATGTAAACCTCTCAACATGATTGTTATTGTTTAAGGCTGTGCTGTAGTCATGGTAACAACATGGAAGAAGTTCAGGAGAAGTCGAAAAAGACACTTGACAGTATACTTTCTTCTAGTCCTCGGTCGAGGTTGTTACCATTACTAGAAAACGAAACAATAACAATAACAGATTTGTCTTGAGGTCTATGGGGAATTATAACTTAAAACGAAAGATTAAATAATTTTCCAGAATGCTCCTTACCGGAACGAAGAAGATAAAAGAAAGATGGGACTTCCGGGAGAATAGGACAAGAAAGGATGGGGGAGACAAAAAAAAGACTGTTGTATTTTATTCAAAGTGAATGTCTCCCTTTAAAACATAAACAAAACCATTCTTATTCAACTATCAATCTATCCATCTTATTAACCCTTATCAGTGAGTGGTGACTTATTAGGAAAAAAAAGTTACCTGTGAAATCAGTTTTGGGCTGTGCTGTAGTCATGGTAAAAACATGGAAGAAGTCCAAGAGATATCGAAAAAGACACCTGACAGTATACTTTCGTCTAGTCGCCAGTCGAAAAAGACTTGTCATAAACTGCCCTCATAAGTAATCAAATTTTATTTATCCCATTCATTATTTTCAATCCTCTCAGAATATTCGTCATCATTCATCTCATTAACCCTTATCCTCGAGTTGCTTTTAACCTTGATAAATGGTGAATCATTAATAAACAAAAAAAAAGCACCGGGCAAAAAATGATGAATGCGAGATCGACTGGTGAAGAAATTTGTTTATTTCGCAAGTAATCGTTTTCATGAACAGAGTTTGTTGCCAAAAACTGTTCATTTGTGAAACACATTACCATGGGACTGCTTTTCTGCAGACTACAACATGATTGTCTTCAAATTCAATGTCAACAAATACTTGTCATAAACCATCAACATTTATTCATTCCATTCCTTATTTTCAATCTTCTCATAATATTCGTCATCATTCAGCTGGCGATCTATCGATCTCATTAGTCATTATTATCGAATGGCTTTTAGCCTTGATAAGTGGGGACTCATTAGTAAAAAAAAAAAAAAACAACAACCATTTCTTTCACACGAGCATTTGAAAATATTAATTACATTTTAAATCTGCGGAAAAGTTTCAAGGGGAAGTTTTAATGAATATTTGAAAATATGGAATGCTTTCAAAGAAAACATCCGAAAATATCAAATAAAAAGTAAATTATTCATATAAAGTTGGAACGAAAATTCTGTCCGGTTGTCTTAAAGTAAATAGCAGATTCTCGAGTTCGACAAGATGCGCCTAAAAAAGGGCCAGAGGTTACATCAGCCGAAACGTTGTGAGAATAACACCGCAAGATGAGAACAGTAGTCCGAATAATCCAAATAATCCAAATTATCAATCCTTATCTAAAAAAAATTCTCAAACATTCATGTCTTTTTGTTTCTGCAGAAAATTTTGAATTGAAAAACCGACTCAGTAAATAAAAGGACACAAAATTTTCAAAACTGACCCTTGAATTTTAGTCGTCATTTATGTTTTTACAAGGTTGTCCAAAAAGATATATTCATTTGCTGTCATTTCTAGGAAAATGAATCCATGTTTTCATGTGACATGGAACATGCAACAAGATATTCCAGCAAGAGAGGATCAAAATTACAATCTTGATCCTCTCTTGCTGGAATATATTGTCTACTTCACAGCGAAATAATCAGTTGTCCAAACTCAAGGACAATTTTGGAGGGACTTTCTGGGGAGAAACGCTCCAATCAGACTCACAATAAAGCGCCTACTGCACAAATTACAGGATAACATTGAAGTTTGCAGAAATAACATTGTGACTGTAAGAAAACGTTTGGATGATAATTACAAGCTTCAACATGCAAGTAGTCACAGTGATTCGCTGGCAATGAGCTTGGATTTAGCTGTGCTTACAAAATGGTGCCACAGAAAACTTACATGCCTGTAAGACAGGTTTATGAAAAAAAAGTAAAGTTTTGCTTTCAATAATTATATAAAGAAAAGTTATCTTCTCTTTTCTTCTTCTCCTTTTGTTTATCATGACGATAGAATTAGCTCCATTGATTTCTCAAACATTCCAATTTGATTGGCCAAGGCAATTCTCATTGACCAATCAACAAACACCTAATTTTGACGAGCTAGATCTAAAAAAATCCCTTGTTCATCCTCTTTTGAATCTGATCGTAGTTCAGTCAACACGTAAGGGATTTTCTCCTTAATTTGAATGTGACTTAATTGAATACAAACAATTCAGGGGTCATTTATAAACAATTCAGGGGCCATTTATAAACGGACGTTACAAAGAACTATTTTTATTTATAGTTGGACTTCTTATAAGGCCGCAAACACAATTAGTTTTGTAAAGATTTTTCTGTATTATTGTTTAATTTAATAATATTAATACACGTTATCTTTTATTATCTCTGTCTTCTGTATGATTTCTTTCAGCATTTTTACGACTTTGGCCAGTGACAACTGAACCGTTCTCTTGCCATATCACTTTATAATAAATGCTTGCATCTTTTTGGGCCACCAAATAATGCAAATTATCAATCTTCATCTAAAAACTTCCGAAACATAAGCATCTTTTTATTCACAAAAAATTTTGAATCTAAAACCTGACTCAGTGAATAAAACAATCGTAAGAAAAGAGTACAGAATTTTCAAAACTGATCCTTGAATTTGAGTCATCATTTATTTTTTACTAGCAGGGCTATCCAGCGTTGCCCGGGGCAAAAGTATAACATATTTCTATTCAAAATTCTATCTCTCTTTCTTTCCTCCTCCCCCGTTCCCCATTCTCTCCACACCTTTTCTTCTCTACCCAGCCTCTTCCTCTCTCTGGACATACACACAGACAACCTGAGGAATGAGTCAGCATAAGGGAATTAACTCCATGAAAAAAAAAATCGGAGTTACTTCACTTTAGTTACTGGCTGGAATACAAACTCCGCCTGACCAAATCTGCGCCAGTTTACGGTCAAAGAATGAATATTATTTTTCTACATTTTAGATATTATTAATTCTGAGCAACGCTGATCAAGAATATACCAACTTTGTGGGTCTTTGTTTTGCAGTTTTTTTTTTACTTTTAGCCGGACACACACAAACAACTCGCCTAATAATAATAGATAATGTGAAAAAATATCTTATAGAATCTTGTGGCAAAAATATGGCATTTAAAAAAATATTTACATGAACAGAAAAACATTGAACATTTAACAATAAAGATTGTTTTAGTAAATCAATTTAATTTAGAAATTATTTTGGCAACGGCAAGACAAACTGTGAATTTCTTAAAATAGTTAGCATTGGAGTACATAGGAAATACTACTTAGTACTCTAAACGTTTTAAAATTATCTACATAAGAGGGTTAACATTATTCAAAGTAAAAACTAGTTTTATATCTTTCCACCAATCATTTTTAATCACACACCCAACGCCCCACCTACTACCAACCTCACCCCCCCCTAACTAATTCCTTTACTTGCGCCACCTTTTGGATTTGCCTTTCACTACTACTTCAAACCTTTTTGTATATTTAATCTGAATCTGTTGAATAAATGCTATTCTTGACAAAGTTTCATAATTGAAACGAAATACCACCTTTACATTATTTTATATAAAATCATTTTCCTGTATAAGATGCTTTTTTATTTTATAATTTCAGTATTATTAAGATTTTAAATATTGATAAAACATTAAATCATTTTAAATAAAACTACTGTTCAGTTGCAGATGGTTTTTTTTTTAATGTTATGTTGAGCAAAACATGAATTCAAACATAGGGACAAAAAAATGAATGGATAAACATTATCAATAGCATTGGAAATTATTTTTAATAGTCCAAAAGAATTTATTTTGCTTTAACTTCGTATTGTATGTAGTTTTTTTCACAATTATATAATCCTCCCAGCCTAACAAAAATATGTGACTGGAGGGAGCATATTTTTGCAAGTTTTAACAAATTTTAAACATCAGCAGATCATTAAATACTTTTGTATACGATCATTTTCCTTTTTAAGATCCTTTTTTATTTTATATTCAGTAATATCAAGATCTTAAATATGAAAATATGAATCATAAAATAATATTCTATACAATCAGTTTCATGTTTAAGATCCTTTTTTCTTTTATATGTTTAGTATTTTATATGTTTAGTATTTTATATGTTTAGCATTTTATATGTTTAGTATTTTATATGTTTAGCATTTTATATGTTTAGTATTTTATATGTTTAGCATTTTATATGTTTAGTATTTTATATGTTTAGTATTTTATATGCTTAGCATTTTATATGTTTAAGATTTTATATGTTTAGCATTTTATATGTTTAGTATTTTATATGTTTAGCATTTCATATGTTTAGTATTTTATATGTTTAGTATTTTATATGTTTAGTATTTTATATGTTTAGCATTTTATATGTTTAATATTTTATATGTTTAGTATTTTATATGTTTAGTATTTTATATGTTTAGTATTTTATATGTTTAGTATTTTATATGTTTAGTATTTTCAAGATTTCACCTATCTCCAAATCATTAATTTTATATAGATTCATTTTCACATGTGAAAAATTATTAGAATTTTAAATATCATGCAATGATTAAACAATTTTATATGCAGTCATTTTCCTATTTAGATCCTTTTTTAAAATTTTATATACAGTATTATCAGGATGTTAAATATAACAAATCATTAAATAATTTTTCATACAATCATCTTCCTGTTTAAGATCCTTATTTTATTTCATGTTCAGTAAAATCAAGATTTTAAATAACACAGAATCATTAAACAACTTTATATGCAATCAGTTTAATGTTAAAGATCCTTTTTCGATTTTACGTTATTATCAACTTTTTATATAATCATTAAATAATTATATATGTAATCATTTTTCTGTTTAAGACCTTTTTATTTTATGTCAATATTATCAAGATTTTTAATTAAAAAAAATAATTAAATAATTTCATATAAAGTCATTTTTCTGTTTAAGACCTTTTTATTTTATGTCAATATTATCAAGATTTTTAATTAAAAAAAATAATTAAATAATTTTATATAAAGTCATTTTTCTGTTTAAGACCTTTTTATTTTATGTCAATATTATCAAGATTTTTAATTAAAAAAAATAATTAAATAATTTTATATAAAGTCATTTTTCTGTTTAAGACCTTTTTATTTTATGTCAATATTATCAAGATTTTTAATTAAAAAAAATAATTAAATAATTTTATATAAAGTCATTTTTCTGTTTAAGACCTTTTTATTTTATGTCAATATTATCAAGATTTTTAATTAAAAAAAATAATTAAATAATTTTATATAAAGTCATTTTTCTGTTTAAGACCTTTTTTATTTTATGTCAATAGTATCAAGATTTTTAATTAAAAAATAATTAAATAATTTTATATAAAGTCATTTTTCTGTTTAAGACCTTTTTATTTTATGTCAATAGTATCAAGATTTTTAATTAAAAAATAATTAAATAATTTTATATAAAGTCATTTTTCTGTTTAAGACCTTTTTATTTTATGTCAATAGTATCAAGATTTTTAATTAAAAAATAATTAAATAATTTTATATAAAGTCATTTTTCTGTTTAAGACCTTTTTATTTTATGTCAATAGTATCAAGATTTTTAATTAAAAAAAATAATTAAATAATTTTAATATAAAGTCATTTTTCTGTTTAAGACATTTAAAAATAAATAATTTCCCCGTTTAAGATGCGTTTTTATTTAAGTAAGCCTTAAAGGCTTCAAAATCCTCCGTGGCCTTTTGGCTAAGATCAGAGTGTAGTATCTGTTCCGATGGATGCTCACTCTGTAGACCGGTACCGTCTTGGCCTTCGGGCCTTCATTCCACCGGTCTGAGGTACTGTCCTGTACAGTTCTAGGAGTGCCAATTTGAGAAGGGGTTAGTTTATTGCTAATTGTCATGAGGCGCACCTACCAGGGAATGCCGACGGGGCTGCCCAGGCATTTTTTGTAGGCCAGAGTGCTCTTCTTCCTTTAGAGCACTAGCTTTTCAAATCCCACTTTCCCGACCTTGTGTCACATCTTAGCGCTGTGGGAGGTAGATAAATACCAAGATGCGTTTTTATTTTCTATGTTCAGATTTATCAAGATTTATCAAGATTTTAAATATTATCAAAAAATTAAATAAACTTATATAAAGTCATTTTTATTTTAAAATGTTTTCTTATTTTATATTTTCTAGAATTTAATTTTTTTTTTAAATAACACTAAATCATTTAATAATTTTGTAGAGTCATTTTTTTCGTTTAAGAAGTTTTTAAAATTATTTTATATGTTCAATGTTATCGTTTGTTTTTTTATATCACCAAATAATCTTTATATATATATATATATATATATATATATATATATATATATATATATATATATATATATATATATATATAAAACTCAATGTATATGTGTGTGTTTCCTATAGAAAGAAAGGTTAGAGACTCTACATAAAATCTAAGTGCATTCTTATGTAAAATTTACAATGAAAGTGTTCCCGAATCTCAAAGTACACTCCTAAGGGGCCTATGAGGGTATAGCCCCTTTAAAATTTCAAATATATCCTATTTTTATGAAATTTGAATCATATGTATAAAATTTTCCAGGGGAAGATATTGTAAGTGGTCCCGAATCTCTAAATGCCCTCCCAACCTATTTTGATGAAATTTATATCATACGTATAAAATGATATTATGTAAGTTGTGCCGAATCTTTACGTTACCCTCTATGTGCTGAATATCTACATGGCCCCCGCCTCAAAGTGACCCATGGGGACAGAATCCCCTTAAAACTTCAAATACGTATATCCGATTTTAATGAAATTTGAACAATATGTATAAGACAATAATTCAGAGAGTTTTCCAACATTTCAGCTTCTTCTGACTGTATTCGGGGTCGAAACGGTAAGGAGAAGGCAGTAAAAACAAAGAAAGTACATAGTGGTGATCCTCATTCAATGCCGAGCAACGTCGGGTCTTCTTCATGGTTTTATATACAATCGTTTTTCCCTGCAACATCTAAATCTAAAAGAAAGCTTTATTACTGCTAGTGTTTGTCCTCCTAACAATATTTTTTTATTTTTCTATGACTAGCAAATATATGCTCCCTGTTTTGTTTTTGGCTGGGAGAATGATATAATTGTGAAAGAACTACATACAATACATAGTGAAAGCAAAATAAATTTTGTTAGACTATTAAAATAATCTCCAACGCTATTGATAATGTTTACCCATTCATTCATTTATTTTTTATTATCGTTTATGTTTGAATTCATGTTTTGAAACATGACATAAATCATAAATCAATGACGTCATTCAAAAACTAAAAGTATTTTGTTACGGTAATGTTTTACGCTATATTTATAAGAAAGTTCAAATAGGTCAGTTGGTAGAACCTTAGACTGAAGATCTCAAGGTTTCGGTTTCGATTTTCGTTCATGGCATCTACTTTATTTGTTGGGAATTTATTATTTACTATCAATGCAATATTCTCTTTTCCTAAAAGTAGTTAAGATCTCTGATATTTCGAAATGAGACAAACTCTGCAATGTATTTATTACTTTTAAAAAAAATTGTGACTGACAAGCAAACAAAATCTTTATTTATATAGGATTCAGTATCTTTGTTATGACCCTGTTTGGGGGCCGGAAGGAGAACACGGACACAGGGTTTAGGTAAAACAAATATATTGGTGAAAACTATATACAACAGAGGTATTAAAAAACTTATTAAAATGAGGGAAAGTTTAAAAACGAATTAAAATCTGCGTTTATTGGTTGTTCCACATTTTAATCTAATCAGATTTTTCCATAAGATTCTGTCAAGTTATTTTGTGGTTCGATAAAATTTAAGGATAACACATTTTATGCAATCTTCTTGAACAATCTTATGAGAATAAGTTTTATGGGATTCAAATATGGAAGCGAAATAAATGTTAATTAAACTGTTGCAGATTTAAACGGTTATTTGACTTAATTTGATGGAATATACATTACCCATAAGTACCGTAAGTAATTACATATATTCTTCCCACCTCATTTATAAAAGTACAAAAAAGAACTTTCCATTTACAACGTGAAGTAAAAGACAAAAATTTTTCATGTTGCCACCAGCCAGCAAGAAGTCATCCACTACTCTTCCTACACCTCTCGCACACGTAATGATTACAAAGTAGGTAGGAGTGAACTAAATAATACACGGGAAATAAAGGTCAGGCATGTTGAGGTCAGGTAATTGACCTTTGGGGACCCTTGTCTCATGTGGGAACAATAGAAAAATAGAAATGACATCAGGCAAGATAGAAACTAGCTTGAAAGAGACCGAGTCGTAATAAGAAATGACTTAAGAATCGATGAAAAACGAAGTATAGGGTTAGACCCCAAATCAAATAGTCTTTCTTCAAATTAGCGACAGGGGTCTTTCTTTCGTGTTCTTTGTGCCGACTTTGATTCCAGAGCGAGAATCCCCCCTCACAACAGAGACGCAGTCATCGGGGGACGACGAGAGACCCCAGAGAGGATTTTGAATGGAATGTCCTCGGTCAGTCTCGGAAGACTGCTGTGTTTGAAGTCGAAGACATGAGGTATGATCTCAGTGTGCTTTATGACTTGCTGATTTACATTTGATAACATATAGATATTTATTTGATGGAGACATTAAGAGTGTAGAACTCCCCTTGGAGGGGGTAATGTAACAATGGAATTATTCTCAATTCTATTTGATAACGAGGTTTATCTGAAATATCATCGGACAAAACTCGAGAAAGACTAGCTTCACTTTATTATATTATATTTCAATTCAGCTACCACTATGACTAGAATGACAAAGAAAGCATGGAACAATAGCAAGCTGACTGAGCACACAAAGATCGAGATCTACAGAGCCAGAAGCGTGAACATCCTCCTGTATGACAGCAAATCTTGGACTTTGTGTGCCAACAAGAGCAAAAAATTACAGTGTATATCGGGAAGTGTCTCTTACTAAAAGAAATATTGGGTCGGATATAGTATGTAAACGTTAAAATTGACTCGAATTTCAATTTTAAAGATCAGAGACCGTTAATTGTTGTAATTGACTGGATAGTTAGAATCAAATATTGAGAAATAGACCAGCTTTACTTTATTATATAGATTATTATTATTCATTATATTTCAATTCAGTTACCAATATGACCAGAATGACAAAGGAGGCATGAGCACACAAAGATCGATATCTACAGCGCCAGCACCATGAGCACCCTCCTCTATTACAGCGAGTTTTGGACTTTGTGTGCTAACAAGAGCAACAGTTTTGTACGCTTTGCACGTGACTCCAACACGTTCTGAACAATAAAAGAAAAATCTCTCAGAATATACACATCAACTTCTCTTAAATCTTTCAGCAAATTGACATGAAAACGTCCTTGTTAATTATTATTATTATTTTTACCATTATTTCCGAGTTCATCTAGTTTATTCTTTAATCTAGTGTACACGCTCCGACAAAAATTGTGGAAAGAATTATGCTTCTCGGTGTTCGCACTAATATCTATATAAAATCGTAAATCGGTGAAGTTGAAACAAAAATAAATAAAAGAAAATGTCTCAAACTGGAAAGTTAAAAAAAAATTATATGAATATTAGTGCAAACACTGGGGAAGCATATTTTTTTCCCCCATCATTTTTGATGGAGGGTGTGCTGGACAAGGTCATAAACAGCGCCATTCTGGAGAAAACTAAATGCACTTGCACGTACACGCTGCTGAAACAAGACGTATGCGCGACCTCGGCTATATCATGCGCATTGATGATGAACAGATCCCTAACCCGACTTCCTCCTCCTCCTCCTCTTCCATGGAGAACTTGTGTAGGGAACAGGTCCCACAGGCAGCTGCACCGTAGCTGCAATTCAAGGATGTACAAAAGAGAGACCTAAAATGAACATGGATTTTAATCAAAATTGGAATAAGGATTTAAGACATAAGGTTTAATAGCATTATATCTTGATTTTAATCTTCATAAAAGTGCTGCAAAATAAAAGTCACATGGGACATAAAAGTGGTGCAAAACTGTTCAGGGAATTAGTTTTACCCGCCCTGGGACGGGTATTCGTCTAGTTTACTTAGAATTACAATAAATTAAAATGCATTTTGCTAGAAAAATTGAACCGGTAATACCTTGTGTGGTATTAATCATGGGCAGGCTATGCCGGTTTCCTTTGAAGGAGGAAGTTTACAAGGAATATCAAATTCACAGCGGTCCCTAGCCGCATGCATATCCCAGTCATGGGAAGATGACGTACAGCGCCTAACATTATAAAATGGTTACCCATTTAGTACTGACCAGGCTCCACGATCACTTAACTTTGGTGATCTAAGGAGAACCGGTGTGTCAACACGATTTTTGCTGTATATTTTGTTGAAGAAGAGTTTAAAATCGATAAATAAAAAATAATTTTCCAAACTAACAATTGCAGATAACATTCTGCTCAAGTTGGTCTTGTCTTTATCAATATAAAGTGCCAACAAGCCTGTTCTACTTCTTCACGGTCAAACTAGAATCTATATAATTATTAAAATATATGTAAATAAATGTGCTCACTGTAACACTGATCTCAACCTGCTTTGTGTGCAGCATATTTCAGTGTGGCCTCCATCGGTTCAAGTTAAAGTCAGTTTCAAGCATTATGTGTCAATTAGAGTTTTGAGTTTTGAGCTCAACATAGACTTTGAAACGGCAAACTAATGCAAAAGGACAAATATGGAATTCAAATGTCTCAAAGATGAATATTGTCGAAGAGCCGTGGCAAAGGGATTTAAAAAGGTAACTTAAGCTGATAGATTAGTCTAGGTCATTATCGTTACCGAATGTTTATATGATTAGCTGGAAGAATACCTGTCCCAGGACAGGTAAAATGAATTCCCTAAACAGAAAAGTCTTGTACCACTTTTATGTCCCCTTACGAAGATTAAAAATCAAATGATACTAAAAAATATATCTTATTCCAATTTTGAGCAAAATACATTACATGATTTTGATTCTAGAAAATGTCTAAAATTGAAGACTTAAGCTTAAGGGGTCCTAAGAAGAAATAGAAATTTAGAAAATCTTGTTTCATTGGCGTCTAATGACTATGGATCAAATTAAATGCAAATCTGAAATATTTGAATTTTCAAATGGGAGGTTGTGCCCACATAATACCCACTAAAAACCCTTTAAAATACTAAAATAAAACCCCCTGAAATTTGGGAAATATTTATTAATTGATATTTATAATATCTATCGTTAAATTTTCACAAAAAATTGGAGGTATCTGAATTTTAACGAAGGAATTCCACCCCCTTTGCATACAACTAAATTAAACTACATATAGCCCACATTACCCACCCTTATGTATAGCAGCTGTGTTCCAAAATTCATAATGATAGGTTAATTAGTTTAGGAGTGGATCCTCTATGTAGAAATATATAAACATATGCCCATACCTAAATTTATATGAATAAAGACTAGAAGAAAATAAGACCCGTTGGGTCGCCCATTAAACTCGAGTTAGACTTTGAATCAGAAAAAGACAAAATCCAAAATGTGTCTCTTTCTGATTACTTAGATAAGATCTTTTGTTTATTGGTGTTTAACGACGTTTCAACCATTATAACGTTATCAACAAAATGGTTTATTAGATTAATTTAATATTTTTCTCACTATATATTGATTTAAATAATTATTAATTACAAAATACTTTATATTTTTTTGTGCGTCCTAAATTTTCTCTTGTCCCTCGTGGCCCCACTCATATCCCATCCCATTTTTTAAATTTGGCCTTGTGGCTCATAAAGTTTTATTATTTATTCATAAACTCACCTCTCGGACGCTGGCTTTTCAACCCCCACTTTCCGACCCGACCTTGGGTCACATCTTACTTGTGGGAGTAGGATAAAACTGGCCTTGTGCCTAACTCCTGGAGAGGAGTAAATAATTCTGTATTCATAAACTTTGCTCAATACATCATGTGCATCAGACATATTCCCTTTAATATATACTAGCAAAGCTAGTGTAACACATTTCTATTAAAACTTGGCTACTGATATCGAATATGTATCAGTTTCCGTTAACTTCGCATCGACAGCATTCGGGCGTGTTACCTAAACACCTGAGAGATGCCGAGACGACTAGCCAATCAGCTGTCAGCTGTCAGACGACATGGAAAGAATACGGCGTTGGATCACCGAACACGCAGACCGATTAGAAGAATTTTTTTAGGGAGGTCTGTGAAAACCATTTGTTACGAAATCCTCGTCAGATCGGCAGCCCAAGGCAATACGGTTAAGATAGACGAGTCTCTGTCTAACCCGACTGATTAAAGGGTGGCACTTTTATCCCCCGCCCACCGCCGCCCAGCCCCAGCATTTTGACTCACGTGACTCAATCGTAGTCACTTATGAACAGAATATTCTTCGTTAGTAACACTTAGCATATATCCCCCCCCCCCCCAATACATTTTTTTGCTGGGCGGTGGTGGCCAAAAATCCATCAATCTTCATTCTATTTCGTAAGGTAAATAATTAATATACAAAAAAATGTATTGGGGGGGGGGATATATGCTAAGTGTTACTAACGAAGAATATTCTGTTTATAAGTGACTACGATTGAGTCACGTGAGTCAAAATGCTGGCGCCGGGGGGGGGGGGGGCTGGGCGGCCTGGGCGGGGGATAAAAGTGCTACCGCTGATTAAAAAAGACAATGTCAAAAAAGCCCCCCCCCCCCAAAAAAAAAACGCACAAAAAAATTATTTTTCAGTTTCAAGAAACACAAAATCACTACTTTTTAACCAGTTGACTGAATGCAAAAAGAAATGAAAAAAAAATAATAATAAAAATGTATTAACAGTTGTTTAGCATTGTTTTGTTAAAAAATATTTATAAACAGTTATTTCGCTATGTTTCGTTCGTTTTTTAAAAATTATTTTCTGTCTTTCTTGAAAATAAAACTGAAAAATACGACTCGGTAACGTATCCAAGTTATCGTCTGTCAAGATTCGCCTCGGCATCTCTCAGGTGTTTACATAACATGGACGGCTGCACTGAGGGGGAGGGGGGCTCCCCCCCCCACCTTACGGTCATCAATAATGAAGTTATATATGCATGTGTTTAACCGCCCCCCCCCACACTTTTTAGGAGAGCCCCCCACCCCACCCCCACTTTTATAACTGTCCCGTCGGTCCTGCATAACATGCCTGAACACTACCGACGCGAATTTCCCGGAAACTGGTACATGTTCGATATATATATATATATATATATATATATATATATATATATATATATATATATATATATATATATTAGGTACGTGCAAAATCAATGGCCGATTCCCAAAATGAAAAAACATTTTGACCCCCCCCCCCCCCCCTCACTTAAAAATACACTAAAATTCAGGAAATCAACCAATTTTACTGAAATTTTCAATATTTATTAATCAACAATCACGGAATATAATGAAACCATTATTTTTTTAATCTTAGTGAAAATGTATTATTTTTTAAAAAGAAAATACACCTTTACTAAAGTTACATTTTTATATATTAATAAAAAAAATGCATGATTTTTTTAAATGTTGCTTATGTAAATAAAGCATCGTAGATGTTAGCAATTAAATGTTTTTTTCAAAATATTTCGTATATATTACGAAAAAGGCCAGTAAATACCGTGTTAATAAAATCACTATAACTCGAAGAAAAATAAATTTTTTGAATTAGCGATATTATTATTGAATAAAGCATTGTTTAATCAATATTTTCACCAAAACAATAATATAATTGCAAAAAATATTTCATGTGATTTTAATGATTAGAGTTTCTGGAAAAATAAAAAATGCGACATAATTATATTTCCCTTTCATACATGAACGTGGCATCATCAGCGCAAGAAATTTTTTTTGATAATCTTGAAAATAAACCAAAAATTGACAAATTTGAGATCCAGGAACTTAACGAAAAAAAGAATTTTAAAAATTGAATAATTTCTACTAACGATGAACTTTCATTAGTATGGTAGCCCCGTTCTGTAATAACCAGGTGGGATTAGCCTTCCAACAATCACTCACTTTTACACCGCACTCAAATTTTTTTTTTTTAGAGATTCAACAATTTCGTTTATTTCACAATTCATCGTCAATTATTTGGAAAGATTTGTATTTGTTTTGTCTTTTTTTCATTAATAAATATTTAAGTTAAAAACAATTATTTCTTAATAAATAAAGAGAATTCAAACATGACATTTTCTTTCAAAATTGAATTCTGTTTATCAATAAATAACTGTTTTAACTTTTTTTTTCAATGAATAAATTGTCAGTGTAGCCATTGACTTTAATTTACTTTTCACACTTAAATAAAATAAATAAAAACACTTTATTTTTAAAAAAATCAATGTGATTTATCGTTACGACACGTTAAGAATAAATCGAGTAACTAAAGTTTTAAATCATGTAAAAAAAATGATAAAATTGACGCAGTTCGTAACGTAAAAATATTTTTAACATTTAAAAAATAGTTTTATTTCAAATTCTAAGGAAAAACATTGGTAAACAGACGTCATCAATAATTTCAGAGTATTACGAAATTAAAAACTGAACCTTTTCAGTTAAAAATAATTGCGTACACTCACAAATAATTAAATAAGCATTTCCTTTTTTATTATAACAAAATAAGAGTACTTAAATTTGTTTATAACCTTAAAAAGAATAAAGAAATTAATGGATAATAATTTTTCAACTTCTATAAACTATTATTACATATTTATATATAAAGTTAAAAATGATAAATTATGACATTTTTGTCTTCCATATATTTTGCATAGCGATGATCAATTTGTAAACAAAGTCCTTTTCCGATGAAGTTATGGCGGATTTTACTCATTTATCACATTTGAAGGGATAATTTTGCTAATTTTTAGTCAAACGTGGGATTTTTTTTGGTTTAATTAAGTGTCTTAATTTAATAACTATCTTTGAAATAGTTCCCAAAAACTTATATTTATCTTTTAAGGGATTTTTACAAGTAATTTTTTCAAAGTTCAAAATTCATTGAATTTTTGGGTTTTTTGACCGTCGTAATTACATATTTTATTATAATTTATTTTTCACACGTAAATATGCAGTTTTTTTCGTTTAGAGATTAAGTTTAGGCTTTTATCTTTCAAACACAATCAAAGTTTACACGGAAACTAATGAAATAATTAATGATAAGCGCTTTTTAATAAGCATGGTCCGTACAAGAAGCCGCCATTTTTGCACATGCCTAATATATATATATATATAATCAATCATAATTTTTGTTAATTTAACTTATTCAGAAATCGCTTATTAAAAAAAAGAATAACTTTCAAATGTGAGATGGAATCGTTATAAACTCGAGTTGAATGATCAATAGTTAATACTTCTAATGTTTTAAAAGTAATTCTAGTCGGAGACATTTGCTGACATAAAGCTGACAAATAGACATGACTCATCAAAATCATAAACAACAGTTTATAAAATTGTACTTACAGTAATTACTTCTCATCGCCTACGATAGTTCTTCATTCGGCTTTTCGATTCGCAGTCGATAAACCATGCTATTTACCTGAGCCGGACATATGACATGTAACAGTGACGGAGACTATTCTCTCCATGCATTGTAAGCTGACATCTAATGGCTATGACATGCAAGTCTAAAAACTTGAAGCCGATCTCCAAAAAATCAGTATTGTGTCTTTTCCGCTCTCTTTTTTGTTTGTCCATTCTTGGAGAAGCTGCATGTCACTTGTTCCCAGGTTAGTGCGTGAAGAAAGTGACATTACTTTTTCGAGCTGTGAAAGCTTTTGAAATGTGATTAACAATGAATAATAAGCTGCGTATGAATAATTGAGTGAAATGTTAAAGAGGCAGCTGTGCAAAATGATGAAGGAATCGTTTTGAAATACCTTGTGGCTTTGGTTCTACTAAAACGTTTTCTTTGACACCTGTAGAAAAGGAGTTGCTTTTATATTTATATATATATATATATATATATATATATATATATATATATATATATATATATATATATATATATATATATATATATATATATATAATAAAATAAAAACTAGCATGATTATCCCGCGTTGCCCGGGGGCATAGACAACAAAATAGAAAAGTTAAAAAATGTGTGTAACATCTTTTTTTCAAACTTCTCTCTTACCCCCCCCCCTCTTCCCCTCTCTCTCTCTTGGAACAATTGTAATGTTTTAATTCATTGAACTTATATATATATATATATATATATATATATATATATATATATATATATATATATATATATATATATATATGGACCAAGACTACAATACGGACCCCAGTTCAGTAACACAACACACGGAACATTTTTTGGAAGTCACCGGTGTCTTCCGGTTGACCTCGCAATACACGTGGTCACTATTTACAAAAGAACTTGTAAATAAACCTTTTATTTATTATAATAAATGTAGTATATTTCGGAATTTTTTTTTCTTTTAACATGGTAATATTTATTTTAAGCAGAGGGTCCATAAATAAGACAAATAAAATATTAACATGTTTTCTTTTAAAACATGTTTTTGTGTCACTATTTACTTGCCTCCCCACGAGGGCAGAAATGGGGGTGGGTATGAAATATTTATCGCCGTACTTAAGTAATCTTCTGTTTTGTAGGGAAAAATCAAGCTTCCCAAAAAGGGGCACTCTGGATCTTACCTCAGTTTAGAAGGATTTTTCCATACTAATAAACAAAACAATTTATCGTTTTTTTTTGTTTTACTTTTATTTACTAAAAAAACAAAACAAATTTTAAATGCAGAACATTCTATATTTCGTGTTGTGCATTTTAAGAAAAAGTGGAGGGCTATATGAAAATACTTTTTTTTTCTTTTTGTAGGGAGGCGAGTAAATAGCGAAGTTTTATTTATTTATTTATTTATAATTGTTGCTTACAGAAAAAAGGACAAAAACTTCATAAACTTTAAATTGCTTCCGTTTAGAAACTGATTTTTGACGTCTATCTCCGCCCTCGTGGGGAGGCAAAACGAAAGATTACAAGTCAGCCGATTTAAAAAAAAAAAGCGTATATATTTCGTTTATTTATTAAAATGCGTAATCTTCCGTTTTGCCTCCTCAGGCTAGGAGCAAAGTGTAGTATGTAGAAAATCCTTCTAAACTGAGGTAAGATCCAGAGTGCCCCTTTTTGGGAAGCTTGATATATATATATTATCCTCTCTCTCGCTTTCTCTAGCAACTGGAGAAATCGTTGACAGATTACTACATAATACCATTAAAAAATCGCTCAAAAAGTCGACCCCCGACTACTTCTGTTCCTGTTGACCTTCAAACGAATGAATATTAAAAATAAAAAGTGACTATATTTTGCCCGAAACAATACTGAAAAAAAAATATCAGCTTTGAGAGTGTCTTGTGTAGTTTTGTATTTATAACTTGACCCACAAATAACCTTCTTTTATATAATAGACTACTCGACTGACAAAAAGTCTTTGAACACAGTTAAACGTAACTAGGTTATTTTATTTATCTTCTTTCCAGGAGGTTAGACACAAGGCCAGGTGCGGGTTTGATGAAAGTGTTTCTGTGGAATAAACTGGATTCAAACTTGGTACACCCATGGTTTCCAGTCAGTGTAGTTAACCACTTAGCTACCGTCACACCAAAAAAAAACGTAACTCAGTTATGTACAGTGGTGTGCAGAGGTCTGGTGATGACCTGGTAACGCCAGAGGTCAACTCTTTGATTGTATGCCCCAAAGACTTAAGTATAAGTCCTAGTACTAAGAAATATTATGAGAAAAAGAGATAGTCTGAATATGATTGAATGCCCTCCCCCAATTCGGGTGACCGGGGACACCGTCACATCGCCACCACCCCCCTCCCCTCAGCACGCCACTGGTTAGTTGTTGTTGTTGTTGTTGTTATTGTTATTGTTATTATTGTTATTGTTGTTATTATTATTATTATTATTATTATTATTATTATTATTATTATTAACAACAACAACACTATGCTGTATACTCTACTGCCTTTTAAGTAACACAATGTAAGCTGTTAAATTTCGAAATGTTAAAAAGAGAATTAAAAAAAATGTACTTATATTTTTCCCAAGGCAAAATCGAAAAAGAATATATCAGCATTGTGGGTGTGTCTTGTGAATCAAAATGGTACAACTTTGTTGAGCGGTTTGATTCTGTTGTAGGGATTCTTTCAGGAGGGACCACGTAATAGTTGCCAACATCCTTAGGTGAAAGTTGTATTATGTTTTTATGACATATCAACACTTTTCATGTTATTTAATGCCGAATCCAGTCATTTTGATAAAAGTTTGTATGCTTCAAGTTCTTTATATCCTCAAAACATGTGTTTTTTGAGATTTGAAACACCCACCATTTGACAAAGAGGTCTTCCTCGAAATATATTATGGAACACGGTCACACACATTGCATCACAGTGTTGAAGTCTTGCCTAATCAAGTAAGATTTTCTATATAGAGAACAAAAATTTATAAGAAAATTATTATTTTTTTTTTAAATATATGAAGAAAAAATTCACTTGTTTTTGTCTTACTTCTCAACGCCGACATATTTCCATTTCTTGCATTGTAATAGCCTTCTAATTCTCCTCTATATACGTATTACACACAATGCTTCAAGCAAACTACCTCTCCTTATTATACATATATATATATACATATATATATATACATATACATATATATATATATATATATATATATATATATATACATATATATATGTATATATATATATATATATATATATATGTATATATATATATATATATATATATGTATATATATATATATGTATATATATATATATGTATATATATGTATATATATATATATATGTATATATATATATATATATATATATATATATATGTATATATATATATATATGTATATATATATATATATATATATATGTATATATATATATATATATATATATATATATATATATATATGTATATATATATATATATGTATATATATATATATATATATGTATATATATATATATATATGTATATATATATATATATGTATATATATATATATATATATATATATATATATATATATATATATATATATATATATATATATATACATAAACATACATACATACATAGACAAATCTAGTTATTTTGTTTTTACGTATTTTTGTCTTTAATCTTAGATTTTAGACACTCGATCATTATTTCTCATCTGTACTTAATGGTGAAAATAAGATAAAAGAAAAAACCAGTTTAAAGATTAAAAAATGGCGATGCTTCATCTAAAAAAGTGGAAAATTCAAGTCTATTAAATATGATCTTAAGAATATATGACATTATTTTCAGTTTTAGTAAATCATGAAATTGGTAATTCAAGGAATAATTTCTAATGAGTTAATGACAGTAAACAGAATCTTTCTGAAGTCTGATTTCTATTCTTAACATTTTAGATAAATTGGCAGAATGTAGTAATATACCTATGTTACCGTTGCGCGTTTTTGTTTTTGTTGTTGTCTTCTTCAGTTGTGTCTGTTTCTGCAATGCGAATAAGAAATGATAGACTTACCCTGCAGCGGAGCATCACTGTTGGATGCAATGGATGGCATGGATGCAGGACATTTCATTTTGTTATATTCGCTGTAAACAAAAACAAAAAAAAAGAAAGGAAAACAATGAGCACTTAAGATATAAACTCTACTAGCAAAAATATGCGACCAGATTATATCACTACCCCCCCTCCCCCCCCCCCAAAAAAAAAGAAAAACGGTAATCCCTGGGAGGATAGTATCATGACTACAGGACATATATTACACTATCCCCCCCCTTCCAAAGGAAGAGGTAATGCCTGGGAGTGATGGTATCATAACCACAGAACAAATGTTACACTACCTACTCGTCCCCCCCCCCTCACACAAAAAAAGAGAGGTGATGCTTGGGAGGATGGTATCATAACGAACGAACATATACTACACAAACCACTCACACCCCAAAAGGAGGAGGTAATGGCTGGGAGGATGGTTTCATGACAACAGAACAGATACTACAATTGAGCATTGAAAGATAGTACATTAGTCTGAAATAATATAGTAAGCTAAATTGAGCATTAAAAGATTTTTTTTAATGCAAATCGCTCCAGACAAGGCATGAAGCCACTTGATGTAAGGAGCTAACAAGAACGAAAGATGACTATCGCAACGGCAGGAGATGTCTATTGGCCTTAGTCTTGAAAAAACCAAGGCTATAGGTAGGAGGAAAACAGTCAGCAGGAAGGGAGTTCCACAAGCCTGCAATTCTTGGAACAAAAGCTACTGGGATAGGAAGTTGTATTACAATGAAGTAAATAGTACAATTCGTAGGAGTAATATTATAATTTCAGCTTCAGACGGACAGATACCAAACCTCCAGTAGTAATAGATACACAGAAATATCTACAATTAAAAAGAAATACTTTTTTCAAACATATTAATCAAATGTGTTGTGAAATAATTATGCAAAGAATAGTTTTAAAAATTCAGTAACAAAAATTTTGGTAATTCGTGAGATTTTTCCTTTTTTTTTTGTGGCTTCTGTTTTCTGCCTGGCGTTTTTCAGAGGATTCTAAGCCGGTGCACCGAGTGAAAATGTCCCTTCTGATTATAGTTTAAATAAATATAAAAAAAAAAATTATTTAACAAATAATCAATTGAATGTTTTACTTTTAGTTCGTAATAAACAAATAATCAATAGCGAATCCATTGTAATAATAATTTTTTTTTTTTTCACAAATTGTTTTTTCTTTAAAAGTATTAATAAAGACAATATTTACATTGAACATTTTTTGTTTATAATTTCTGAATAAACAAATACTACATCTAATTTGGGTGTTTATTTTATTGTTTTCACAAATTGTTTTCTATTTTTAATTCTTAATAAACACATACTATTTACATAAAAGAAATATTTTCTTTGAAATGTTATTTCTTTTTACAAATACTCAAATAAATCAGGATCTTTACATTTATTATTTTCTTTTTTATTATTTTCTTTTTTATTATTTTCTTTTTTATTATTATACATCATAAAATGTATGTATCCAATATAGAAAAGGCCTATTCGTTTAAGTATATAAAAACAGAAAAAACTTCTTACATTTTCAAAAATACAAGAAATACTTTTAATAAAAAAAGTTTCGTTTTTTTTTAAATATCATTATTCAAAAGGGACATTTCTTATCGATGCACCGGCTAAGAAACAAAGAAGGAAAAATATAATGAATTAGCAAATTTTTTTACTTATGTTTAATATTTATGTGAAACTGATGTTTATAAATATGTTATCATGATGAACGAACATATATTACACTACAAAAGCCCAAGTCACAGTAAAAGGTGAAAATGTCAAAGAAGTTGACAACTAAATCTACCTAGGGAAGATGGTGAAAAGTGACGCTGATATCATGCCTGAAATCAAACGGCGAATTGTGCTTGGATGGACAGCTTTTTCCGAAGTAGACAACATCATAAAGAGTAGAAAGTCCACTATAAACATTCAACAAAAAGTGTTCAATGAATACATCATGCCTGTTATGTAATATGGTAGAGAAACATGGGCACTTAATAATGCAGCAATAGAAAAGCTAAGAGTGGCACAATACAAAATGGAACGCATTATGCTCGGCATCAGTTTACATGATAGAAAAAGAAACACCTGGATCAGACAGCAAACTGGAGTCAATGACGTCACCACTACCATACAGATGGCAAAACATAGATGGGCAGGTCATCTTTCGAGATATACAGACAACAGGCGGACATATAGAGCGACAGAATGGACCCCGAGGCAATGAAAAAAACTAGAGGAAGGCCAAAACCCGGTGGAGAGACGACCTCGACAGCCAACTGGGTCCTACTTGGCCACACCTAGCCAGGGAGTAAACAAAGTGGAAGGAAACCAGGGAGGGGTTAAGGTTAGGGTTCGAGGAGTGAAATAAAAAAAGACTCTGATGATGATGATGATGATGATGATGATGATGGGTATAAGATTTTTAAAAGTTCCAGTCAAAGTTAATATTTAAGTGGTAGATTATTTGTATTATTCTGAGTAATATTGAATAATATTCTCTTCTTGTTTGTTATATTCACAACGTTTCGGCCGATGTAACCTCCGACCTTCTTCAGGTGCTTCTTTTCGAACTTTGGAACCTTCTGTTTAAACATGGAAATCTTTATTTCACTATTTACTTGCCTCCTTACAAGGGCAAAGTTAGACACAAGGTCAGTTTTTAATGTGAGGAAAATCCAGCTGTCCAAAAAGAGAAACTCTTGATTGAGAGAAAAATTAAAATTGCCTCATTCTAGAAGGATCTCTCTTTCACTAACCTAGGACAGAACTGGTGAAGTGTATTATGAGAACAACTTTATGTCGAACTCGGGAATCTGTATTGAATTCCAAACTGAACCCTAGTTTGAGAAGAAGCTTTTCAAGTTCGAAAAGATGCTTCGAAAGAAGGTTGGAGTTTACATCGGCCAAAACGTTGTATGAATGTTATTATATTCATGACCAATATGAGAATAGCAGTTCGAATAATCTAAATAATCTAAATTATCAATCCTCATCTAAAAAAAATTTCCAAAACAATGACAGATTATCAACTTGAAGAAATTGAAAAAATATTATTACACAATTGATTACTTAAATGGAAAAAAGAAGGAAGTAATGCCTGGGATGATGGTAACATGACGACTGGTGGCATGCAAACTTACCGTTCTTCCATTTTTCTTCCCTTCTTGTTCACTTTGACGAGACAGGAACTTTCAATGATGCCATAGACATTAGCAGCTCGTACGAAATATTCACCATGATCCGTAATCATCACGGATGGAATTTCGAGGGTCTGTAGGGTTCCATAAGCAATTATACGGTGGCGGGCATTGTAGACAAGTTCCCGGACGCCTTTTTGCCAGGTGACTGCAAAGAAAGGACAATAATTTAGATGGAATTGAAAATTCACAGAAAAAAACTCGTCTAGCTACAACCACTGTAAATAATTTTTACAACATGGTCGTTTTCAAGTTCAATGCTAACAAATTCTTGTCGAGCCGTCCTCTTAAATAATAAAAGTCAGCCCAGTTTCACCTTCGTTTCCAAATCCTTTCCAGGTGTTGTCTCATCGTCCATCTAACAAACTCATTAACCTTTATCCTCAAATTCATTTCAGATGGTGGTGGTTGTCAGACTTGCTATTTGCTTTATCGCTTCTCCTCAACACTTGAAATGGGAGGTGACGGTGGTTAAGTGGATAACGACACGGACTGAAGACCTGGGTGTTCCAAGTTCGAATCCAGTCGGTTCCACAGTACCACTTTCACTTAGGGATGTTGGCAACCTTCTCGTGGTCCTTCCCGTAAGTACCCGATGTCTTTCCAGAAAGATTTCTAACTAGAAAAACATCGGGGAAACTAATGCCAACACCAGAATCATCTGATTCACACGAAAGAAGAAGAACACTTGAAATGGTTTTGTCCGGCACGTTTTTTACTGGCTAACATTTTCGTGACAGGATATAAATAAATAGACATTTGTGGATGATTTTACAGACCTTGGTTATATACCTGGGAGTCCTTATTTACTCGCCTCCCCAAGAGAGCAGATTTAGACACAAAAAACCCAAGATTTCTCCCAAATTTTGTCCACATTTGTATTAAATAAAAAGGTTTATTATTAACATAATTTACAACACTACTGAGATTCAAAACAATAAATATGTTTCAGAAAAAAGTCCATCTGGATGTGTAATTCCTTTTTTTTTTTGCTAATGACTCATCCTCATCAAGGCCAAAAGCCACTCGAGAATAAGGGTCAATGAGATAGAATGATTGTCAGTTGAATGATGAAGAATATTATGAGAGGATTTAAAATGATTAATGTAATGAACTAAGTTTGATTTCTTGTGGGGATTATATATGACAAGAATTTGCTGACATTGGAGGGGAAGCGAGAAAGCAAATAGCAAGTCAGACAACCCTGCCAGCTGAAATGAATTTGGAATAAAATCCTCCACTCTAAATAAAAAATTTTAAAAAGTCAACGGTTGGTGTTTTTTTTCTTTAGGTCATCAGAAATGATAATAATAATTTATATATGAAAAATTAAATTACTGATATAATTCTATAATTTTATATAAATATTAATGCGAACAATGGCGAAGCATAATTTTTTTTTCACCAATTTTGGCGGAGAGTTTTCACTAGTGAAAATATAGATAGTATCGACTTTATATTTCTTCAGATGGATAGTATGTGACAGGACTAGAATAGTATGGTAGTGTCTCAGACATAAGCATCAATTTGGAGCAATTGATCCAGTCAGCTTAAGATCAGTAATTCAGCAAAATGAATAAAGTGTAGCATCTGTTGCATGAGAGATCTATTTTTGTTTATATGTATGCACAATATCTTGCATTATGTTGAGTTGTAATTTGGTCGGTGTATTAATACATAGGCGATTAGTGCACTCGAAGCCTACTGACTTCTGGTCACCTCGTTAGCGGGAAGATACAAATTAGTCCCCAAGTAGATTTCATCAGGGTAAGACGTTCCTCCTATTTTGTTCTTGTCGTTTGCCAGAACCTGTCAGGCTCGATGTGGAACTCCAGGATACCACATTCTGTTTGCAACAAAAGCCAACCAACCTAGCAACTCTCAAGTTGATTCATATTTTAGTGGAGATGTTGAGTGTTTTTCATGGAAAATGGTGACCCCTTTCATATTCAATATTCCATTCAAGTCAGATGCGTCAAGACACGGCCAACTCTACCAGTTGACTTTCGTCATCCTGCTGTTCTTCCAGACCAATCACCCACCAACAAAAAAGTTATTTATCATTTACTACAAAAGATATTTTAGTTTCTAAAATAAATTACTTTCATGCTTAGCAAATAAATATAATTTTATAAAGCATACTAGTCATAGTGTTGGGATTATGAACCAACGTAGAAATATCTTGCTTCGAAATTTTTAAGATGAGGGTTGATAATTCGTAGAATTTGATATATTCGGACTACTGTTCTCATCTTGGGTGTTTTTATCACAACGTTTCGGCCGATGTAACCTCCGACTTTCTTTAGGTGTACTTTGTCGAACTCGGCCGAAACGTTGTGATAAAAACACCCAAGATGAGAACAGTAGTCCGAATATACCAAATTCTACATAGAAATATCTCTTCCCTGAATGGGACTTATCTAAAAAATGTCGATGAGTTTACATCTGTCTTGGCAGTAAAGTTGTAAAACAAAATTGCACAGATGGTGAACTAAATGTGTCAACCAGCAAGGCCTGGACTGGACAAGATGAAAACAACCTGGAAGTCGAATCTTCCTCCCAAGATGAAACGTGACTTCTTTGAAGCCATTGTTACATCTGTTCTTGTATATGGAGGTAGCACCTGGACTTTTACCAAAATATTGGAGAAGAAAATTGACGGTGTATACACCAGAATGCTAAGCTGATCTTAACATCTCCTGGAGACAGCACCCCTCAAAAGAGCAATTCTATGGACACTTCTTCAGACCTTAGCCTTGATCAGAGAGAGAAGAATCAAATTTGCTGGTCACTGCTGGAGGGTTAAAGATGAAATCGTCAGCGATGTTCTTTTTTGGATGCCTTCTTCTTCTTCTTCTTCTTCTTCTTCTTCTTCTTCTTTTTCTTCTCCTTCTTCTTCTTCTTTTTCTTTTTTTCATGTCTTTGAATAGTTTCCCACTTTTTTACGCAGTCCTTTACATTTTTGTTCTACTCTGCAAGATATTTCAAGCTGCACCGATTGGGTAGCAGAAGGCAGACAAGGCAATGTTGCATAGTATGGTTCACCTCTCCACATTCACAGATGGTTGAGTCAGTTTTGTAAGCCCCATCTAGCCATAGCAACTTTTTATCGCCCCATTTCTGTTCTCAAGCGGTTTGGTTTTTCCACTGGACCCAAGATGCTTTTGAACCGGGAGGGAGGGGCTCAAAAGGAGGGAGGGGGTCCCATGTTGTAGAATGGGGGCATTCTCTAGCCGTATGGATGCCAAAACAGGGATGTAGTTCGGTAAGGAGACTGCACAAACTTATGTCAAGCAACTAACAGAGGACTCAAAATGCACCTATGAAGACCTACCTGGTGTGATGGAGGGTAGAGTGAGATGATGTGAGAGAGTCAAGAGGATCCGTGACACTACCACAACTGGATGATGACGATAGCATACTAAAAGAACTGCTGTATTGTTATACTACTTTATGATAAGACTATTGGGAGGCATTTGGTTTCATATTTTTGCAGGATACTGATACAAGTCGCACAATTATTCCAAGGAATCTGAGAATTAAAAAAGTTAGATGTAACATAATCTGACAGTAGTTGTATATCTAATTAGCAGGTGTATGATTATTTTTCTATCTCTTAATATGTCCCATGTCGAGACGCGAGATGTTGCCTGGTGTAGCCCACCCTAGAGTCCGGGACACTTGCAGCACTCGGAATACCAAAACTGGATGAAGAAGAAGTTGCTTTTGCAAACGAGCTTATATATATATATATATATATATATATATATATATATATATATATATATATAGAGAGAGAGAGAGAGAGAGAGAGAAGAGAAGAGAGAGAGAGAGACTCAGATTCAATAACCAACAACTTACTAGCAGACAAAACCCACCTTACTCCCAAATGGCTAAACATTTCAGTCAAACAGAACATACATTGGATAATATCAAATGTATACTAATAGAGAGTACTTTTTAGGAATAGGTATCCAAGAAAATTTCAGCACTTACATCATTAATTCCGAGTTTCACCGGAGACTTCCGAGACTGGTGAATGTTAAGGAACAAACCGAATGTATTGTTAGGCTTTTTTCTCTTTTGCAAAAAAAGTTATTTAACGAAAGAAACTGTTGATTTTATTTTATATTTAAGTGTATTCTGTAATGTTGTTTCGGTACTTCTAAAAAATACGAACCGAACTGTTCTGTTTTTTTTTTTTACCTTAACTCTAAACTAACCCTAACTAACCATTTCAGTAAAGATAAGTGAAAAGGTATCCAAAAAGATTCCAAATAAAAAGTAGCAAAAGTAATAAAGGTATCCAAAAGAATTATGTAAAAGTCGGAACTTGATCTTTCTAATTGATTGAAAAATAGTCGTCTGCCAAGTAACAACGCCTTTTTTATTTGTATATTTCGGTAAAAGTCGGAACTTGATCTTTCTAATTGATTGAAAAATAGTCGTCTGCCAAGTAACAACGCCTTTTTTATTTGTATATTTCGGTAAAAGTCGGAACTTGATCTTTCTAATTGATTGAAAAATAGTCGTCTGCCAAGTAACAACGCCTTTTTTATTTGTATATTTCGGTAAAAGTCGGAACTTGATCTTTCTAATTGATTGAAAAATAGTCGTCTGCCAAGTAACAACGCCTTTTTTATTTGTATATTTCGGTAAAAGTCGGAACTTGATCTTTCTAATTGATTGAAAAATAGTCGTCTGCCAAATAACAACGCCTTTTTTATTTGTATATTTCGGTAAAAGTCGGAACTTGATTCGACTTTCTCTATTCATAGTCGGAATTGACTCTGTTACGACTGCAAATCTCTGGATACCTATTCCTAAAAAGCACTCTAATAGACACCAAATTCCCGTCCAAATCTGCATGCAAAAAGACTAAAAGTGTAAATATTTTACTTGAAAATATACATTTTTTAGACTGAGAAAGATCTTGTTTTAACTATGAACAAATTATGATATATATATATATATATATATATATATATATATATATGAAGGAGAATGGAAAGGAATTAGAGAAAGCAAAAGCCAAATCAAAATTCAATTCAAAAGTTCAAAGCAAGGTATATTCCGCAAAAAGGCAATTTATTCAAGTTAAATTTTCCTTAAGCCAGGCTTTTCAAAGATCAAAATCTTATCATCAGAGGAAGTCGCTGGGATAGATAAGTTGGCAATGGCCAAGATTTAAAATTTGAAAAAATGAAATAAAAGTTGTAGGGAAAGAAACGCAGGGCAAAACTGTGCCAGGGTGCAAGCAAATGTCCGATTGCCAAAAAGTCCGGTGTCGAAGAGTCCAGCGGAGAGAATATCCTGGATATTGAGCTGTATACTCTTCACAATAGGGTTTTACCTTTCCTAAAAGTTCGCTTTTAGTACACCTCTTTATATATATATATATATATATATATATATATATATATATATATATATATATATATATATATATATATATATGTCTTGGAAGTTTTTCAACCATTAAAACTATATGTAAAAAAAACAAAAAAAAACAAACACACTTTTAGTCCCAAGTCCTTCGGTGGAAAATCATTTTTCTTGTAAGTCAATTTACTTTTTACAGTCACTATATTAGTTGTCTTCCAAGAATTTACGCTAGTCTTAACATTATTTAAGGGATCATCAGTTGTTTACCATGAAAAACTGTTTCGAGAATTTAATATATATAAACAATATTACGCTAAATTCCAGTGACTAAGTCTTTATTTATTTTTTCTAAAATCCAAACAATTTGATGCACTTGACGGTCCGTTTCGCACATACATAAACAATCATGAATAGACATATCCAGGATCTTTCATCTATGCAGCTCTTCAGAAGTCCAAAAATCGTTTCCAGAAAAAAAAATTCCGTTACCCAACGGTGAAGTAGCTTATACGTATTGATGTCTTTATTAATTTTAAATGTTTATTTTGGCACCTTACCAGTCCTTGCTTTTTCGTAACTTTATATGTGAAATAACGTCTTTTCTCTTTTTAAACTTAACTAAGTTATAATTTATTTATACACTTACCAACAGGCGAAGGATAACCTTCAAGGGAGCAATCTAAGCGCAGTTTATCGCCCTCATTCAGTTCAATCAACTTTGGCAACATCAAAGTGAAGTAGGGCGGCCGGCCGGCCATCATCATACGGTTTGAGATATCGGGGTCAGGGATTTTCTCAAATTTCTGACGGCTGCGACCAGTTGATCGATCTCTGGACAATCCTCGATGTTCATGCGCTTCATCTTGACCTAAAAAGGAATTAAATTGAACGATGAAATAGAACAAAAATACCTTTTACTAACAACGTATACGTAGCTGATATTTAAATCATTGAACAAAAAAAATAGTGTCACAATGAAGCAGATTTGATTAAGTCAACTTTAGTCTTAATAAAACAAGGGGTCATAGGTTGAAACTGTTTACTCTGCATGTTAAACCGGAAGTATGAAAACAGTTATTAAGTGTATGTACCATAAGACATTGGGACAGACAACCCAAGGAGGCAGTGAATGAAGAATCAATTAACAGTTTCCAAAACCATGTGGACAAATATGTGAGGCTTACACAAGACAGTGCTACTCTTCCTGCCCTTCAATCTACTCCGATCCTTAGCAAGGAAATGGCTTGAGTCAGGTAAATGCAGATAAATCTCATTTTTTTTGGGGGGGGGGTGATTAACATAGGGTTCAGGACTCCAATAATACCAAAAATATCTATAAGTTTGTTTCATTTTTTAATAAAAAAATACTTTATATTAACAAGCCGCGCGCGCGTGGTCCCCCTCTGTATGTGACTCGATGTGGCGAGTGTAAAATGCAATAAATTTGGGCAATTTGGGGCATTTTTAACCCCCCTTTGACCTCCTGGGGGCGCGAACCAGAATTTTTCTGAGGTCAAGGATGCTCATTTTATATCCAGAACAATTGCTTCTACATTTTGGCCAAGTTTCAGAAAAATTGAATGGATGGATCAAACGTTATCGGAGAAAAGGGTAATTTTTTTCCATTTTGGGGGCTTTTGACCCCCTGGGGGCGCGAACCAGATTTTTTTCAAGGTCAGCAATGCTTATTTTCTATTAGGAACAATTGCCTCCACATTTTGACCAAGTTTCAGAGAAATTGAATGGATGGATGAAAAGATTTGGGGCAAAAAATGTCATTTTTTGCCATTTCGGGGCCTTTTGACCCCCTGGGGGGCTAACCAGATTATTTTTCAAAAATCGGAGAATTTCACTTTCTAACCTGACCAAAGTTACAACTAAAAGTTTGGTGCTTGTACATTAAAAAAAAGAGAAAGAAACATAAGTGAAAATCGCAAATAAAAATTCTTTGATCCACTTACGTATCAGGCAAAAATAGATTTCTTCATCAAAAATTAGGGAAAATTATCGAGTAGAATTTTAATAAAATCAGTTTTATCAATTTTATAGGATTTTGCATGATTCACCATTGCCCCGAGCACAATTTTGAAGAGTTACATAAAACAAGAGAGGTAAGTCGTAAACTCAGGCCAATGGAATCGGAAAAATACGATAAAACTGATTTTTATTTTTAATTAAAATTCTATTCGATAAATTTTCCTAATTTTTTACGAAGATACCTATTTTTACCTGATACGTAAGTATATCAAAGAATTTTTATTTGGAACTGCGATTTTCACCTGTGTTTTGTTTTATATACAAGCACTAAATTTTTATCAAGATCGTATAATTCTCTGATTTTTGCTGGATTTCTTTTCAATCAGAGATATTCCATTTTTGGTTAAAAAAAACCGAAGTTTCTACATTGGCGTCTACGATTAACTAGACAAACCTTCTGATGTTGTCATCTCAGGCATTGCACACGAGATGAGAGAATGTGAAAAAGATACTAGCTTAGGGGGTGGAGTCAGGTAAATTCAGGTAATTAGCCCCCCCCCCCAAAAAAAAATCAATCAATTAAAGATTCTAAATGAGATCGTATTTCATATGATAATTGGAACAAATACATAGAAGATAATGCCAAGACTGCTGCAAAGAAGGTGGGCTCCCTCTACCGTGCTAGAAAACTTACCACACTTGCCTGTATCCTATATCTCTACAACGCCACCATCCAACCAGACATGGAGTATTGTTGTCACATCTGGGTTGGTGCATCATCCACTAGTCTCTTCTCTTAGACAGAGTCCAACAAAGAGTCTCTAATCTAATAGGCGCTTCACTATCCACCAAGCTGCAGTCTCTGTCCCATCGCTGCAATGTTGCATTCTTGTGCTTGTTTTACAAGTACTTCAATGGAATGTGCTCCGATGAACTTGCTTCACTTGTGTCCCCTCTACGTAAATACTCCCGACCAACCCGACAATCAGTTACATCCCATTCATTTGCTGTGAATGTCCCAGATGCAGAAAAGTGTTCTACTCTTATAGCTTCTTTCCTTGAACTACCAGACTTTGAGACTTCCTCCCTGCTCCCTGTTTCCTTAACTGTACCGACATGCAGAAATTTAAATGTAATGTAAACAAACATCTTGCTGCAGAACTCCTCACTTAAGATGCCCCTAAAATTCTGACTCCTAATTCACAAGTAGCTCTTACGTTTCAATGGCAATGTGCCCCCTTGTTTGGGGGGAATTAAAAAAAAATTTTAAATCTTTTTTTTATTTTGTTGAATTTTTAAAAACAATCAAAGGTATTCAAATACTAATCAAACTATCTTTATTAAAGATTTATTTATGTATAAATAAAATAGTTTTATATTTGATATATTGGAAAATTTATCGTTAAGAAATGTTTAAAATAAAGATAAAAAAACATAAATCATCTTTATTTAAGATTTATTTATGTATAAATAAAATAGTTTTATATTTGATATATTTGAAAATTTATCTTTAAGAAATGTTTAAAATAAAGATAAAAAAACATAAATCATCTTTATTTAAGATTTATTTATGTATAAATAAAATAGTTTTATATTTGATATATTGGAAAATTTATCGTTAAGAAATGTTTAAAATAAAGATAAAAAAACATAAATCATCTTTATTTAAGATTTATTTATGTATAAATAAAATAGTTTTATATTTGATATATTGGAAAATTTATCTTAAAGAAATGTTTAAAATAAAGATAAAAAAACATAAATCATCTTTATTTAAGATTTATTTATGTATAAATAAAATAGTTTTATATTTGATTTATTGGAAAATTTATCTTTAAGAAATGTTTAAAATAAAGATAAAAAACATTAATCATCTTTATTTAAGATTTATTTATGTATAAATAAAATAGTTTTATATTTGATTTATTGGAAAATTTATCTTTAAGAAATGTTTAAAATAAAGATAAAAAACATTAATCATCTTTATTTAAGATTTATTTATGTATAAATAAAATAGTTTTATATTTGATATATTGGAAAATTCATCTTTAAGAAATGTTTAAAATAAAGATAAAAAACATTAAATCATCTTTATTTAAGATTTATTTATGTATAAATAAAATAGTTTTATATTTGATATATTAGAAAATTCATCTTTAAGAAATGTTTAAAATAAAGATAAAAAACATTAATCATCTTTATTTAAGATTTATTTATGTATAAATAAAATAGTTTTATATTTGATATATTGGAAAATTTATCTTTAAGAAATGTTTAAAATAAAGATAAAAAACATAAATCATCTTTATTTAAGATTTATTTATGTATAAATAAAATAGTTTTATATTTGATATATTGGAAAATTTATCGTTAAGAAATGTTTAAAATAAAGATAAAAAAACATAAATCATCTTTATTTAAGATTTATTTATGTATAAATAAAATAGTTTTATATTTGATATATTGGAAAATTTATCTTTAAGAAATGTTTAAAATAAAGATAAAAAAAAATAAATCATCTTTATTTAAGATTTATTTATGTATAAATAAAATAGTTTTATATTTGATATATTGGAAAATTCATCTTTAAGAAATGTTTAAAATAAAGATAAAAAACATTAATCATCTTTATTTAAGATTTATTTATGTATAAATAAAATAGTTTTATATTTGATATATTGGAAAATTTATCTTTAAGAAATGTTTAAAATAAAGATAAAAAACATAAATCATCTTTATTTAAGATTTATTTATGTATAAATAAAATAGTTTTATATTTGATATATTGGAAAATTTATCTTTAAGAAATGTTTAAAATAAAGATAAAAAAACATAAATCATCTTTATTTAAGATTTATTTATGTATAAATAAAATAGTTTTATATTTGATATATTGGAAAATTTATCTTTAAGAAATGTTTAAAATAAAGATAAAAAAACATAAATCATCTTTATTTAAGATTTATTTATGTATAAATAAAATAGTTTTATATTTGATATATTAGAAAATTTATCTTTAAGAAATGTTTAAAATAAAGATAAAAAAACATAAATCATCTTTATTTAAGATTTATTTATGTATAAATAAAATAGTTTTATATTTGATATATTGGAAAATTTATCTTTAAGAAACGTTTAAAATAAAGATAAAAAAAAATAAATCATCTTTATTTAAGATTTATTTATGTATAAATAAAATAGTTTTATATTTGATGTATTGGAAAATTTATCTTTAAGAAATGTTTAAAATAAAGATAAAAAAAACATAAATCATCTTTATTTAAGATTTATTTATGTATAAATAAAATAGTTTTATATTTGATATATTGGAAAATTTATCTTAAAGAAATGTTTAAAATAAAGATAAAAAAACATAAATCATCTTTATTTAAGATTTATTTATGTATAAATAAAATAGTTTTATATTTGATTTATTGGAAAATTTATCTTTAAGAAATGTTTAAAATAAAGATAAAAAAACATAAATCATCTTTATTTAAGATTTATTTATGTATAAATAAAATAGTTTTATATTTGATTTATTGGAAAATTTATCTTTAAGAAATGTTTAAAATAAAGATAAAAAACATTAATCATCTTTATTTAAGATTTATTTATGTATAAATAAAATAGTTTTATATTTGATATATTGGAAAATTCATCTTTAAGAAATGTTTAAAATAAAGATAAAAAACATTAAATCATCTTTATTTAAGATTTATTTATGTATAAATAAAATAGTTTTATATTCGATATATTGGAAAATTCATCTTTAAGAAATGTTTAAAATAAAGATAAAAAACATTAATCATCTTTATTTAAGATTTATTTATGTATAAATAAAATAGTTTTATATTTGATATATTGGAAAATTTATCTTTAAGAAATGTTTAAAATAAAGATAAAAAATATAAATCATCTTTATTTAAGATTTATTTATGTATAAATAAAATAGTTTTATATTTGATATATTGGAAAATTTATCGTTAAGAAATGTTTAAAATAAAGATAAAAAACATAAATCATCTTTATTTAAGATTTATTTATGTATAAATAAAATAGTTTTATATTTGATATATTGGAAAATTTATCGTTAAGAAATGTTTAAAATAAAGATAAAAAAACATAAATCATCTTTATTTAAGATTTATTTATGTATAAATAAAATAGTTTTATATTTGATATATTGGAAAATTTATCTTTAAGATATGTTTAAAATAAAGATAAAAAAACATAAATCATCTTTATTTAAGATTTATTTATGTATAAATAAAATAGTTTTATATTTGATATATTGGAAAATTTATCTTTAAGAAATGTTTACAATAAAGATTAAAAAAATCATCTTTATTTAAGATTTATTTATGTATAAATAAAATAGTTTTATATTTGATATATTGGAAAATTTATCTTTAAGAAATGTTTAAAATAAAGATAAAAAAACATAAATCATCTTTATTTAAGATTTATTTATGTATAAATAAAATAGTTTTATATTTGATATATTGGAAAATTTATCTTTAAGATATGTTTAAAATAAAGATAAAAAAACATAAATCATCTTTATTTAAGATTTATTTATGTATAAATAAAATAGTTTTATATTTGATATATTGGAAAATTTATCTTTAAGAAATGTTTACAATAAAGATAAAAAACATTAATCATCTTTATTTAAGATTTATTTATGTATAAATAAAATAGTTTTATATTTGATATATTGGAAAATTTATCTTTAAGAAATGTTTAAAATAAAGATAAAAAAACATAAATCATCTTCATTTAAGATTTATTTATGTATAAATAAAATAGTTTTATATTTGATATATTGGAAAATTTATCTTTAAGAAATGTTTAAAATAAAGATAAAAAAACATAAATCATCTTTATTTAAGATTTATTTATGTATAAATAAAATAGTTTTATATTTGATATATTGGAAAATTTATCTTTAAGAAATGTTTAAAATAAAGATAAAAAAACATAAATCATCTTTATTTAAGATTTATTTATGTATAAATAAAATAGTTTTATATTTGATATATTGGAAAATTTATCTTTAAGAAATGTTTAAAATAAAGATAAAAAAACATGAATCATCTTTATTTAAGATTTATTTATGTATAAATAAAATAGTTTTATATTTGATATATTGGAAAATTTATCGTTAAGAAATGTTTAAAATAAAGATAAAAAAACATAAATCATCTTTATTTAAGATTTATTTATGTATAAATAAAATAGTTTTATATTTGATATATTGGAAAATTTATCTTTAAGAAATGTTTAAAATAAAGATAAAAAAACATAAATCATCTTTATTTAAGATTTATTTATGTATAAATAAAATAGTTTTATATTTGATATATTGGAAAATTTATCTTTAAGAAATGTTTAAAATAAAGATAAAAAAACATAAATCATCTTTATTTAAGATTTATTTATGTATAAATAAAATAGTTTTATATTTGATATATTGGAAAATTTATCTTTAAGAAATGTTTAAAATAAAGATAAAAAAACATAAATCATCTTTATTTAAGATTTATTCATGTATAAATAAAATAGTTTTATATTTGATATATTGGAAAATTTATCTTTAAGAAATGTTTAAAATAAAGATAAAAAAACATAAATCATCTTTATTTAAGATTTATTTATGTATAAATAAAATAGTTTTATATTTGATATATTGGAAAATTTATCTTTAAGAAATGTTAAAATAAAGATAAAAAAAACATAAATCATCTTTATTCAAGATTTATTTATGTATAAATAAAATAGTTTTATATTTGATATATTTGAAAATTTATCTTTAAGAAATGTTAAAATAAAGATAAAAAAAACATAAATCATCTTTATTCAAGATTTATTTAAGAATAAATAAAATAGTTTTATATTTGATATATTGGAAAATTTATCTTTAAGAAATGTTTAAAATAAAGATAAAAAAACATAAATCATCTTTATTCAAGATTTATTTATGTATAAATAAAATAGTTTTATATTTGATATATTTGAAAATTTATCTTTAAGAAATGTTAAAATAAAGATAAAAAAACATAAATCATCTTTATTTAAGATTTATTTATGTATAAATAAAATAGTTTTATATTTGATATATTTGAAAATTTATCTTTAAGAAATGTTTAAAATAAAGATAAAAAAAACATAAATCATCTTTATTTAAGATTTATTTATGTATAAATAAAATAGTTTTATATTTGATATATTGGAAAATTTATCTTTAAGAAATGTTTAAAATAAAGATAAAAAAACATAAATCATCTTTATTTAAGATTTATTTATGTATAAATAAAATAGTTTTATATTTGATATATTGGAAAATTTATCTTTAAGGAATGTTTAAAATAAAGATAAAAAAACATAAATCATCTTTATTTAAGATTTATTTATGTATAAATAAAATAGTTTTATATTTGATATATTAGAAAAATTTATCGTTAAGAAATGTTTAAAATAAAGATAAAAAAACATAAATCATCTTTATTTAAGATTTATTTATGTATAAATAAAATAGTTTTATATTTGATATATTGGAAAATTTATCTTTAAGAAATGTTTAAAATAAAGATAAAAAAACATAAATCATCTTTATTTAAGATTTATTTATGTATAAATAAAATAGTTTTATATTTGATATATTGGAAAATTTATCTTTAAGAAATGTTTAAAATAAAGATAAAAAAACATAAATCATCTTTATTTAAGATTTATTTATGTATAAATAAAATAGTTTTATATTTGATATATTGGAAAATGTATCTTTAAGAAATGTTTAAAATAAAGATAAAAAAAACATAAATCATCTTTATTTAAGATTTATTTATGTATAAATAAAATAGTTTTATATTTGATATATTGGCAAATTTATCTTTAAGAAATGTTTAAAATAAAGATAAAAAAAACATAAATCATCTTTATTTAAGATTTATTTATGTATAAATAAAATAGTTTTATATTTGATATAATGGAAAATGTATCTTTAAGAAATGTTTAAAATAAAGATAAAAAAAACATAAATCATCCAATTCTATTGAGGAATAGTTTTTCAGCTACAACAATTATGATGGGACAAACTACAGTGTTTATTCAGAATTGCCGAGACATGGGTGGAAAAAAAAAAAAAAAAGAAATGTCTGTATGATTTGCATACATGTGACGGAATGAATATATTGTATAACAAAAATTACGTACATTAATCAAGTAGTTTTTATTTTATAAAAAAAAAATCAAATTTTAGCGAATAAGGTTGAAATATTCGCGACATATCCGTTATATTCAAGGGAGATAATCCAAACTTTTGCAAACTAGAGAAATAAAGTCTGGAATTTTGGGTGTTATCTCCCTTAGCTCCCTTGAATATAACCAATAATGCTGCCGATATATCAACATTACCCGTATATCGATAAAATTTGATTTTCTTTTATGAAATAAAAACTATTTGATTAATTTACGTGATTTTTGGTATACGATATATTGATTTCATCACGGATATGTAAATTATACAGATATTTCTCAGTTTGTCTTATTTTTTCCCCCCGTGTCTTGGTAATTCTAGTGAAGCACCCAAATTACTGACCTCAGTCAATTTACAAACTTCCTATATTATAATTAGATTATGAAGATCTTGTTTCTTGCTAGTTTTATGTTTGTAACAGTAAAAACATTTTTTAAAAATGTCATTGTGCATTGATGGAACAACTGGTAATAACACTTTTGTGGTTTTGCCCAGCGTCGGACATTCCACTACTTTCCACTGAAAGTGGAAGTTTACGGGGAATACAAATCCACATGTGGTCTCCAGTCAGCATGTATATCCCGGTTAGGGGAGATGACATACAGCGTCTTCTATTTCCAAATGGTCGCCCATCTTGTATTGGCCAGGCTCAATGTCGCTCAATTGTGCGTTAATCTAGCCGAAACTTAAACTCATGTAAAACTTCCACTCCTTTGAAAATCATTATAATATTAAACCGGAAAACCTTCTTATATCTATACAAAGTTTGGTATGTTAGGGTTAGGGTTAGAGTTTGATATGTTAGGGTTAGAGTTTGGTATGTTTATATATTTGTACGTAAAGGATTTACACCTTAACTAACTAACCGATCATTATGAATTTTTTAACACAACTGCTAGGCGTAAGGGATTCAAATGTGGGCTATATTTAGTTTAATTTAGTTTTAAGCAAAGAGGATAAAAAGTGGGTGGAAGGCTTTCATGAAAATTCTGATATATCCGATTTTTGTGAAATTTTAACAATAGATATAAAACATAAATTAATAAATATCCCTCAAATTTCAGTTTCTTTGGGGTATTTTAAAGGGTTTTAGAGGCATTATATGGGAGACAAGTTCCCATTTGAAAGTTCAATTATATCAGATTTGCATTGAATTTGCTCCATAGTCATTAGCTGCCAATTAAGCAAAATTCCCTGAAGTCCAATTTCTTTTTAAGGCCTCTTAAGCTTAAGTCTTAACTTTTAGACATTTTCTAGAATAAAAATTATGTACTGGATTTTGATCAAAATTAGAATAAGGATTCTAGAAGTAAGGTTTAGTATCATTATATCTTGATTTTAAGGAGACATAAAATTGGTGCAAAATTGTTCTGTTCAGAGAATTCATTTTACTCGTCCTGGGACGGGTATTCTTCTCGTAAAATATATAATTTATTGGATAAATGAGAAAAAAATTCATTAAAATATATAATTTATTGGATAAATGAGAAAAAAATTCATTAAAATATATAATTTATTGGATAAATGAGAAAAAAATTCATTAAAATATATAATTTATTGGATAAAGGAGAACATTTTTTTATTAAAATATATAATTTATTGGATAAATGAGAAAAAAATTCATTAAAATATATAATTTATTAGATAAATGAGAAAAAATTCATTAAAATATATAATTTATTGGATAAATGAGAAAATTTTTTTATTAAAATATATAATTTATTGGATAAATGAGAAAAAAATTCATTAAAATATATAATTTATTGGATAAAGGAGAACATTTTTTTATTAAAATATATAATTTATTGGATAAATGAGAAAAAAATTCATTAAAATATATAATTTATTAGATAAATGAGAAAAAATTCATTAAAATATATAATTTATTGGATAAATGAGAAAATTTTTTTATTAAAATATATAATTTATTGGATAAATGAGAAAAAAATTCATTAAAATATATAATTTATTGGATAAATGAGAAAAAAATTCATTAAAATATATAATTTATTGGATAAATGAGAAAAAAATTGATTAAAATATATAATTTATTGGATAAATGAGAAAAAAATTCATTAAAATATATAATTTATTGGATAAATGAGAAAAAAATTCATTAAAATATATAATTTATTGGATAAATGAGAAAAAAATTCATTAAAATATATAATTTATTGGATAAATGAGAAAAAAATTCATTAAAATATATAATTTATTGGATAAATGAGAAAAAAATTCATTAAAATATATAATTTATTGGATAAATGAGAAAAAAATTCATTAAAATATATAATTTATTGGATAAATGAGAAAAAAATTCATTAAAATATATAATTTATTGGATAAATGAGAAAAAAATTCATTAAAATATATAATTTATTGGATAAATGAGAAAAAAAATTCATTAAAATATATAATTTATTGGATAAATGAGAAATTTTTTTTAGTAAAATAGATAATTCTGTTATTCTTTTGGTGATTTTTTAAATGAATACAAAGAGTAGTCTCCCCCTAGTGGAGGTTCCAGATCATTGATTGGAGAGATGGGGGGGGCGGGGGGGCATGAATCACTAGTGGCAGTACTGTTCGGACATATTGATTTTATAGGATATTTCTTGAAATTATAAAGAAGGAATAAAATGATCATATAGTTGTGACATGAACTGAACCAATTCTTATAAGAACGGAATAGTACTTACCAACAACACGTAATCTTGTAGAGCATTTTGTTCTACCCATCGTGTTATGGGCCATACACATGTAGAGACCAGCATCTGTTTCTTGCACATTGTGAATCACAAGTCTGCATCCTCCATTGTTATCCATAAACAATGAGCAGTGATCATTTTCATCTACATTTAGACCATCTTTAGTCCTATAAAGTGAAAAGATTGCGTCATACAATTTGAAATAAAGGATTCAAAAGTAAATTCTTTATAATATAAAACCTTATGACTTTGCATTTGATGATGGCAAAAGGAAGAATGTTTAGTAATATTAATGAATTTACAAAACATTTCTATTATATAATATACAATATAAAAAGTATAAAATCGTTTGTGCCATAGACTGAACTGAGCAATGCATAATTAATCTTGAGCCAGATACAATTAATCTTGAGTCATGTGTAATTAATCTTGAACAATATACAATTATTCTTGAGCCATGTACAATTAATCTGAAGCCATGTACAATTAATCTTGATCCAGGTGCAATTAATCTTGAGTCAATAAATCTGTAACCATGTACAATTAAATTTACACCATGTACAATTAATCTTGAGTCATGTACAGTAAATCTTGAGTCATGTACAGTAAATCTTGAGTCATGTACAATTAATGTTGAGCCATGCACATTTATGTACAATTAATTCTGAGTAATGCACAATTAATCTTAAGGCATGCACAATTAATCTTGAAAAATATAAGCCATGGACAATTAATCTTTAACCATGTGTAATTAATCTTGAATTGTGTATAATCTTTTTTTAATGGAAATCGCTCCAGACAAGGCATGAAGCCACTTGATGTAAGGAGCTAACAAAAGATGGTTATCGTAAAGACAGGAAATGCCTGTTGGCCTTAGTCTTGTAAAGATCAAGGCTATAGGTAGGAGAAAAACAGTCAGCAGAAAGAGAGTTCCAGAAGCTTGCAGTTCTTAGAAAGATGCTACTGGAATAAGAAGCAGTATTATAATCATGTATCAAAACAGCGAATTGATGGAGATCACTAGACCAACGAGTCAAACGAGCTGGAACAAAAGAAGCAGGGAATAAATCACATAATTCTGAAGAACACATTCCATAATAGTATTTATAGAAAAGACTGAGACTAGCAACATCATGTCTGAGAGAGAGAGAGAGAGAGTGCAGAGAAGAAGAAAGGGTGGGGCCAATCAAATTACGGAGACGCTTCTGCACCTCATCAAGAACCCTCAAATGGGACAGAGATTCACCAACCCAAACATGACAACAATAATCTATACATGGTCTGATAGTAGATTTGTAGAGATATAAGAATAGTCTCAAGTGTAATAAAGTGTTTGAAGCGATAGAGAGAACCAATTTTCCAAGAATCAGAAAGAGGAATGGATCTAATATATGAACTCCAAGAAATATTTGATGAAAAAGAAAGACCAAGAAAATTCAGAGTCGATTTCTCCTCAAGAGCAGAGCCATCCATGAGAATCTCAGGAATAAAAGGGACACGCTTACGGTTTAAAGACACGAGCTGAGTCTTAACAGAATTAAACAAAACAAGCCATTACTTACTCCAATCCACAACTGAACCCAGGTTAACTGCTAGATCAGCTACATATTGCAACTGATCCCAGGGAGATGGGCGAGAAGCAACACCAGAATAGATGGTGGTATCATAAGCATAGATGTTAATTTTCTGCATAATATTCTCTAGTAGATCATTGATATAGAGAATAAACTGTGTTGGGCATAGAATAGAGCACTGAGTAAAACCAACATTGATAGGAAAGGAGAATGAAGAGATACTGTCCAAAGTTACTAGCAAGCTTCGATCAGAAAGAAAAGACCTAATAATATCAAGAACCTCACCACCAATACCATGACTCTGAAGTTTGTGTAGAAAAATAAACCTTAAGCAGTATGCAATTAATCTTGAGCCATGGACAATTAAATTTGAGACATGTACAATTGATTTTGAGCCATGGACAATTAAATTTGAAACATGTACAATTGATCTTGAGCCATGGACAATTAAATTTGAGACATGTACAATTGATTTTGAGCCATGGACAATTAAATTTGAGACATGTACAATTGATCTTGAGCCATGGACAATTAAATTTGAGACCTGTACAATTGAACTTGAGCCATGTAGAATTAAGCATGCACTTTAGAACAATTTGGAAAACCACTTCTTTTCTATTGTTGCTATTGTAAATAATTCCAAGATCAACTTACCATTTATATGAAGGCATAGGATTTCCTTTGGCAACACACTGAAAGACAGCATCTCCTCCAACGACCACAGTGCTACAGAGCGGTGTTTCAATAAAGATAGGAGATTCAGTCTCAGTAGATCCACCGACTGGTTTTTTATCACCTAGAAAAGATATTCATTGCAAGTCATTTGCAATAATACAGATTTAAAGCATATTTTCTTTTCTTTTTATTTTGATATTTCATCATTTTTCTTTCATTAATAAGTTATGTAAAATAACAAAAACAAGAATGGATAATCTGAAGATATGCCCATTAAATCTGCATAGAAATGTAAGGTCAAACAAAAGCATAACAGACCTATTGACAGACACAGACGTCTTATGGAGGCTAAAAATGGTTATGGTTGTCTATCTCTCTCCCATGGGGGGAAGATGTGACACAAAGTCGGGAAAATGGGATTTCAAACCAGCACACTCTAGGACGAGCACTCTGGCTGAACAAAAATTGCCTGGGCATCCTCATCAACATTCCCCGATAGGGTGCCGCAGGTGATTAGCAATAAACTAACATCTTCTCAAAGGGAGAGAAGGTAAAGCCTGGGAAGGTGGACCACCTAGAACTGTGCAGGACAAACCCATAGACCGGCGAAATCAAGACTCAAGGGCCAAGACGGTACCGGTTTATAGGGTGTAGTATCAATTGGAACAGATACTACACTTTCATCTGAGCCAAAAGGCATTTTCATTGTGACAAATTCTATAGCCTTTTAGACTACTGACATGTTTTCCGGTTGTAATTATTATACAGATTAGGGATAATCATTATTTAACTTTAATATCTTTAATAGAGAATGGTAGTTTGCTCGAAGCATTGCTGGGAATATAGTAGTATGTTTTTTTGGTAGATTCTCTGCACAGATGGAGTTTTCCTTTGGTGTTTATTATTTTTGACAAAGGGAAGTTTCTTTTTCCCCCGAAATATCAAATAAATGCTAACACCAATAGCTAACACCACACTTGCTGTGATGTAAGATTGACAGAGAACAAGGCCACACCAGCATGCTCAAGACTGTCGGTCTGATTTTAGTATCAAATAGCCACCCCGGACGGTGGATTGAGGTTGTCAAGGAGTTTTTTTTTAAATCTTGGTGATATCATTAGAGCACAGGGTGGAGCAGGTGCTAGTGTGATTGCAAGAGTTAAGAGTGGATGGAATAAGTTCAGGAAACTTCTGTCATTATTAATCAGCAGAGCATTACCATTGTCGATCAAGGGAAAAGTCTATTAGGCATTTATCTCCCTCCCAAAGAGCGAGAAGGTAAAGCCTGGGAAGATGGACAACCTAGAACTGCACAGGACCATACCTCACACCGACAAAGAACAAGCCATCCTTAAAAATAGCTTAGACTATGCCGGTCTAATTTGGGTATGAATCTAACCCTGAAGGGTTGAGTTAAAAATGGTTATATTGTCATTTAAAGTGTGATATTGTTAGGCCTGCAGCCTAAAATAGTATACAAGGTAGAGTTATCTACTTTGAATTTCATGAAAGGCTAGAGTTGTCTGCTCTTAGAGACGAGGTCGGCCATGACAGTTTGCTTGTAAACAAAAGTGCCTGGGAGACCATCAATCATCGAACATCACAGCTGCTTTTAAATCATCATCCAATTCGTAAATTGTTTAATAAATCTGTTACATACTTCGTCTAAGACAGATAGCAGCGGTTATTATCAGGTATAACAATATGACATAAAACTGCATCCAATTAATCTTGAGTCATGTGTAATTAATCTTGAGCAAATTACAATTAATCTTGAATCAGGTGCAATTAATCTTGAGCCAAAAATTCTTGCTCCACGTACGATTTATCTTGAGCCAATACATCTTGACCCATGTACAATTAATCTTGAGCCATATACAATTAATCTTGAATCACGTGCAATTAATCTTGAGTCATGTACTGTTAATCTTGGGTAATGTACAATTAATGTTGGGCCATGCACAATTATGTACAATTAATCCTCAGTAATGTGTAATTAACCTTGAGCCATGTGCAATTAATCTTGAACTATGTACAATTAAACTTGAGCCATGTACAATTAATCTTGAACTATGTACAATTAAACTTGAGCCATGTAGAATTAATCTTGAACTATGTACAATTAAACTTGAGCCATGTGCAATTAAT
>OY744536.1:78243204-78258204 GCA_963556195.1 Sepiola atlantica | reverse complement strand
GGTTTCGAATCGCATGACCGGTAGTGAATAGTCATATCTCTATGCTGATGAGTCCCGATTGAAAAAGGACGAAACGTATATGTACATAGATAATAAACAATAACAAATATTTATTATATATATATATATATATATATATATACATTGAACCTATATATAAGGTCTTCAAGTTTCATCAGAGATGTAATGCCCTGAGGTGTCCACCTGTTTTTATTTCAATAATTCTCTAGAGAAAATATCAGATTTTCAAACTCCTAAAATATCACCATGATTGATATCACCATGATTGTGCCAGTCCATTAGGAGCATTCTCCTTTTACAAGTAAATCTACCAGGTTTGAATCAGAGTAACAAGTAACTTACACTTGTACAACAGTTGAGGCTGCTGTAAATCTTCTCTCCGTTCTTGTACCATTGTATATCAGGTTCAGGTACACCTGACACAGAACATGTTAGCTTCACAGTGCTATCTGCCGGGACGGTTTTGCTCTTCAGCTTCGTCGTGAATTCAGGGGCACAGACATATTTATTCTTCTGGCCGCCGCTTCTCTCACTTTTCACTCGACCTCGCTGAAGTGGGTTCCTTTCCAATAAAGAGAGTGGTTTTTCCACAGCTGAGAAAGAAAACAAACATGAAAAGTAAATTTCTAGAAATCTTGTTATGCTTGGTAGAAGTCAAATAATATCGTTAACCTTGAGTCATAAAAAATTACACTTAAGCCATGCACAATTAAGGTTGAACCATGTAAAATTACTGTTGAGCCATGTATGATTAATCTTGAGCCATGTACAATTAATTTTGAGTCATGTAAAATTACTCTTGAGCCCTGCACAATTAATGTTGAACCATGTAAAGTTACTCTTGAGCGATGTATAATTAATCTTGAGTCAAGTACAATTAATATTGAACCATGTTAAATTAATCTTGAGCCATATAAAATTAACTCGAGCCACGCACATTTAATCCTGAGCCATGGAAAATTAATCGTTAGCCATGTACAACTAATCTTGAGTCATATACAATTACTCTTGAGTCATATACAATTAATTTTGAGCAATGTACAATTAATCTTGAGCAATGGACAATTAATCTTGAGCAATGAACAATTAATCTTGAACATGTACAACTAAATCATGAGCCATATAAACCTAATCTTGTGTCATGCACACCTAATCTTGTGCCATGTACAATTAATCTTGAACCATGGACAATTAATCTTGAACCATGTACAATTAATCTTGAGCCATGTACAATTAATTTCGAGTCATGTAAAATTAATCTTGATCCATGCACAACTCATTTTGAACCATGTAAAATATGTATAATTAATCTTGAGCCACGTACAATCAATTTTGAATTATGTACAATTAATATTGAGCCATGTTTACTTATCTTGAGCCATGTTAAATTAACTTAAGCCACATACAATTTATCCTGAACCATGGAAAATTAATCTTTAGCCAATGGACAATTAATTTTGAACCATGTACAATTAATTTTGAGCCATCGACAATTAATTTTGAACCATGTACAATTAATTTTGAGCCATCGACAATTAATTTTGAACCATGTACAATTAATTTGAGCCATCGACAATTAATTTTGAACCATGTACAATTAATGATGTAAAATTACTCTTGAGTGTTAACCAAATTATCATTATTTGGATGGCATCGTTTTTTCTACTTATTTTATTTACGAAAAACAAACTTTTTAACTTCTAATAATTTATTGAATGATAGAAATTTGGTATACCCAGTTAAAAGAATGGTGATAACTTTTATAAAACTGATTTCATAAAAGTTTATCTATTTGCATATACATATATATTACAATGCCCCCCCCCCCTCTCCCTAAAAATACCACTAATGGAATCGTAAATAAAATTCACAATCCTTTCTTCAATCCAACCATATTTGATACAAATAGACTTGACTGATGTAATCCTGCATTTATAACCTTCAATCTGTTTATGCCTGAAATCAAATACAAATAGTTTCGTCCATAAACTTTCAAATACACACACAATATTTTAGTCTCGCTTAAGGACCCAATTGTGATTGGAAATCGACAGGCTTGTTTTTGGTCTTTTTGCCGGAAAACAATGCCTAGAGAGGGTTGAGAGGACCTTACTAATCAACCCCATCTCATTTTGTTTTAATTTTCTTTCTTTTGGGTATTTTTCCCACCCCCACCGATCAATGAAATCGCTGGGGAGACATTTTAATTAGGGCAGCTCTTAGAGTGAATGCGGTATTTTGGTGACTGCACATATGACTGCGATGGACAATTGAATAATCTTGATGGTAATGTCAGTATGTATGGGTCAAGATTGTGTCTACTTTAGAATAAAATGGTCGGTAAAAGACCAACAGATACCGCTCTTGATTTAATGGCCTTGTGCCTTATCGTATGTTTTTACAATGAAGAAAACCACACATTTTAACCCTTAAATGCTTTATTTTTTAGATTGGTTTAACATCGAAGATACTGATTACCTATTTAGCAGGTGTGCTGATGCAACATCATACTAATACCTACTCACACTTGCCAACAGACTCGTTGCAGATGTGAAACAAGTTGCAGTTTGGCACGTTTTCGGTGAATATTATATTAAATAGGCATTTTGTTGGAATGTGTCATATTTGAAACAAAAAGCATTTAAGGGTTAAGTAATACACAGTAATATATTAAGACACTGAAAGAAAATGCCACTGATAGAATCGTTCACAAAATTCACAATTTTTTCTGTAATCTAACCATATTTGGTACAAATAAACTTCAGTCAATGACTGACTTGTTCACCAAGTATCAATCATGAATATTCCACAGTCTTTGTTTTAGCATCAGTTAGTGATAAGCACACCCGGATACCCTGACACACTTCTTTCTTGTCGCTGATCTGATTTCGACTGTGATGGCGGCCATCTTCAGTTCAGGAATAGTCTGAGGAACATTTTGATAGACATTATCTTTGCAATACTCCTACAGATAAAAATCGAGAGGGGAGGGTTATAGTCCGGTGAATGTGAAGCCCGTTCAGGATCACAACTCCTACTGATGAGACGATCAGTAAAGTGGCTCCATATCAACGAACCGCGATAAGACAAAGATTGTTTTACATTCATGATTTCAACCTAAAGACGAAATGATGATATAAAAAAAATAGAGAGAGATAAAGCAAGTAAGAAAACTGAATCCGAAACAAGAAATACAATGTTAAAAAAAAAATAGATATTTGCATTAGTTGTAGGAAAAGAAAGATAAAAGGAAACGGTTAACAAATACACTTAACATTTATTCGAGACTAGAATGGCTATCTGGCGTTGCCCGGGAACATGAACAACAAAATAGAAAAGTAAAAAAATGTGTGTAGCATCTTTCTTTTAAGACCCCCCCCCCTCTCTCTCTCTCTCTCTCTCTCTCTCTCTCTCTCTCTCTCTCTTTCTATATCCTTCTCTCTATCTATCTCTAGTCCCCACTACCCCCTCTCTTCTTACATCTACATACGTTAAAAAAATATATTACATTTTCAAGTGTCAGGACAAAAAGTACCATTTCACACTAAAGGTCGATGGAAAATGAAATCCCTTTAAATGTCACCCTCTGACTATTTTTGTTTTTTGTTGTTTGTTGTTGACCCCCCCCCCCCCCAAAAAAAAAATGAGTATTACAAAAATCTGTGTTCATATTTTGTCCGCGGCAATGCTGAAAAAGAATATATCAGATTTGTGGGGGTGTCTTGTGTAGTATATGTCTTAGGTGGACACACACACACATAGATAAGTGGCCTCTATAAAATAGATTACCGGCATCATATTAGTAATGCCGTCTAGACATTAAAGGCATGTTACTGATGACACGGAATGAGTGAATCTTAAACAAATACAATGTTGGATGACAATGCCAAAAAATGCATGAGTTGTCACGGAAACCAAATAATAGTGTGTGAATGAACAGAAATGTAAAGGTACTTCCATAGTCTCAACTGCGGTGATGCGCCACGAGGAAAATTTCTGAACAAAATCCGTTAGGATTTGATAATCATGCGAAGAAACAGAGCCAGCTGGACCACGTCTGATTGGTTAGAAAACCATGCCAATAAAAGACAAGGTTTTTTTGTTTTTTTTTCATTTACGACCATGTGAGGGCACGAGAGTACAAAATCTCACAACCGTAGCACCCCCTATCGTTAGAACGTGGTTCCAACACTTGTCTATTTTTAAATAGAAGAAAGGTATTGATCACTTATTCTGTAGGAAACACTTTGTTTTTATGTTTTCTGATTTATTACAGACTAGCAGGGCTACCCGGCGTTGCCTGGAGAAAAAGTGTAATATATTTCTATTAAAACTTCTCTCTATCTTTATTTCTCTCTATCCATCTCTCTATCTTTATCTCTTTTCCTGTTTTCCCCATCCCCTTCCCCATCCCTCATTCTCCGCCTTTCAGCCCATTCCTCTCCCCCCCCCCCTCTCTCTCTCTCTGAACACACACACATAGACAACTTTCCTTCATATAGATTACTCAAGAAATGAGTCCTCATAAGGAAAGTAATTCCTTGATAAAAAATCAGAGTTATTTTCCTTTAGTACATCAAATGATTGGTAAAACGACCCCCCCCCCGAAATCTGTGTCAGTTTATGGTCAAAGAATGAATAATATTCTTTTAAATTATACATATTATTCACCCAGGGCAACGCTGATTAAGAATATACCAACTTTGTGGATGTTTGTTTTGTAGTTTTTTTTAAAACTTTTAGCTGGACCTAAACATACACATACACACACAGACAACTGCAATTTATATAATAGACTAGCAGGGCTACCCGGCGTTGCCCGGGGCCACTAAAAAAGTGCAACATATTTCTATTAAACATTCTATTTCTCTACTTCTATCTGTCCTTCTTTCTCTCTCCCCCCGTTTTTCCCCTCCATCTTTCCAACCCACTCTTTATCCTCTGCTTATATAGAATGAAAATAATAAAACTTAGGAGGCTTTTAGAAAGCTACTAAAACCACCAAAATAAAATTAAGGAGGCCTCCAGAGAATTACTAAAACCACCCTTTTCTGAGTTTTTTTGCCACCCCCTGCTCCCTTTGAAGAGAAATCATGTCATTTCCTTAAGTTTCTTTTTCGAGGAATAAGTCGTCATTTTCTTTTTAAATTAGTATATAATACGATCGAAAATTCCTAAAAAACGTCCCCCCCCCCCGACGAAACCTGATCCAATTGACCCCCAAAGAATGAATATTTTTTTTTAATTTTAGGTATTATTCAACCAGGGCAATGATGATCAAGAATATACCAACTTTGTGGGTGTTTATTTTATAGTTTTTTACTTTTAGCTAGACACACACACAACTGCCTTTTATATAACAGACGACATCAGGGACAATTTATTTGAGAAAGCAAACTTGCAACTTACTTTCAACAGCAAGTTTGGCTTCAGTAGATGTTGAACCGGCTGTGTTGACCGCTTGACACATATAGTAACCTAGGTCTTCTCTGACCACTTCTTCAATAATAAGGATAAAAGTATCATCAGCTGATTGGATAAATCTGTAGGGACCGTCATTTTCTAGTGCTTTCCTGTTCTTGTACCTAAAATGAAATGACAAAAAATATACACAAGTCTTCTTTTCAGATGAATTCATTAATACTTTTAATAACCAATTATATATTATACGAGTGTACACCCTCCATCAAAAATGATAGAAAAAAAATTATGCTTCGCCAGTGTTCGCACAAATATTCATATAAAATAACGTCTCAATGGGCGAAGTTAAACAAAAAGAGATAAGAAAGGAAAGAAAGAAAAAAAACATACCAATCAGTATAGAAATTAGAAAGGAAAAAAATGTCTCATTATGGAAATAGAGTGAAAGATTTATTTCCAAATTCATTTCAGATGGCAGTGTTGTCTTATTTGCTATTTGCTTTCTCCCTTCCCCTAAACACTTGAAATTGTTTAATTCGGTACGAAGTTTACTCGCGTGATGGGATTACTTGCAAGACAGTAGGAAAGGGAACTATGTTTATTTATGTATATATAAATATATTATTATTTCGTGTATATACACATATATTATAATATTATAAAATAATACATATATACATATTTTCAGTATTTACTTCAACAGTGATCAATATGTGAGTAGAGCTTAGTAATAGTACGAAAATACATTTATGGCAAGTAAGCTACACAGAAATTTTTATTTTTCATTCTCAAGGGAAATCATCAACATAATTGCTATCAGGATGAATATGATTTTCTCCAGGAATGAAACATAAACGTTTCTGTGTCTTTATACATTACTTGCCATAAATATATTTTCATATGACTATATATATATATATATATAAATATATATATATATATATATATATATATATATATATATATATATATATATATATATATATATATATATATATATATATATATATATATATATATATATATATATATATCTTTTTCTAAAACTATCATACCACCTACATGCTAAACGCACAGAGTTTCCCCCTTCCATCCTCTTTCCCCAGCCTCTCAAAATCCATGCCACACCTCACCACGACAAAAATCTCAGACCTCCCCCTTTCATCTCTCTTACCCTAAGGCAAATTCACTAATATTCTTACCCCTCCCTATTTCACTGCTGCCTTAATGGTACCCACTCAAAGCTTTTCATATTCATTTCATTCTTCGCCACTACTGACTTTTCACAGCCTGGACTCTACTCCAGCGCTCACAGTAGCCACGGCTACTATTTTTCTTTATCACTCCATCATGTTAACCCAAAATTTCGATGTACTTGCATGACATTTTTCTTCAAATTATCACCCTGAGGAAGTCTTATAATAAAGACGAAACGTTCATGAATATATAAAAATAAACAAATATCTCTTGGTTTTTTCCTTTTTCATTTCCCATTATGTCGGATTACTCTCATCCTTCCTTTCTCATATATATATATATATATATATATATATATATATATATATATATATATATATATATATATATATATATATATATATATATTATGCTAAATTCCAGTTTTTATTCACAAGTTTTTATTCATTGTTTTCCAAATCCAAAATCTTTGGTGCATTTTGACGGACCATTTCGCACATAGATGAACAACCAAAAATTTATATGTCAATTCAGGATCTTTCATCCATGCTGCTCTTCAGGAACCAAAGTTCGCCTCCAGAAAAAATATATTATAAGGCAACAAACAGAAGAATTAAAAAAAACAAGCAACTTACATTAAATTCAGTTTCCACAAGGAAAACAAGAATATTTACGCCCTATTCAGCCATACAAATAAATACACATAGGTCTTTACACTAGAGCAGAGGATATGGTCCTAACGTTTTGAAAAAAAAGACTAGTGAACCAGAATCAAACATAAGTTTTGCAGGAAGAAAGTTATTAACCCCGAAAGTGCGAGAAACCGACCGACTGACTTTACTTTATATATTTGATTTGTTGGTTTTAAATAGAAGAAAGAAATTGGTGAAACCTGTTTGATTTTGATAAGTACATGATCTTTTCTGAGCAAGTAAGCTCCTCCTCATCCTCCTCATCATAATAATAATAATAATAATAATAATAATAATAATAATAATAATAATAATAATAAGTTTAATGTCCGTTTTACATGCTGGCATGCATTGAACATCTTTCAGAAATTGACTTCCAAAGTTACCTATCTCTAGCTAGGTCTTTATTTATCCCTCTTTTTCTCAAGTCCGTTCTGATCACTTCCTTCCATGTTTTCCTTGGTCTTCCTCTGTGAACTGAACCTGCTACTTCAACTGTTCTACATCCACTAACTAAAGAACTGCCATCTATTCTTTCAATGTGACCATATCATCGATGTCTCTCGTTCTGCACACATCTCCCTATACTATCCAGATTTAATCTTCCTCTGAAGTCATCAGAACTAAGCCTGGCGAACACTCACATTACACATCTATCATATCATTCTCATATCATTTCTCTCCATGCAACGCATGTCTTCAACCCCTCACTGGCCAGATTTCACTTCCATACATCATCACACTACGTACACATGCCTGATAGACTCTTCCTTTTGGTCAACAGTTGCAATGCTCTGCTGGTTAGTTATGGCATAATTTCCCTGAATTTACTCCATCCATTCCTAACTTGCAATCACACTAGCACCTGCTCCATCCCGTGCTCCAATGTTTATCAGCAAGACAACAAAACTTCTAGACAACCTCAATAGCTTTGTTAAAGCTCGTACTTTGAATTTAAATTGTGAAAAACGAACATTTTTCTCAATTACACATACGATTCTTAAAATTCTTAAAATTGGGCGGCCTGGGCATTCAGCATCATTTGTGTCTGTACGACTGCGTTCAAACTCAGCATACAACCTCTTAACCCTTGTTTCCGACAGAGAAGAGTCCGAATAACACTTTGCTTGAACAGTATTTTTCCCATCAGAAAGCAATGGTTTATGAACACATGAAATTCAGATTGTTCCATTGTTTTGAAAATATGCAGCAGTAGCTTCACTTAAAAAAAAACTGTAATTTGTAAACTAATAATCCGATTGGACTCAAATTTTGACACGTGACATTTGAAGGTTAGTACTTTATAAAAAATGATATGGATCTTTTATTAATAGCGCCATCTATATGTCACACCCGGGACTTATTGAGTGATGTGTTACATTGTATTCGTTGGTTTGGAATAGGAGACAGGAATTGGTAAAACCTGCTTAATTTTGCTGAGCTCATCACCTTTTCTCCGACAAATAAGTTCATTCTTTGAATTTAAATTGAAAAACAAAACAGAAACGAACATCTTTCTCTTTGTATTAAAGATACGACTCTTCAAATTCTTCAACATTATTTGTTTCAAAGTTCTAAAAGGTAAAAAAATATGCAAAACCGGAAAGTTTAATTACCATGTGATCTGAGGGTCAGGGTGACCAGAAACTTTGCATGTAAATTTTGCTTCAGCTCCTTCAGATACCACAAAATTGTGTAGTTCTTGGGTGAATTTGGGAATACGGTATTTTCCAAGTGTATAACCTGCAAAAATAAAAAGTGAAAATAAATTGTATCCCAATTAATGAATTAATTCGTCTTCTGAGGGTTGAAGGTTCAATCCTTACAACAGGCGATAATAACTAAAAATAACATAAATTAACAATTCTACCCGGTCATAGGCGACAGAACAAGAACAATATACCCTCATGGATTAAATAAAAGGTTCAGTTAAAAACTCTCTACAGATTTCCGAGTTCTAGATAAATATTCCCAAGTTCGACTAGAAAGTTCACAAGTTCTTGATAAAAATTCCTAAACTCGACTGGAAGGTTCCTGAGTCCTAGATAAAAAATTCCCAAGTTTGACTAGAATGTTCCTAAATTCGAAAAGATGCACCTGAAGAAGGTCGGAGGTTACATCAGCCGAAATATTGTGAAAATATAACAACCAAGATGAGACGGGTAGTCCGAATAATCCAAATTATCAATCCTCACCTCAAAAATTTAATGACTTTTAAATCATTCAAAATTGTAGAAGTTTATGCAGTTTTATTTCTTAAAATTGACTTTTTTTCTCTCATCCTAAAATATTTGATTCTCTGTTAAATAATTTCTTATGCTTTTTCATATACTAAGAGAGTCCCCACTTCCCAGGTCCAAAAGCCACTCGAGGATAAGAGTTAATGAGATTGCCAGCTGGATGACAAACAACATTATGAGAGGATTTAAAAAGATGGACGGAATGGACGAAATTTGATTACTTAAGAGGATGGTGCAACAAGTATTTGTTGACATTAGATTTGAAGATGACCACGTTGTAGTCTGTTGGGAAGCAGTCCTGCAGTGATGTGTTCCACAGATGGGAAGTCTTTGGAAAGAAACTCTGTTCATGGAAATTTCGTTTGGTTTTAGGTACCCAATGAAAGTCAGTCCTCGGAGCTTATCAAAGCAAATAAAGGGCTTCTTTAATGAGAGAGACATTCATTTCATCTGGTACGAAAATTGTAATTTAATAGAAATTATTTCGAAAAACTTTTAATGTGGGAATTTATTTAAATTATTTTTTTACTATCAAAAAGCTTGTTTTTTGAAAAACTCATGAATTATGAAAAAAAAATAATCATAATCATGATGTTTATATGATCATTTTTAAAAGGTTATTTTACAAGAAATAAGTGGAACCCGTGTTGCGCCAGAAAGTATATTAACTCAAAAAATTCCCGGCCCTAACGTTGAACTGTTGAATCATCTGCTGCTTATGGTTGTCTGGCGAGAATGCAGACCCCACGAAGTTAATGCAAAACATTTTGGGGGGAGAGAGAGGAGGATTGCCATCGAGACTTATGGGGAATGTTTAATTGCCAACCAGGACTTAAGGTGAGTGTTGGGTTTAACGAAGGGCATTTTTTGCTTAAAAAAAGACGTGGGACCGTTAAAAGTCAATGCCACTAAACTAAAAAAGAAAACGAAAAATATATTGATAAGAAAATGAATTTATTTGTTTTTTTTTTTCTTATGGTTGTCCGGCGTGAACGCAGATCTCACGATATAAATGTAAAATCGTTTTTTCGAGATGGGAGGCAAAAACGAAAAAAAAAAAAAAAAATGCATTTTTTAGGTAGAGACGGGAGTGATTCTATAAAAAGACACAATAAAAGAAAACGATGACCTCATCAAAAGAAATAGGCATGTATATGATTCGGAAGGGTATGTTTATTTGTTTATGTTTTGGTACAAAAGGAAGGAAGAAAATAATGTGCATGCGAACGAATAGAAAAATGTGAATGCAAACGAATGCTAGACACGGCAAGTCGTAAAAAGAAGACATGATTTGATAAATCTGCCAGTGGTTTTCCTTGTAGAAATTGACTTTATTATATAAACTAATTGGACTCGTCGGGAAAATAAAGGAAGCCAAGAAACTCCTTCTCCACATTAATTATTTTTTGGGGGAGAAGGTGGGGTCATTTACAATTCATAATTAGATCGCAACTTGCTGAAAATCAAGTAAGTCCACTCAGAAGTAAACTGAGCCGAAATCTTTTTTTTCACCCAATGCACAGACTTTATCCACGATATCAAAAATATTCTTAAATAGAACTATGTGTTATATATATGTGTTATATATATATATATATATATATATATATATATATATATATATATATATATATATATATATATATATATATATATGAAGCAATCCAACAAAAGATATAAGCGTCAACTAATATCTTATAATTAGTGAAACATCCGGATTAAAAACTGAAGCTCAATATACTGGATAGAGCATTAATATTATAATATAAAATGAAGTAATAAAATAAGGTGTCAATCAAATTTTATTAGAATTCAAAGTTCATGCAAAGCATCCTTAAGTCCTTAGCTCATGAGTTTTCAAAGATAATTCTTCTCTTCAGAGGACCATTACCGCAGTTATACTACTACAGGCAATAAAATTACGCTTTGAAAATATATAAAATTATATACACAAATATATAAAACTATATAAAATATATGAACTTTGAATTCTAATAAAATTTGATTGACACCTTATTTTATTACTTCATTTTATATTATAATATATATATATATATATATATATATATATATATATATATATATATTATATATATATATATTATTAGTATAATAAGCTTCTTTAAGAGATTAAAGTCAAGCACTCTCGTTAAAAATAGACTATCAAAAAGCCCTTATGCAAAGTTCCGAATACGTTCGTCGAACCCTCTCGATTCGTCTTCTATCCGTGTCCGCTTTTAGGTACATATAGATCTTAATTTCTCTTAATCACGTGACAGTTTCCGGTGGCCGCGAGGATAGGATGACTGCTTGCAGATTCTATGCTTATTCTGTGAACCGGGTTCGCGCCTTCCGACCGTCTGAAATTGTTACTTTCCTGCACTGATGAGAGCAATAAGCTTGAAGGTTATAAATAATTTAATATTCATTTATAGATAGATAGATAGATAGATTTATTTTTATTCACCCCAAACAAGGGATATTGCCATGTGGTAGGGGTCTTATTGGGTGTGGAGTTGAGGAGCAAGATCTTTGTTCACATTACATTGAAATTTCTGCATGGTGGTACGGTCGGGGGAAACAGGGAGTAGAAAAGGAACTCCAAAGTCAAGTTGTCCGAGGAAAGAAGCTATCAGAGTAGAAAATCTTCCGACATCTAGGGACCTCTACAGTGAAGGAGTGCGATTTTTCTGCTAGTCGGGTTGATCTAGGGAAGAATTAAAATGAAAACACTAGACATGAATAGTTAATTAATAAAATGTCCTTTTGCAAAGTAATATGCAAATTAGTTAACTCTTTGATCGCATATATATTTTTAATCTCACCGTGAGAGCGAAAAATGGCACTACTTTATAAGTAAGGAACATGAATCATACTTTTTTTTTAATAAAAATGCTACATAAATGAGTACCAGAAAATATGGGTCAAATAGATTTGAGGCACCCCAGAATAAGCAACAACTAAAAGGACACATTTTGTCTTAACACCGATATCATAACTTTTAATTTCCCATTTTATCGCTTATGATAAATTAAGATTTTTATAGCAAAAAATATAATAGTTAAAAAAATATTTTTTGATATAATCCGATATTTTTTTTTAATATTAAAAAAATTTTTTTTTGTAAAACATTAAATTTAGCTTGTATTATTTGGATTATTCAGACTGCTGTTCTCATCTTGGGTGTTATTCTCATGACGTTTCGGCCGATGTAACCTCCAACCTTCTTCGGGTGCATCTTGTCGAACTTGGGAATCTTCTTGTCGGAATTCCGTACAGATTCTGAGTTCTGACAGAAAGATTCCCGAGTTCGACAAGATACACCTGAAGAAGGTCAGAGGTTACATCGGCTGAAACGTTGTGAGGATAATATCGAAGATGAGAACAGTAACCGAAAAATACAAAATATCAATCCTGATCTAAAAAATTTGAAACATTAAATTTAGCAACGATAAATTAACATTTTAAAATAAATTTTTTAAAAACATTAAATTTTAATTTAATCTCATGATACCCATCACATGATTAACTTAAATAAGAAAAATATCCCAAAACTAGAAGCCAAAATTTTAAATATTAAAAAAAAATGTAATTTTGAAAAAGTAAACACCTTTGTTTTGTAATAAAAAATCAGGAAAAGCAAAGTTACAAATATCCGTATACTCTGTATTGATTTGCTCATAGTTCAATCGAAAGTAAAAGAAAAAATAAGAGTGAAGGCGAAATGCGTCCTTTTGGTCATTGGCTCAAATCCATTTGATCCAAAATAAGATACATGATTATAAGCGGAGAATTTCAAAGACTTATTCCTAGGATTTAGGGGATTATTAAACGTTTTCTCCATTAGTTGCAGAATACGCACTAACATGGATGAATGTCTTTTCAAGCTTTACGGTCTTGGACCAAGATGTTTGCATGGTTTATGTTCATGTTTATCCATTCACGAACGTTGTCTATCCATATTTTCTTTTGTCTACCTTTCGACTGGCTTCCTTGTATTATGCCTTCTAATGCATATTTTGCATAGCCCCAACACTGGAACGCATAACGTGACCAAACAATCTCAAAACTTTACATTTGATGACAGAAGATATTGATGGGATACTGATGTGATCAGATAGTTTATGATCAGTAATGAAGCGAATAATTTGGATTAGGCAAGTTTCTACTTTCTGATGTAATTTTACAGTCCAGTTGATACGTTCAAGTTCGTATTAGACTACAGGAAGGACATATGCGTCATAGATTTTAACTTTGATTTTGTATGTTATGCGTTTATAAGTTAGGGCGGTTTTGTTTCTTGTGACGATTTCGGTTAACGATCAGTAAATGTTACTTACTGTGAACAGTTAATTTACAGGTTGTCTCAACCTGTCCATAAGAATTGACGACCCTACATTGCCAGCGGCCACCATCATCAAGACTGAGGTCAGAGATTCTGAGATGGTATTCATCTGTGTCTTTTTTCATCTTGTATTTCTCTGATGGCAGGACAATATCTTCATAATGTCTCCATGTGACTTCCACAGGAGCATGGCTGCGCACTGCAACATAGAAGAACAAGAATAAGAAAACGGCTATCTATTTTTATTGTTCGTTTAATGTCTTATTTGTTCAAGGTATTATTTATTCAAATGTTTTATCTGTTCAGTTTTTATTGTTAGTTTAATGTCTTATTTGTTCAAGGTTTTATTTGTTCAAATGTTTTATCTGTTCAATTTTTATTGTTATTTTAATGTCTTATTTGTTCAAGGTTTTATTTGTTCAAATGTTTTATCTGTTCAATTTTTATTGTTATTTTTATGTCTTATTTGTTCAAGGTTTTATTTGTTCAAATGTTTTATCTGTTCAATTTTTATTGTTATTTTTATGTCTTATTTGTTCAAGGTTTTATTTGTTCAAATGTTTTATCTGTTCAATTTTTATTGTTATTTTTATGTCTTATTTGTTCACGGTTTTATTTGTTCAAATGTTTTATCTGTTCAATTTTTATTGTTATTTGTATGTCTTATTTGTTCAAGGTTTTATTTATTCAAATGTTTTATCTGTTCAATTTTTATTGTTATTTTAATGTCTTATTTGTTCAATATTTTATCTACTCAATGTTTTGTTTGTTGAGAAGTTTTATTTGCTCAATGTTTTATTCAGATGTTTTTTAGAATGTTTTATCTGTTCAATGTTTTATTGTTATTTTAATGTTTTATTTGTTCAAGGTTTTATTCGTTCAAATGTTTTATCTGTTCAATGTTTTATTGTTATTTTAATGTCTTATTTGTTCAAGGTTTTATTTGTTCAAATGTTTTATCTGTTCAATGTTTTATTGCCATTTTAATGTCTTATTTGTTCAATATTTTATCTGCTCAATGTTTTGTTTGTTGAGAAGTTTTATTTGCTCAATGTTTTATTTGTTCAATGTTTTATTTGTTCAA
>OY744536.1:78175704-78235704 GCA_963556195.1 Sepiola atlantica | reverse complement strand
AAAATGAATTAAATTTGGTGTGCCATTTTATTTTGATTCTCAAAATCCTATCTATCTATCTGTCTCCCTCATATATATATATATATATATATATATATATATATATATATATATATATATATTTGAAAGAAGAGACAAACGGATAACAGGTTAAAATGCAGGAGAAAAGCAAAAACAAGAGATCTGACCGGTTTCGTTCGTATTATCAAACGTCTTCAGAAAAAGTGAAGATTTGGAAACAATTTTATTTTGAAGGCACACACATGGGAGAAGAAGAAGATGATCCGATTGGACCATATGAGAAGACTTTTAGCTACATTGAAATATGATTTGACAAGTAAGTGACATATTCTTCTTTATTTCTTATCCTTATTTTAATATTTTTATTTATTTTCTTTTTCTTTTCCATTTTCGCAGCTACCGCGCTAGTATAGGGGAGGGGTAGGCGGAGGGGGTAAAGGTGATAAGAGGGAAGAAGACAGAGAAACTAGCCAGGATAAACACACATAACGTGGAAGATATATATATAAGCATGTATAGAATTATGTATGCAAATATATATATAAGTATAAATAAACATATATATATATATATATATATATGGGAAGAGAAGGATGAAGGTAATCCGACGTGATGGTAAAATGAAAAAGGAAAAACCAAAAAATGGATGTTTTTTATGTGTACATCAACGTTTCGTCTTTATTTATAAGACTTCATCAGGATGATGATATAGAGAAAAGATGTCATGCAAGTACAGATACATGTAGGGTAGACATATTGGGAGGAAAAATAAAGTAAAATGAAATATATATATATATATATATATATATATATATATATATATATATATAATGTGTGTGTACGTAAGGTTGTTTTTATTGTGTGGTAGTATATTTTCCCACTATATCAGGACATTTAATTTATTTATTTTTCTTCTTTAATTTCATGGCCCATTTTAAGCCTATGTATTTTTTAAAAATTACTAATAGGGAGATTTTCTTTATTAAGTCAGTACTTATCAAGGCCAAATGCCAACTGATAACAATAAAGGTTAATGAGATGAAAATATTATCAGTCGAGAGATGAGGAACATTATAGGAGCACCAATATTGATCAATGGTATGAACGGATTATTACTTATGGGTAGGTTTTTGACAACATGTGATTTGAAGAGGACCAAGTTGTAATCAGTAAGGAAGCAGTTCCGTGGTAATGTGCTCCACAGATTGGAAACCCTTACAAAGAAGTTCTGTCCATGAAATTTCTGCCTAACACTACGTACATAAAGGAAGAAAGTCCTTTTTCGAGGTGGTAGCAAAACGTGTTCCTGCTGTGAATGTCTTACAAGGATTGGAGTTAAGTCGAGTACTGTTCATGGTAATAACGATAGAGTAGAGAGAGACTAGCAACATCTCTTCTAGCCTAAAATATTTGCATATTGTTTGATTTCGAATATTAAACAAAGACATTTATTATTATTATTATTATTATTATTATTATTATTATTTACTCACTAGGAGTTATCACACTGGTCATCGTCAGTGATCGCCCACTGCCAACAACCCGTGGTATTCCCTGGAGTCTGAGTGACAACAAGTCTCCTCAGACTTCCAGTATGCTCCACCTCTTTTCGTTCATCACCGCTGATGACCTTGCGGTATCGCAACAGCCACCTACCACCGATTTCCCGCTGATAAGGGCCATTGGTCCCCTCTGGGGCCCGAGTGGCAACTAGCCTCCCCAAGGTCCCAGAGCTGTCCGCGCTCTTCCAGTGGAGGTCTGGTTTGCGCTTTCCCTCCTCAACCCTCTGTCCATAATTTTCGTGGCGTAAAAATATGGAACGCTTCACGAATTTGCTAATCTTCTCTGTATCGTTCCAATTTTAGTATATGTACTGCCGAAGCGATATTATTATTATTATTATTATTATTATTATTTACTACCTAGGAGTTCTCACACAAGACATTATCAGTGATTGCTCATTAATAATAGTTGGTGGTGTTCCCTGGAGTCTGAGTAACAACAAGTGTCCCCATATTTCCACTATTGCCCGCCTCTTTCGATAACCATTGCAAGTCATTTTGCGTTATCGCAACCGCTGTCTACAATCGATTTCTCGCTGTCAATGAGCATTGGTCTTCTCTAGAGTTTGAGTGGCAATAAGCCTCCACAAGGTTTCAGTACTCTCTGCTTATTACTTAGCACTTTATCCATTGCGCCACAGGTCCATGTGGACAATTCTAGTATGAATTTTGAGATCCTTAAACCTATTCTTGTTTTAGATGGGTAGGGTTACTACTTATTACTACTTATTACTACTTTATATATATATATATACATATATATATATATATATATATTTATTTATAAAATACAGAAATTCAATGTAACATCAGTACCGTCGGTTTCAAAGCGGGAGGTTAATCCCGATTATCGTCAGCTGATAAACATTTTAGAAATGGTGGAACTTATTCGGTCACGCCTAAGATCACGAAGGACGGGATTAACCTCCCGCTTTGAAACCGACGGTACTGATGTTACATTTAATTTCTGTATTTTATAAATATATATATATATATATATATATATATATATATATAAAGTAGTAATAAGTAGTAACCCTACCCATTTATATTTACGCTCTTAACCCTCAGAAATCTCGGATTTCTTAATTAATCAAGCACTCTGCTGGGTTTTTCCTGCCCTACCACACAGTACTTATATATATATATATATATATATATATATATCATCATAGAATAAAGATTCCTGAGTTCGACAAGACACACCTGAAGAAGAGCAAAGGTTATATCGACCGAAAAGTGAGAATAACATCAAATTTTTCAAATTTAAAACTGTCTTGTCTATAGTGGCGTGCAGAGGTCTGTTCGTTCCCTGGTAATGTTCCCGGTGATGTTCCGGCGATGCCCTGGACAATTTACTAGATTATCTGCCCCAAAGACTCATATATAAGTGCTAGTCTAAAAAAAAAAAATATGGTAGTCGCTCTCGACAAGGCATGAAGACACTTGATGTAAAGAGATAAAAAGAACAAAAAGATGATTATTGCAAAGGCAGAAGATGCCTATTGGCCTTAGTCTTGAAAATACCAAGGCTATAGGTAGGAGGAAAACAGTCAGCAAGAAGAGAGTTTCACAAGCCTGCAGTTCTTAGAAAGAAGCTACTGGAATAAGAAGATGCATTATTACGAGGTACCTGAACAACGAATTAATGAAGACCACTTGACCAATGAGCCAAACGAGCTGGAACAAAGGAAGCAGGGAATAAATCAATACTGAGAAAAGGAGATAGTTTGAATATGATTGGATATCCTACTTCACGTCACGTCAGTGCTTGTCTATCAATCATTTGGCAATCTTTGTATTAAAATCAAAAACTGATTCAATCAAGAATTGGCACGTTCTGTTGGCTATTCACTGAGGTTAAAATTAGTTTATACCTTATGTAAAAGGCAGCAGTTTGTAAGCAAATACGTACACGTTTAAGCAGATGGAATGGTATTATTTGGATGAAACATGATCATTGTTCTCGATTTCATGTTTTGCAGAAAAGAGAGGGGGTAAACCAAGAAGTGGGCAGGGGTGGGAGCTGCTGTTTATTTTGTCAGTACAAGTGAAACAAACTGTTGCTTGTGCTGGTCTAAAGGCAGTTTCCACTTCCACGTAGGTGGAATCTTCTTCAAAAACTGCCACTTGATACTCTACAAGATACCATTTTACAACTCTTGGAGAAATGCCTAATTTGCCCAGCAGAATGGAGAAGAGAGAAAAGAGAAGGATTCTTTATTTTTCTTTCTTTTTTTTTTCCTAGATAGAAAACTGCAGTGTTTATAACTTACAGCTAGTTTTATTCCTAACTAGGCTGACTGTCTCCCCCCCCCCCGTTTCTAACTTTTCACTGCAGAAAATCACATCTGTAGACCTAACCCTAACCCTACACCACAAATAGATAACAGAAACTTAATAGTTTCTTAGTTTTGAGGGCTGCATTCCTGCTGCCTGTTTGTCTACCTTTTCTCTGTGAGCAGCCAAGCTATTCCTTCTTGAAGAGGGTGATTATTCCTTCCTTCTCTCACCTGCTCAAACATACCAAGAGTTTAGTGCTGATGATATTTATGGCGGGCCGCCGCGCCGGCAAAATACCGCCAACCACCAAGAGCGAAAGGGAAGCAGATACCCAACAGATCCACATTAACATGAACACCACATCTGCTAAAAATAAACTCTTCATTTTTTCAGAGGGAGAAAAAACAAAATCTCAAATGTGCTTCTATTACTATCCACCTAGTTTTAGGATTTCTCAAAAATTGAAAAATCAGGCAATTTTTTTTACTATATCTAGCAGAAATAAAAGGGTGAAAATAACAAATAGATATTACCAATAATAAATGTTACCAAAGGCAACGCAAGTTACTTTTCGACTTACCTGGATAAGTTCTTTCAGTGTTTTAAAGTATTTTAATGTGGTTTTTATTGTATTTTAATAATCCGATATAAGTATGATGGAGTTTACCTTTTTTTTTTTAAAGATTACGACGTGAAGCCTCGATGTCGTATGTTTAACAACTCAAAAATCGAAAATCAAACAAAAATACAGCTAATAATTGTCACTAATCGGTAGAAAATTTAATTTTCAACCGATCTGTATATTTTTATTAGCTGTAGTTTTGTTTAATTTTTGTTTTTTGGGCGATTATCGCGGCTTCACATCACGAAAAAAACGGTGCAATGTCCATCATTTTTTAATGGAAAATCGCTCCAGACAAGGCACAGAGCCACTTGATGTAAGGAGCTAAAAAAAACCCTACTACTTCAAGGTCAAAAACCAAATAACGATGTTAGATGGATAGATTCTGACCCAGAAAACATCAATTCTTCTCTCTTTGTCAGAAACATCGCTCATGGAATGTGAGGACTAAAGGACAAAATAAGAGAAACGAGAGTTATGAGATTGCCGAAAACAAACCCAAAGTTAACTTTCTACTCTCCTAAATTCCTAGGGTTTACAAGACTCAGAATGCAAGGATAACAATGAAAATAAAAACGCTTTAAAATACTTTAAAACAAAAACAAAAAACAACTTAGGCAGGTAAGTAGAAGAGTAACTTATCTTGCCTTTAGTAACATCTATTTGTTGCCTATTTGTTATTTTTCCCCTTTTTTCTGTTAGATATAGTAGAAAATCTCCAAAAATCACATTTGTTCTTCTTTTTGGAGGGGATAAAAAAAAGTTAACTACTTGAAGCAATTTAAAATTATTTTATCAAAATTAACAAACAATTAATTGGTTGAGATTTCTAATGTATTCAATTTAGTCAGTAATCATGAACATTTCACCTTTTGGTTGATTAAAAAGTAGAAACGCCTTGAGCCTGCTCTCGGCCTGCCAAGCCAGCAGGACATCCGATGAAACTTCCTGATATTTGCATATTGGTTTTGAAAAAGGACATTTTATTAATTCGCTATTATTTGTCGTTGTTGAATAAATGTTAACATTTGTTTTAAAAAATAGATCAGAGTAAATATCAAAGATTTACCTTTCTGTATTCAGACCATCTTTCTTCCGACGGTGACGGACCTCTGATAAAATACAAGACATAATATTATTTTACTTCACAAAGAAAATATTTAAACAAACACAGATTGTTCAATTATGAGTCGGACAAACGTTTCGTGGAAAGATTTATGACAAATATATTGACAATAAGATTTCATAATTTTTATATTATTTGGATTATTCGGACTACTATTCTCATCTTGCTTTTTATTTCCACAACGTTTCGTTCGATGTAACCTCCGACCTTCTTCAGGTTCATTTTTTCAAACACGGAAATCTTCAGGTTGAACTCTAAAACCTATACGACATAAACATTCCCAAGTTTTAAAAGATGCACCTAAAGAAGACCGGAGGTTACATCGACAGAAACGTTGTGAAAATAACAACCAAGATGAGAATTGAAGTCCGAATGATCCAAATTATATAAGTTCTCAATCCTCATCCCAAAGATTTTGAAACATGACATAACATAAATAATACAACAACGGTGAACCATAGACATGATATTCTTACATTTCATAAAAAAGGTAGTAAAAACAAACACAAAGGAAATCATTCAATTATAAGTTTAACAAACATTGAAAAAGTTGACCAACTTATTTCTCTCCGTACAAGTTAGGGGTACGTCCTCGACGATCAGTCCAATAATGAATTTGTTTCTGTCGGGCTGAAGTATGGTCCTGTTCAGTCTCAGGAGGTCCACCCTCCCAGACTTAACCTTCCTTTATCCTAATCGCCTGAGGCGCCCCTACCAGGAAATGCCGATGGGTTGCTCAGGCATTTTTTGTAGACCAGAGTGCGCTAATCCTAATGCACTGGCTTTTCAACTGAACACCTGACCTTATGTCTAACCTCCTGGAAAGGTTAATAAAATAAGTTAGCTAAACATCTCGGAAAATATTTATGACAAATATATTAACATTTCATAATTTGTATTATTCGGACTCTAACGAACGTCTAAGTAGTAAATTGTCTTAATTTCAATATTTTACACAGTGATTTGAGTTTTTTAATGTTTTCGTTGTAATCGATTAAAACTAGAATTTAATTGGAACAAACTTAAAAGCCATGCTTCACATTCAATTAAAAGCTTTTATATTTCGGAATTTTTTAGATGATAATTTGTATTATTTGGACTACTATTCTCATCGTAGTTGTTATATCTACAACGTTTCGGCCGATGTAACCTCCGACCTTCTGCAGGTGTACCTTTTCAAATTCAGGAACCTGTATGTCGTATAGGTTCCCGAGTTGGAAAAAAATGCATGTGAAGAAGGTCGGAGGTTACATCGGCCAAAACGTTGTGAATATAACAACCAAGATGAGAATAGTAGTCCGAATAATACAAATAATATAAAAAATTATCAATCCTCATCTAAAAAATTACGAAACACAAAATTTCATAAATAACACAAAACCTTAAAAAGTGCACGTAAGAAATAAGGATTCTGAACAACTTCCATAAATTATTTTAGTTTTTTTTTTTTTCATTGATGTCAGCAAATTGATCTGACATACAGACTAAATACATTTTTTGAATAAACTCTCATTCGAAAAAATAAATTTGCTTATTTCGTATAAGATAAAAAAAAATTTCTAGGAAAAAAGCCAAGATATATTTGATATCTAAATTTGATATCTTTAAAGGAATTTTGATACTTTTGCATATTATCATTAATGCAGGTTTTAACTCTCATTAATTAAGTGATTTGTCCTTGCAGACCCGTACTAAGTACAATTCAGTTCTAAGTGATAGTCATCTGAAGGTTGAAGGTTCAATCCTCAGTGTGGGCGATACGAAGAATTGCGAATTACTGAGGACTTCTTCCCAGTCATATGGAACGAGAGCATGCTACCCCCCGTGGATTTAATAAATGGTTCCCAAGTTCGACAAAGTACACCTGAAGAAGGTCGGAGGTTACATCGGCCGAAACGTTGTGATAAAAACACCCAAGATGAGAACAGTAGTCCGAATATACGAAATTCTAAAAATATCAGGATCGAAATTCTAAAATAAACATCTAATAATTTAATGGCCCATCTGGCATAATGGTAAGAGTGTTTGCTAATGAGACGGGAGACCAGGGTTCAATCCTCAATCAAATCATACCAAAGATTTTAAAAAAATGGTACTTGATGACCCACTCAGCATTATAAGCTGAACATCAAGGGTAGGTGGAGTAGTGGCACCCTCCTCTACATCTTAATGTAGTAGCTAATGAAAAGGGAGCCTTTGGGTCGCCCTGGACTAGGGTCGACCATTTTACATTTTTTTTAATTGTACAAAGGTCCAGAGATTATTTCATATGAAATTTTTATTAAAATTATTTTAAAAAACGTCAGGTCATAAATGTTAACATGATACTAAAAAGTATTTTCGTAGATTATTTAACGTCTGTAAGTTAAAAAAGTAAACAGGCTGCCTGGTCATTGGCTACTACACCAAAATGAAGGGGGGGGGGACACTCCTTGCCCAGGATTACTCCACTTACACTTGATCCTTTGCTTATAATGCCGAGTGTTTAGCAAGGGGGCATCAAGTACCATTTTTGAGTCTTTGATATGACTTGACCTAGAATTGAACCCTGGTCTCCCGGCCGATTAGCAAACACTCTACCCACTATACCAAACGAGTATTGATTTACTCCTCTCCAGGAGTTAGGCACAAGGCCAGTTTTTATCTTACTCCCACAAGTAAGATGTGACCCAAGGTCGGGTCGGGAAAGTGGGGTTTAAAAATTGCCTGGGCAACCCCGTTGGCATTCCTCAGTAGGGGCGCCTCAGGCAGTAAGCTATAAACTTACTCCTCCCCAAAGAGGGGAGGCGAAGCCTGGGAGGGTGGACCTCCTAGAACTGCACAGAACAGACCCATAGACCGGCGTAAATCAAGCCCCGAAGGCCAAGACAATACCAGTCTATGGGGTGCAGTATCCATCGGAACAGATACTACACTTTGATCTTAGCCAAAAGGCCAAGCTGGTATAAAAATATGAAAATTAATGAAATTTCACAAACTTTTCTCTCGGGTAATTTAATCAAATTTTCACTTGCTTCAGATTCTTGAAAACAAAAAAGAAAAAATATGGGAATTCCTCCAATTATTTTTGTGCATGGAATTTCAGTCGAAAAATACCATTTTCTTGTGACTTTTGTTCACCTCAAACAAGGCATATTGCTACGAGAGGTAAGAGGCTATTGTGTTAGGGGCCAGATTTATAGGGGCCAACCTAAGTGGGCCCTAAGTTGGGCAGCAAGTTACATTGAAATCTCTGCATATTGGTACGGTCGGGGGACCAGGAAGGGAATTTCAAAGGCAAGTGGTCCAAGGAAAGAAGCTAATAGAGGAGAACATTTTCCGCCATCTAGGGACCTCTATAGTGAAGGGGTGGGAATTTGCTACTAGGCAGGTGGGTCGGAGGTATTTTCTTTGAGAAGGTGCAAATGCAGTAAGTTGATTGGATCACATTATGTGGAAGTACTTGTAAAACAATCACAGGGATGCAACACTGCGGTGATGCGACAGAGACTGGAGCTTGACAGACAGTGCGGGACCTATTAAGTTAGAAATTCTATTTTTTTCACCCTGTCAAAGAGGGAGTTGGTGCACCAGCCTAGAATTGGCAACAATACTCCATGCATGGGCGAATGACGGCTTTATAGAGATATATGATACTGGCAGGTGTGAGAAGTCTTCTCGGCCGGTAGAGGGAGCCTATCTTCTTTGTGGCAGAGTTGGCAGCATTTTTTTAATATTTTTATTAAAAAAGACTTTTAAATGTTTTAAACAACTAAAAAGAGTTAAAAATGTTGTTGAAGTGGCTGCCGGTTAGGGTTAGGGTTAGGGTTACGTTAGAAAACCGTAACGAATGTTTAAAAAAATAATTTATTGGAGAAAGAATGCTTAGAAAAATAATTGAATAGCTTGTTTTGTCACTGACATTCTATGCGAACATGATTCGAAATTTAAAAAAATATCGTGTAAAAAAAATCTGATACAAAATTGACCTGATATTAGTTAAGAGGAGACAATACAAAACAGAGAAAAACCTGAAACAAAATTGATCTAGTCAAAAAAGTTCAAAAGCACGAACATTTTGCTGTACATTTTAGGAATAGGTATCCAAGGAAATTTCAGTACTTATTTTATCAATTCCTAGTTTCACTGGAGATTTTCGAGACTGGCGAACGTTAACGAACTTCACCGAACAAACTGAATGTATTATTAGCCTTTTTTTTTGCGGAGAAGTTATTTAACGATGAAATAAACTGTTGATTTTATCTTGTATTTAAGTGTATTCTGTAAGGTTGTTTCGGTATTTCTACACAATACGAACCGAACTGGGTTTTTTTTTTTACCCTAACCCTAAACTAACCCTGATCTAAACCCTTTTAGTAAAGGTAAATGAAAAGGTATCAAAAAATTCCAAATGAAAAGTTGCAAAAGTAATAAGGGTATCAAAATAAATTACGTAAAAGTTAGAACTTATATTTCTAAATGATTGAAAAATAGTCGTCTGCCAAGTAGCAGCGCCTTTTTATTTGTATATTTCGGTAAAAGTCAGAACTCGATTCGACTTTCTCCGTTCGTAGTCGAAACTGCTTATGCCACGACTACAAATCTCTGGATATATATTCCTAAAAAGCACCCATTTTTCTTTAAATGCAATTAATTGGAGACCTAAATAAATAATTTTAAAAAAAGGTATTTGTATCAATCTTACTTACCTTGAATGTTGAGATCTGAAACGGTGTTAATATGTCCGAATTTATTGACAGCTTTGCAAGAATATGAACCAGCATCAGACAAGTTGAGATCGCTCGAGAATAATGATGATACTCCATCCTCATAGGAAAGCCGAGTTCTTCGGCTTGGTATAATTTCGTCTCCATCTTTATACCTATAAAGATCAGTAAGCAATTGATTCATGTTATGGCGGTGTCTTCGAAGGTATTCCATGTTTGTTTGTTTGTTTGTTTGTTTGTAGAGAGAAGAAAAAAGAACTAGTCCTTTGAATTGATCACTCAAATATAACAACTTGGGAGGGTTAAGTCAAATCCAAACGCAACAGGTCGTTTCAATTATCTATCGATAGTCCAATGGTGGTCTAATGGCGATAGGATAGTTTTGTTGTTTTATTTTTCCCTTTTTTTAATTTTTAATTTTTTTTTTTTTTTCAAAAAGTCTTCTGCAGCAAAAAGAAAAATATACTTTTTTGGGGGGTGTTTATAGTGCAGGGATTACAAAAAGGGAAAAAATATTGGTGACTTGTAGACCTTTTTTTTTTTTTTTTTTTCTTGAGGAGAACTTTTGAAAGAGTCCACTACGGCTGTTGCTGCTTCATCTCCTCACGCTGCTGCTGGTCCATCCCTGTTGGCTGTGATGATGCAGCTGACACAAGCAAGTGTGTAACTGATGAAGAAGAAGAACTACATCTACAACAAACGGGGGGGGGGGAGGAGGATAAGCTAGAAGAAGAAGAGGAGGAGGAAGAAGAGGAAGAGGTGGTTGTTGTAACAGTACAAAACTTTTAAAGAGTCAAAGAAAGTTTCACAAGTCCCTCCTCCCCCCTTTTCCTTCCTCCCACTTTTCCTACCTTTTCCCACCTATTCCACTTATCTACCTACGCCCAGGAATATAAGCTAGCTGTTGTAAGGGCCCCGACCATCACAGCACGTGTGCATGCACATACTCTCACCCAGCATCGGCACTGTGAGTGATACAGAGGGCTAGCAGTGTCGGCGGTACCGGTATCAGCAGCAACTCTATATCAAGAAATGCATATCTATAAACAGCTGATAGATTACTGGGTTATTTGCTTACCGCCTTCTTCTTCTTCTTCTTCTTCTTCTTCTTCTTCTTCTTCTTCTTCTTCTAAACCAGCGGTCGTCATGGCAACAATGATAAAATTATCCCAGAATGGTACCTCTCTACCTTTTGGCAAAAGTACAAAACCTAAAAGATACCCAGGTAATATGTTTGCAACCCAATATCATAGACAAGCAAAACACCTTTTCCCACTTGCTTGCATGATTATTGAAACTTCCCCTCATCTTTTCGAATTACATTTTCTCTCTTTTTGTTTCTCCATCTCTTTCTCATCCTTTCTCATCCGATCTCCTACCAGGTTCTTCTTTTAGGTTGGGCAGACACGTTCGGCCTCTTCCATTACTTATTACTTTACCAAACGGTTCAAAGTGGTAAGTAGCCAACATCTACGATTTGGCATTTCGGGTTTTCTCTCAGTATAAAAGAATACCAGATGTAATACTATCTATTTTACACCGAGATTCTAACTTCCTAAAAAAGAAAAAAAAAGAAAACAGAGTTTTTAAAAAAAATCGATTTTTCTTTATTTCTTTTTTCCTCTTATTTTTCACGTTATTTATTTAACTGCAGAAGTTCCACAAATAATGGACTCATTCGATTACTCGATATCAGCTTTAAAACCGAAAAAGTTAACATTAAAAAAAAAAAATGGAAATCGCTTCAGACAAGACTTGATGTAAGGAGTTAAAAAATGACCATTTCAAGGTCAAAAACTAGCCAACGATAAGTGTTATATGGATAGATTTCAACCCCAAAATCAGCAATTCTTCTCCCTTTACCAGAAACATCGCTCTTGGAATGTGAGGACTAAAGGACAAAATAATGGAAGCAATAGTTACGAAGCTGCCGAAAGTAAACGCAGTTTCACCTGGAAGAAAACAAATACCTGATTTGGTCTGGTCTGTTTGACTGAAACACAATCCGCACTGGAAACAATACATTAAAAAAAGAGGTTGCCATTTTGTCAAGTGTCCATATAGATTCGATCTACACAAAGACTGTAAGACGAACTCATATAATTATTTGTAACAAACGCGTCGTCAAATGAAAAGAAAACAAAATCCTTCTCTAAATAACAAATAAAATCTTTGAGTGACCTACACCGTTGGGTGTAGGTTGCTGAAAGTTGAAACAGTGTCACAGTGAAGGAAGTAACAAAGTAAGAATGTTCGGCTGCCGAAAGTATTTTCTCGAGCCGTATATCTTCCAGTCGAGGATAGTCTTGATCAGCGTCAAGTTGACAAAGGCAGGAGAGAGGACGTCTTTCTTTGAAAGCTTTGAAGCTCATGTTGACTGCTCTGTAATTTTCTAAGGGTCTTGAAGTAGTCCTTCACGGGTTCTGTTGAAACTAATACACCCTGGAGTCTGATTGGTCCATATGTGACCAAACCACCTCGCAGGGGTTGCTCTCCTCAAGAAGAAAGAAATGCTTATGTTTATCACTGCTACATCCATACTTTTACCAAAGATACCGTGGGTGAACGTAGCAGAGTGGATTTGAACTCAGTTCAACCAATTGCATAGTTCATATAATTATCCATCGTCCTCATCATCATCCTCCTCTTCATCCTCCTCCTCTTCATCATCATCATCATCATCTTTGGTTTAACGTCCGTTTTACATGCTGGCATGTGTCAAACGGCTTTTAGAAATTGACTTAAAAACTAACCTATCTCTGACCAGGTCTTTATTTATCTCTCTTTCTCTCAAGTCCATCCTTATCACTTTCTACATATTTTTCTTGGCCTTCCCCTGTCAGCTGACCTTGCTACCGCAACTATTCTACATCTACTAAAGGAGGAGGTCATTCCTGGGAGGATGATCTCATGACAACAGAACAGATAATACATTAACCCCCTTCCTAAAAAAAAGAAAGCAATGATTGAAAGAATGGTACTATAACCACAGAACACATAATATATTAGCCTTCTCCCCAAAAAAACATTAAAAAAGCCAATACGATATACGAACGAATATATACTACCCCCTCCCTGAAAAAGGTGGAGGTTATGCTTGGGATGATGGTCTCATGATAAAAAAACAGATACTGAACTACCCCAACCCTCTAAAATAGGATGATAGTTAAGGCTTCAGGGAGATAGATACCAAATCTCCATTAGTAATAGAATAGTTTTGGCTTCAAACAGACAGATAACAAATCTCCATCACTAATAAAATAGTTTAGACTTCAAACAGACAGATAACAAATCCCCATTAGTAATAGAATAGTTTTGGCTTCAAACAGACAGATACAAAATTTCCATCAGTAATAGAATAGTTTTGGCTTTAAACAGACAGATACCAAATCTCCATTAGTAATAGAATAGTTTTGGCTTTAAACAGACAGATACCAAATCTCTATTAGTAATAGAATAGTTTTGGCTTCAAACAGACAGATAACAAATCCCCATTAATAATAGAATAGTTTTGGCTTCGAACAGACAGATACCAAATTTCTAATTAGTAATAGAATAGTTTTGGCTTCAAACAGACAGATACCAAATCTCCATTAGTAATAGAATAGTTTTGGCTTTAAACAGACAGATACCAAATCTCTATTAGTAATAGAATAGTTTTGGCTTCAAACAGACAGATAACAAATCCCCATTAGTAATAGAATAGTTTTGGCTTCAAACAGACAGATACCAAATTTCTAATTAGTAATAGAATAGTTTTGGCTTCAAACAGACAGATACAAAATTTCCATCAGTAATAGAATAGTTTTGGCTTCAAACAGACAGATACCAAATCTCCATTAGTAATAGAATAGTTTTGGCTTTAAACAGACAGATACCAAATCTCCATTAGTAATAGAATAGTTTTGGCTTTAAACAGACAGATACCAAATCTCTATTAGTAATAGATTAGTTTTGGCTTCAAACAGACAGATACCAAATCTCTATTAGTAATAGAATAGTTTTGGCTTCAAACAAACAGATACCAAATCTCCATTAGTAATAGAATAGTTTTGGCTTCAAACAGACAGATAACAAATCCCCATTAGTAATAGAATAGTTTTGGCTTCAAACAGACAGATACAAAATTTCCATCAGTAATAGAATAGTTTTGGCTTTAAACAGACAGATACCAAATCTCCATTAGTAATAGAATAGTTTTGGCTTCAAACAGACAGATACCAAATCTCCATTAGTAATAGAATAGTTTTGGCTTCAAACAGACAGATACCAAATCTCCATTAGTAATAGAATAGTTTTGGCTTTAAACAGACAGATACCAAATCTCCATTAGTAATAGAATAGTTTTGGCTTTAAACAGACAGATACCAAATCTCTATTAGTAATAGATTAGTTTTGGCTTCAAACAGACAGATACCAAATCTCTATTAGTAATAGAATATTTTTGGCTTCAAACAGACAGATACCAAATTTCCATTAGTAATAGAATAGTTTTGGCTTCAAACAGACAGATAACAAATACCCATTAGTAATAGAATAGTTTTGGCTTCAAACAGACAGATACAAAATTTCCATCAGTAATAGAATAGTTTTGGCTTTAAACAGACAGATACAAAATCTCCATTAGTAATAGAATAGTTTTGGCTTCAAACAGACAGATACCAAATCTCTAATTAGTAATAGATTAGTTTTTGCTTCAAACAGACAGATACCAAATCTCTATTAGCAATAGAATAGTTTTGGCTTCAAACAGACAGATACCAAACCCCTATTAGTAATAGAATAGTTTTGGCTTCAAACAGACAGATACCAAATCTCTAATTAGTAATAGAATAGTTTGGGCTTCAAACAGACAGATACCAAATTTCTAATTAGTAATAGAATAGTTTTGGCTTCAAACAGACAGATACCAAATCTCTAATTAGTAATAGAATAGTTTTGGCTTCAAACAGACAGATACCAAATTTCCATTAGTAATAGAATAGTTTTGGCTTCAAACAGACAGATAACAAATCCCCATTAGTAATAGAACAGTTTTGGCTTCAAACAGACAGATACAAAATTTCCATCAGTAATAGAATAGTTTTGGCTTCAAACAGACAGATACCAAATCTCCATTAGTAATAGAATAGTTTTGGCTTCAAACAGACAGATACCAAATCTCTATTAGAAATAGATTAGTTTTGGCTTCAAACAGACAGATACCAAATCTCTATTAGTAATAGAATAGTTTTGGCTTCAAACAGACAGATACCAAATTTCCATTAGTAATAGAATAGTTTTGGCTTCAAACAGACAGATAACAAATCCCCATTAGTAATAGAATAGTTTTGGCTTCAAACAGACAGATACAAAATTTCCATCAGTAATAGAATAGTTTTGGCTTTAAACAGACAGATACCAAATCTCCATTAGTAATAGAATAGTTTTGGCTTCAAACAGACAGATACCAAATTTCTAATTAGTAATAGATTAGTTTTGGCTTCAAACAGACAGATACCAAATCTCCATTAGTAATAGAATAGTTTTGGCTTCAAACAGACAGATACCAAATCTCCATTAGTAATAGAATAGTTTTGGCTTTAAACAGACAGATACCAAATCTCCATTAGTAATAGAATAGTTTTGGCTTTAAACAGACAGATACAAAATCTCTATTAGTAATAGATTAGTTTTGGCTTCAAACAGACAGATACCAAATCTCTATTAGTAATAGAATATTTTTGGCTTCAAACAGACAGATACCAAATTTCCATTAGTAATAGAATAGTTTTGGCTTCAAACAGACAGATAACAAATCCCCATTAGTAATAGAATAGTTTTGGCTTCAAACAGACAGATACAAAATTTCCATCAGTAATAGAATAGTTTTGGCTTTAAACAGACAGATACAAAATCTCCATTAGTAATAGAATAGTTTTGGCTTTAAACAGACAGATACCAAATCTCTATTAGTAATAGATTAGTTTTGGCTTCAAACAGACAGATACCAAATCTCTATTAGTAATAGAATAGTTTTGGCTTCAAACAGACAGATAACAAATCCCCATTAGTAATATAATAGTTTTGGCTTCAAACAGACAGATACCAAATCTCTAATTAGTAATAGAATAGTTTTGGCTTCAAACAGACAGATACCAAATCTCTAATTAGTAATAGAATAGTTTTGGCTTCAAACAGACAGATACCAAATTTCCATTAGTAATAGAACAGTTTTGGCTTCAAACAGACAGATACCAAATTTCGTTTAGTAATAGAATAGTTTTGGCTTCAAACAGACAGATACCAAATCTCCATCACTAATAGAATAGTTTAGACTTCAAACAGACAGATACCAAATCTCCAATTAGTAATAGAATAGTTTTGGCTTCAAACAGACAGATACCAAATCTCCATCACTAATAGAATAGTTTTGACTTCAAACAGACAGATACCAAATCTCCATCACTAATAGAATAGTTTTGACTTCAAACAGACAGATACCAAATCTCCAATTAGTAATAGAATAGTTTTGGCTTCAAACAGACAGATACCAAATCTCCATTAGTAACAGAATAGTTTTGGCTTCAAACAGACAGATACAAAATTTCCATCAGTAATAGAATAGTTTTGGCTTCAAACAGACAGATACCAAATCTCCATTAGTAATAGAATAGTATTGGCTTCAAACAGACAGATACCAAATCTCCATTAGTAATAGAATAGTTTTGGCTTCAAACAGACAGATACAAAATCTCCATTAGTAATAGAATAGTTTTGGCTTCAAACAGACAGATACCAAATCTCCATTAGTAATAGAATAGTTTTGACTTCTAACAGACAGATACCTAATCTCTAATTAGTAATAGAATAGTTTTGGCTTCAAACAGACAGATACCAAATCTCCATTAGTAATAGAATAGTTTTGGCTTCAAACAGACAGATACCAAATCTCTATTAGTAATAGAATAGTTTTGGCTTCAAATAGACAGATACCAAATCTCTATTAGTAATAGATTAGTTTTGGCTTCAAACAGACAGATACCAAATCTCCATTAGTAATAGAATAGTTTTGGCTTTAAACAGACAGATAACAAATCCCCATTAGTAATAGAATAGTTTTGGCTTCAAACAGACAGATACCAAATCTCTAATTAGTAATAGAATAGTTTTGGCTTCAAACAGACAGATACCAAATTTCTAATTAGTAATAGAATAGTTTTGGCTTCAAACAGACAGATACAAAATTTCTAATTAGTAATAGAATAGTTTTGGCTTCAAACAGACAGATCCCAAATCTCTAATTAGTAATAGAATAGTTTTGGCTTCAAACAGACAGATACCAAATCTCTAATTAGTAATAGATTAGTTTTTGCTTCAAACAGACAGATACCAAATCTCTATTAGTAATAGAATAGTTTTGGCTTCAAACAGACAGATACCAAATCCCCATTAGTAATAGAATAGTTTTGGCTTCAAACAGACAGATACCAAATCTCTAATTAGTAATAGAATAGTTTGGGCTTCAAACAGACAGATACCAAATTTCTAATTAGTAATAGAATAGTTTTGGCTTAAAACAGACAGATACCAAATCTCTAATTAGTAATAGAATAGTTTTGGCTTCAAACAGACAGATACCAAATTTCCATTAGTAATAGAATAGTTTTGGCTTCAAACAGACAGATAACAAATCCCCATTAGTAATAGAACAGTTTTGGCTTAAAACAGACAGATACAAAATTTCCATCAGTAATAGAATAGTTTTGGCTTCAAACAGACAGATACCAAATCTCCATTAGTAATAGAATAGTTTTGGCTTTAAACAGACAAATACCAAATCTCTATTAGTAATAGATTAGTTTTGGCTTCAAACAGACAGATACCAAACTTCTATTAGTAATAGAATAGTTTTGGCTTCAAACAGACAGATACCAAATTTCCATTAGTAATAGAATTATTTGGGCTTCAAACAGACAGATACAAAATTTCCATCAGTAATAGAATAGTTTTGGCTTTAAACAGACAGATACCAAATTTCTAATTAGTAATAGAATAGTTTTGGCTTCAAACAGACAGATACCAAATCTCCATTAGTAATAGAATAGTTTTGGCTTCAAACAGACAGATACCAAATCTCCATTAGTAATAGAATAGTTTTGGCTTTAAACAGACAGATACCAAATCTCCATTAGTAATAGAATAGTTTTGGCTTTAAACAGACAGATACCAAATCTCTATTTGTAATAGATTAGTTTTGGCTTCAAACAGACAGATACCAAATCTCTATTAGTAATAGAATAGTTTTGGCTTCAAACAGACAGATACCAAATTTCCATTAGTAATAGAATAGTTTTGGCTTCAAACAGACAGATAACAAATTCCCATTAATAATAGAATAGTGTTGGCTTCAAACAGACAGATACAAAATTTCCATCAGTAATAGAATAGTTTTGGCTTTAAACAGACAGATACCAAATCTCCATTAGTAATAGAATAGTTTTGGCTTTAAACAGACAGATACCAAATCTCTATTAGTAATAGATTAGTTTTGGCTTCAAACAGACAGATACCAAATCTCCATTAGTAATAGAATAGTTTTGGCTTCAAACAGACAGATAACAAATCCCCATTAGTAATAGGATAGTTTTGGCTTCAAACAGACAGATACCAAATCTCTAATTAGTAATAGAATAGTTTTGGCTTCAAACAGACAGATACCAAATCTCTAATTAGTAATAGAATAGTTTTGGCTTCAAACAGACAGATACCAAATTTCCATTAGTAATAGAACAGTTTTGGCTTCAAACAGACAGATACCAAATTTCGTTTAGTAATAAAATAGTTTTGGCTTCAAACAGACAGATACCAAATCTCTATTAGTAATAGATTAGTTTTGGCTTCAAACAGACAGATACCAAATCTCTATTAGTAATAGAATAGTTTTGGCTTCAAACAGACTGATACCAAATCTCCATTAGTAATAGGATAGTTTTTGCTTTAAACAGACAGATACCAAATCTCTATTAGTAATAGAATAGTTTTGGCTTTAAACAGACAGATACCAAATAACCAATTAGTAATATGATAGTTTTGGCTTCAAACAGACAGATACCAAATCTCCATTAGTAATAGAAAAGTTTTGGCTTCAAACAGACAGATACCAAATCTCTATTAGTAATAGAATAGTTTTGGCTTTAAACAGAGAGAAACCGAATCTCCAATTAGTAATAGAATAGTTTTGGCTTTAAACAGACAGATACCAAATCTCCATTAGTAATAGAATAGTTTTGGCTTCAAACAGACAGATACCAAATCTCTATTAGTAATAGAATAGTTTTGGCTTTAAACAGACAGATACCAAATAACCAATTAGTAATAGGATAGTTTTGGCTTCAAACAGACAGATACCAAATCTCCATTAGTAATAGAATAGTTTTGGCTTTAAACAGACAGATACCAAATCTCCATTAGTAATAGAATAGTTTTGGCTTTAAACAGACAGATATCAAATCTCTATTAGTAATAGATTAGTTTTGGCTTCAAACAGACAGATACCAAATCTCTATTAGTAATAGAATAGTTTTGGCTTCAAACAGACAGATACCAAATCTCCATTAGTAATAGAATAGTTTTGGCTTGAAACAGACAGATACCAAATCTCCATTAGTAATAGAATAGTTTTGGCTTTAAACAGACAGATACCAAATCTCTATTAGTAATAGAATAGTTTTGGCTTCAAACAGACAGATACAAAATTTCCATTAGTAATAGAATAGTTTTGGCTTTAAACAGACAGATACCAAATCTCTATTAGTAATAGAACAGTTTTGGCTTCAAACAGACAGATACCAAATTTCGTTTAGTAATAGAATAGTTTTGGCTTCAAACAGACAGATACCAAATCTCTATTAGTAATAGATTAGTTTTGGCTTCAAACAGACAGATACCAAATCTCTATTAGTAATAGAATAGTTTTGGCTTCAAACAGACTGATACCAAATCTCCATTAGTAATAGGATAGTTTTGGCTTTAAACAGACAGATACCAAATCTCTATTAGTAATAGAATAGTTTTGGCTTTAAACAGACAGATACCAAATAACCAATTAGTAATATGATAGTTTTGGCTTCAAACAGACAGATACCAAATCTCTATTAGTAATAGAAAAGTTTTGGCTTCAAACAGACAGATACCAAACTTCTATTAGTAATAGAATAGTTTTGGCTTTAAACAGAGAGAAACCGAATCTCCAATTAGTAATAGAATAGTTTTGGCTTTAAACAGACAGATACCAAATCTCCATTAGTAATAGAATAGTTTTGGCTTCAAACAGACAGATACCAAATCTCTATTAGTAATAGAATAGTTTTGGCTTTAAACAGACAGATACCAAATAACCAATTAGTAATAGGATAGTTTTGGCTTCAAACAGACAGATACCAAATCTCCATTAGTAATAGAATAGTTTTGGCTTCAAACAGACAGATACCAAATCTCCATTAGTAATAGAATAGTTTTGGCTTCAAACAGACAGATACCAAATCTCCATTAGTAATAGAATAGTTTTGGCTTCAAACAGACAGATAACAAATCCCCATTAGTAATAGAATAGTTTTGGCTTCAAACAGACAGATAACAAATCCCCATTAGTAATAGGATAGTTTTGGCTTCAAACAGACAGATACCAAATCTCTAATTAGTAATAGAATAGTTTTGGCTTCAAACAGACAGATACCAAATCTCTATTAGTAATAGAATAGTTTTGGCTTTAAACAGACAGATACCAAATAACCAATTAGTAATAGAATAGTTTTGGCTTCAAACAGACAGATACCAAATCTCCATTAGTAATAGAATAGTTTTGGCTTCAAACAGACAGATACCAAATCTCCATTAGTAATAGAATAGTTTTGGCTTCAAACAGACAGATAACAAATCCCCATTAGTAATAGGATAGTTTTGGCTTCAAACAGACAGATACCAAATCTCTAATTAGTAATAGAATAGTTTTGGCTTCAAACAGACAGATACCAAATCTCTAATTAGTAATAGAATAGTTTTGGCTTCAAACAGACAGATACCAAATTTCCATTAGTAATAGAACAGTTTTGGCTTCAAACAGACAGATACCAAATTTCGTTTAGTAATAGAATAGTTTTGGCTTCAAACAGACAGATACCAAATCTCTATTAGTAATAGATTAGTTTTGGCTTCAAACAGACAGATACCAAATCTCTATTAGTAATAGAATAGTTTTGGCTTCAAACAGACTGATACCAAATCTCCATTAGTAATAGGATAGTTTTGGCTTTAACCAGACAGATACCAAATCTCTATTAGTAATAGAATAGTTTTGGCTTTAAACAGACAGATACCAAATAACCAATTAGTAATATGATAGTTTTGGCTTCAAACAGACAGATACCAAATCTCCATTAGTAATAGAATAGTTTTGGCTTCAAACAGACAGATACCAAATCTCTATTAGTAATAGAATAGTTTTGGCTTTAAACAGAGAGAAACCGAATCTCCAATTAGTAATAGAATAGTTTTGGCTTTAAACAGACAGATACCAAATCTCCATTAGTAATAGAATAGTTTTGGCTTCAAACAGACAGATACCAAATCTCTATTAGTAATAGAATAGTTTTGGCTTTAAACAGACAGATACCAAATAACCAATTAGTAATAGGATAGTTTTGGCTTCAAACAGACAGATACCAAATCTCCATTAGTAATAGAATAGTTTTGGCTTTAAACAGACAGATACCAAATCTCCATTAGTAATAGAATAGTTTTGGCTTTAAACAGACAGATACCAAATCTCCATTAGTAATAGAAAAGTTTTGGCTTCAAACAGACAGATACCAAATCTCTATTAGTAATAGAATAGTTTTGGCTTTAAACAGAGAGAAACCGAATCTCTAATTAGTAATAGAATAGTTTTGGCTTTAAACAGACAGATACCAAATCTCCATTAGTAATAGAATAGTTTTGGCTTCAAACAGACAGATACCAAATCTCTATTAGTAATAGAATAGTTTTGGCTTTAAACAGACAGATACCAAATAACCAATTAGTAATAGGATAGTTTTGGCTTCAAACAGACAGATACCAAATCTCCATTAGTAATAGAATAGTTTTGGCTTCAAACAGACAGATACCAAATCTCCATTAGTAATAGAATAGTTTTGGCTTCAAACAGACAGATAACAAATCCCCATTAGTAATAGGATAGTTTTGGCTTCAAACAGACAGATACCAAATCTCTAATTAGTAATAGAATAGTTTTGGCTTCAAACAGACAGATACCAAATCTCTAATTAGTAATAGAATAGTTTTGGCTTCAAACAGACAGATACCAAATTTCCATTAGTAATAGAACAGTTTTGGCTTCAAACAGACAGATACCAAATTTCGTTTAGTAATAGAATAGTTTTGGCTTCAAACAGACAGATACCAAATCTCTATTAGTAATAGATTAGTTTTGGCTTCAAACAGACAGATACCAAATCTCTATTAGTAATAGAATAGTTTTGGCTTCAAACAGACTGATACCAAATCTCCATTAGTAATAGGATAGTTTTGGCTTTAAACAGACAGATACCAAATCTCTATTAGTAATAGAATAGTTTTGGCTTTAAACAGACAGATACCAAATAACCAATTAGTAATATGATAGTTTTGGCTTCAAACAGACAGATACCAAATCTCCATTAGTAATAGAATAGTTTTGGCTTCAAACAGACAGATACCAAATCTCTATTAGTAATAGAATAGTTTTGGCTTTAAACAGAGAGAAACCGAATCTCCAATTAGTAATAGAATAGTTTTGGCTTTAAACAGACAGATACCAAATCTCCATTAGTAATAGAATAGTTTTGGCTTCAAACAGACAGATACCAAATCTCTATTAGTAATAGAATAGTTTTGGCTTTAAACAGACAGATACCAAATAACCAATTAGTAATAGGATAGTTTTGGCTTCAAACAGACAGATACCAAATCTCCATTAGTAATAGAATAGTTTTGGCTTTAAACAGACAGATACCAAATCTCCATTAGTAATAGAATAGTTTTGGCTTTAAACAGACAGATACCAAATCTCCATTAGTAATAGAAAAGTTTTGGCTTCAAACAGACAGATACCAAATCTCTATTAGTAATAGAATAGTTTTGGCTTTAAACAGAGAGAAACCGAATCTCTAATTAGTAATAGAATAGTTTTGGCTTTAAACAGACAGATACCAAATCTCCATTAGTAATAGAATAGTTTTGGCTTCAAACAGACAGATACCAAATCTCTATTAGTAATAGAATAGTTTTGGCTTTAAACAGACAGATACCAAATAACCAATTAGTAATAGGATAGTTTTGGCTTCAAACAGACAGATACCAAATCTCCATTAGTAATAGAATAGTTTTGGCTTTAAACAGACAGATACCAAATCTCCATTAGTAATAGAATAGTTTTGGCTTTAAACAGACAGATATCAAATCTCTATTAGTAATAGATTAGTTTTGGCTTCAAACAGACAGATACCAAATCTCTATTAGTAATAGAATAGTTTTGGCTTCAAACAGACAGATACCAAATCTCTATTAGTAATAGAATAGTTTTGGCTTGAAACAGACAGATACCAAATCTCCATTAGTAATAGAATAGTTTTGGCTTTAAACAGACAGATACCAAATCTCTATTAGTAATAGAATAGTTTTGGCTTCAAACAGACAGATACCAAATTTCCATTAGTAATAGAATAGTTTTGGCTTCAAACAGACAGATAACAAATTCCCATTAGTAATAGAATAGTGTTGGCTTCAAACAGACAGATACAAAATTTCCATCAGTAATAGAATAGTTTTGGCTTTAAACAGACAGATACCAAATCTCCATTAGTAATAGAATAGTTTTGGCTTTAAACAGACAGATACCAAATCTCTATTAGTAATAGATTAGTTTTGGCTTCAAACAGACAGATACCAAATCTCCATTAGTAATAGAATAGTTTTGGCTTCAAACAGACAGATAACAAATCCCCATTAGTAATAGGATAGTTTTGGCTTCAAACAGACAGATACCAAATCTCTAATTAGTAATAGAATAGTTTTGGCTTCAAACAGACAGATACCAAATCTCTTATTAGTAATAGAATAGTTTTGGCTTCAAACAGACAGATACCAAATTTCCATTAGTAATAGAACAGTTTTGGCTTCAAACAGACAGATACCAAATTTCGTTTAGTAATAGAATAGTTTTGGCTTCAAACAGACAGATACCAAATCTCTATTAGTAATAGATTAGTTTTGGCTTCAAACAGACAGATACCAAATCTCTATTAGTAATAGAATAGTTTTGGCTTCAAACAGACTGATACCAAATCTCCATTAGTAATAGGATAGTTTTGGCTTTAAACAGACAGATACCAAATCTCTATTAGTAATAGAATAGTTTTGGCTTTAAACAGACAGATACCAAATAACCAATTAGTAATATGATAGTTTTGGCTTCAAACAGACAGATACCAAATCTCCATTAGTAATAGAATAGTTTTGGCTTCAAACAGACAGATACCAAATCTCTATTAGTAATAGAATAGTTTTGGCTTTAAACAGAGAGAAACCGAATCTCCAATTAGTAATAGAATAGTTTTGGCTTTAAACAGACAGATACCAAATCTCCATTAGTAATAGAATAGTTTTGGCTTCAAACAGACAGATACCAAATCTCTATTAGTAATAGAATAGTTTTGGCTTTAAACAGACAGATACCAAATAACCAATTAGTAATAGGATAGTTTTGGCTTCAAACAGACAGATACCAAATCTCCATTAGTAATAGAATAGTTTTGGCTTTAAACAGACAGATACCAAATCTCCATTAGTAATAGAATAGTTTTGGCTTCAAACAGACAGATACCAAATCTCTATTAGTAATAGAATAGTTTTGGCTTCAAACAGACAGATACCAAATCTCTATTAGTAATAGAATAGTTTTGGCTTCAAACAGACAGATACCAAATCTCCATTAGTAATAGAATAGTTTTGGCTTTAAACAGACAAATACCAAATCTCCATTAGTAATAGAATAGTTTTGGCTTCAAACAGACAGATACCAAATCTCTATTAGTAATAGAATAGTTTTGGCTTCAAACAGACAGATACCAAATCTCCATTAGTAATAGAATAGTTTTGGCTTCAAACAGACAGATACCAAATCTCCATTAGTAATAGAATAGTTTTGGCTTTAAACAGACAGATACCAAATCTCCATTAGTAATAGATTAGTTTTGGCTTCAAACAGACAGATACCAAATCTCTATTAGTAATAGAATAGTTTTGGCTTCAAACAGACAGATACCAAATCTCCATTAGTAATAGAATAGTTTTGGCTTCAAACAGACAGATACCAAATCTCCATTAGTAATAGAATAGTTTTGGCTTTAAACAGACAGATACCAAATCTCCATTAGTAATAGGATAGTTTTGGCTTCAAACAGACAGATACCAAATCTCTATTAGTAATAGGATAGTTTTGGCTTCAAACAGACAGATACCAAATCTCCATTAGTAATAGGATAGTTTTGGATTCAAACAGACAGATACCAAATCTCTATTAGTAATAGGATAGTTTTGGCTTCAAACAGACAGATACCAAATCTCCATTAGTAATAGAATAGTTTTGGCTTCAAACAGACAGATACCAAATCTCCATAAGTAATAGAATAGTTTTGGCTTCAAACAGACAGATACCAAATCTCCATTAGTAATAGAATAGTTTTGGCTTTAAACAGACAGATACCAAATCTCCATTAGTAATAGGATAGTTTTGGCTTCAAGCAGACAGATACCAAATCTCTATTAGTAATAGGATAGTTTTGGCTTCAAACAGACAGATACCAAATCTCCATTAGTAATAGAATAGTTTTGGCTTCAAACAGACAGATACCAAATCTCCATTAGTAATAGAATAGTTTTGGCTTCAAACAGACATATACCAAATCTCTATTAGTAATAGAATAGTTTTGGCTTTAAACAGACAGAAACCAAATCTCCAATTAGTAATAGAATAGTTTTGGCTTCAAACAGACAGATACCAAATCTCCATTAGTAATAGAATAGTTTTGGCTTTAAACAGACAGATACCAAATCTCCATTAGTAATAGAATAGTTTTGGCTTCAAACAGACAGATACCAAATCTCTATTAGTAATAGAATAGTTTTGGCTTTAAACAGACAGATACCAAATAACCAATTAGTAATAGGATAGTTTTGGTTTCAAACAGACAGATACCAAATCTCTATTAGTAATAGAATAGTTTTGGCTTCAAACAGACAGATACCAAATCTCTATTAGTAATAGAATAGTTTTGGCTTTAAACAGACAGATACCAAATCTCCATTAGTAATAGAATAGTTTTGGCTTTAAACAGACAGATACAAAATCTCCATTAGTAATAGAATAGTTTTGGCTTCAAACAGACAGATAACAAATCCCCATTAGTAATAGGATAGTTTTGGCTTCAAACAAACAGATACCAAATCTCCATTAGTAATAGAATAGTTTTGGCTTCAAACAGACAGATACCAAATCTCCATTAGTAATAGAATAGTTTTGGCTTTAAACAGACAGATACCAAATCTCTATTAGTAATAGATTAGTTTTGGCTTCAAACAGACAGATACCAAATCTCCATTAGTAATAGAATAGTTTTGGCTTCAAACAGACAGATAACAAATCCCCATTAGTAATAGGATAGTTTTGGCTTCAAACAGACAGATACCAAATCTCTAATTAGTAATAGAATAGTTTTGGCTTCAAACAGACAGATACCAAATCTCTAATTAGTAATAGAATAGTTTTGGCTTCAAACAGACAGATACCAAATTTCCATTAGTAATAGAACAGTTTTGGCTTCAAACAGACAGATACCAAATTTCGTTTAGTAATAGAATAGTTTTGGCTTCAAACAGACAGATACCAAATCTCTATTAGTAATAGATTAGTTTTGGCTTCAAACAGACAGATACCAAATCTCTATTAGTAATAGAATAGTTTTGGCTTCAAACAGACTGATACCAAATCTCCATTAGTAATAGGATAGTTTTGGCTTTAAACAGACAGATACCAAATCTCTATTAGTAATAGAATAGTTTTGGCTTTAAACAGACAGATACCAAATAACCAATTAGTAATATGATAGTTTTGGCTTCAAACAGACAGATACCAAATCTCCATTAGTAATAGAATAGTTTTGGCTTCAAACAGACAGATACCAAATCTCTATTAGTAATAGAATAGTTTTGGCTTTAAACAGAGAGAAACCGAATCTCCAATTAGTAATAGAATAGTTTTGGCTTTAAACAGACAGATACCAAATCTCCATTAGTAATAGAATAGTTTTGGCTTCAAACAGACAGATACCAAATCTCTATTAGTAATAGAATAGTTTTGGCTTTAAACAGACAGATACCAAATAACCAATTAGTAATAGGATAGTTTTGGCTTCAAACAGACAGATACCAAATCTCCATTAGTAATAGAATAGTTTTGGCTTTAAACAGACAGATACCAAATCTCCATTAGTAATAGAATAGTTTTGGCTTCAAACAGACAGATACCAAATCTCTATTAGTAATAGAATAGTTTTGGCTTCAAACAGACAGATACCAAATCTCTATTAGTAATAGAATAGTTTTGGCTTCAAACAGACAGATACCAAATCTCCATTAGTAATAGAATAGTTTTGGCTTTAAACAGACAAATACCAAATCTCCATTAGTAATAGAATAGTTTTGGCTTCAAACAGACAGATACCAAATCTCTATTAGTAATAGAATAGTTTTGGCTTCAAACAGACAGATACCAAATCTCCATTAGTAATAGAATAGTTTTGGCTTCAAACAGACAGATACCAAATCTCCTTTAGTAATAGAATAGTTTTGGCTTTAAACAGACAGATACCAAATCTCCATTAGTAATAGAATAGTTTTGGCTTCAAACAGACAGATACCAAATCTCTATTAGTAATAGAATAGTTTAGGCTTTAAACAGACAGATACCAAATAACCAATTAGTAATAGGATAGTTTTGGTTTCAAACAGACAGATACCAAATCTCTATTAGTAATAGAATAGTTTTGGCTTCAAACAGACAGATACCAAATCTCTATTAGTAATAGAATAGTTTTGGCTTCAAACAGACAGATACCAAATCTCCATTAGTAATAGAATAGTTTTGGCTTTAAACAGACAGATACAAAATCTCCATTAGTAATAGAATAGTTTTGGCTTCAAACAGACAGATACCAAATCTCTATTAGTAATAGAATAGTTTTGGCTTCAAACAAACAGATACCAAATCTCCATTAGTAATAGAATAGTTTTGGCTTCAAACAGACAGATACCAAATCTCCATTAGTAATAGAATAGTTTTGGCTTTAAACAGACAGATACCAAATCTCTATTAGTAATAGATTAGTTTTGGCTTCAAACAGACAGATACCAAATCTCCATTAGTAATAGAATAGTTTTGGCTTCAAACAGACAGATAACAAATCCCCATTAGTAATAGGATAGTTTTGGCTTCAAACAGACAGATACCAAATCTCTAATTAGTAATAGAATAGTTTTGGCTTCAAACAGACAGATACCAAATCTCTAATTAGTAATAGAATAGTTTTGGCTTCAAACAGACAGATACCAAATTTCCATTACTAATAGAACAGTTTTGGCTTCAAACAGACAGATACCAAATTTCGTTTAGTAATAGAATAGTTTTGGCTTCAAACAGACAGATACCAAATCTCTATTAGTAATAGATTAGTTTTGGCTTCAAACAGACAGATACCAAATCTCTATTAGTAATAGAATAGTTTTGGCTTCAAACAGACTGATACCAAATCTCCATTAGTAATAGGATAGTTTTGGCTTTAAACAGACAGATACCAAATCTCTATTAGTAATAGAATAGTTTTGGCTTTAAACAGACAGATACCAAATAACCAATTAGTAATATGATAGTTTTGGCTTCAAACAGACAGATACCAAATCTCCATTAGTAATAAAATAGTTTTGGCTTCAAACAGACAGATACCAAATCTCTATTAGTAATAGAATAGTTTTGGCTTTAAACAGAGAGAAACCGAATCTCCAATTAGTAATAGAATAGTTTTGGCTTTAAACAGACAGATACCAAATCTCCATTAGTAATAGAATAGTTTTGGCTTCAAACAGACAGATACCAAATCTCTATTAGTAATAGAATAGTTTTGGCTTTAAACAGACAGATACCAAATAACCAATTAGTAATAGGATAGTTTTGGCTTCAAACAGACAGATACCAAATCTCCATTAGTAATAGAATAGTTTTGGCTGTAAACAGACAGATACCAAATCTCCATTAGTAATAGAATAGTTTTGGCTTCAAACAGACAGATACCAAATCTCTATTAGTAATAGAATAGTTTTGGCTTCAAACAGACAGATACCAAATCTCTATTAGTAATAGAATAGTTTTGGCTTCAAACAGACAGATACCAAATCTCCATTAGTAATAGAATAGTTTTGGCTTTAAACAGACAAATACCAAATCTCCATTAGTAATAGAATAGTTTTGGCTTCAAACAGACAGATACCAAATCTCTATTAGTAATAGAATAGTTTTGGCTTCAAACAGACAGATACCAAATCTCCATTAGTAATAGAATAGTTTTGGCTTTAAACAGACAGATACCAAATCTCTATTAGTAATAGAATAGTTTTGGCTTCAAACAGACAGATACCAAATTTCCATTAGTAATAGAATAGTTTTGGCTTCAAACAGACAGATACCAAATCTCCATTAGTAATAGAATAGTTTTGGCTTTAAACAGACAGATACCAAATCTCCATTAGTAATAGGATAGTTTTGGCTTCAAACAGACAGATACCAAATCTCTATTAGTAATAGGATAGTTTTGGCTTCAAACAGACAGATACCAAATCTCCATTAGTAATAGGATAGTTTTGGATTCAAACAGACAGATACCAAATCTCTATTAGTAATAGGATAGTTTTGGCTTCAAACAGACAGATACCAAATCTCCATTAGTAATAGAATAGTTTTGGCTTCAAACAGACAGATACCAAATCTCCATTAGTAATAGAATAGTTTTGGCTTAAAACAGACAGATACCAAATCTCCATTAGTAATAGAATAGTTTTGGCTTTAAACAGACAGATACCAAATCTCCATTAGTAATAGGATAGTTTTGGCTTCAAGCAGACAGATAACAAATCTCTATTAGTAATAGGATAGTTTTGGCTTCAAACAGACAGATACCAAATCTCCATTAGTAATAGAATAGTTTTGGCTTCAAACAGACAGATACCAAATCTCCATTAGTAATAGAATAGTTTTGGCTTCAAACAGACATATACCAAATCTCTATTAGTAATAGAATAGTTTTGGCTTTAAACAGACAGAAACCAAATCTCCAATTAGTAATAGAATAGTTTTGGCTTCAAACAGACAGATACCAAATCTCCATTAGTAATAGAATAGTTTTGGCTTTAAACAGACAGATACAAAATCTCCATTAGTAATAGAATAGTTTTGGCTTCAAACAGACAGATACCAAATCTCTATTAGTAATAGAATAGTTTTGGCTTTAAACAGACAGATACCAAATAACCAATTAGTAATAGGATAGTTTTGGTTTCAAACAGACAGATACCAAATCTCTATTAGTAATAGAATAGTTTTGGCTTTAAACAGACAGATACCAAATAACCAATTAGTAATAGGATAGTTTTGGCTTCAAACAGACAGATACCAAATCTCCATTAGTAATAGATTAGTTTTGGCTTCAAACAGACAGATACCAAATCTCTATTAGTAATAGAATAGTTTTGGCTTCAAACAGACAGATACCAAATCTCCATTAGTAATAGAATAGTTTTGGCTTTAAACAGACAGATACAAAATCTCCATTAGTAATAGAATAGTTTTGGCTTCAAACAGACAGATACCAAATCTCTATTTATAATAGAATAGTTTTGGCTTCAAACAAACAGATACCAAATCTCCATTAGTAATAGAATAGTTTTGGCTTCAAACAGACAGATACCAAATCTCCTTTAGTAATAGAATAGTTTTGGCTTTAAACAGACAGATACCAAATCTCCATTAGTAATAGAATAGTTTTGGCTTCAAACAGACAGATACCAAATCTCTATTAGTAATAGATTAGTTTTGGCTTCAAACAGACAGATACCAAATCTCCATTAGTAATAGAATAGTTTTGGCTTCAAACAGACAGATACCAAATCTCCATTAGTAATAGAATAGTTTTGGCTTCAAACAGACAGATACCAAATATCCATTAGTAATAGAATAGTTTTGGCTTTAAACAGACAAATACCAAATCTCCATTAGTAATAGAATAGTTTTGGCTTCAAACAGACAGATACCAAATCTCTATTAGTAATAGAATAGTTTTGGCTTTAAACAGACAGATACCAAATCTCCAATTAGTAATAGAATAGTTTTGGCTTTAAACAGACAGATACCAAATCTCCATTAGTAATAGAATAGTTTTGGCTTCAAACAGACAGATACCAAATCTCTATTAGTAATAGAATAGTTTTGGCTTTAAACAGACAGATACCAAATAACCAATTAGTAATAGGATAGTTTTGGTTTCAAACAGACAGATACCAAATCTCCATTTGTAATAGAATAGTTTTGGCTTCAAACAGACAGATACCAAATCTCTATTAGTAATAGAATAGTTTTGGCTTCAAACAGACAGATACCAAATCTCTATTAGTAATAGAATAGTTTTGGCTTCAAACAGACAGATACCAAATCTCCATTAGTAATAGAATAGTTTTGGCTTTTTAAACAGACAAATACCAAATCTCCATTAGTAATAGAATAGTTTTGGCTTCAAACAGACAGATACCAAATCTCTATTAGTAATAGAATAGTTTTGGCTTCAAACAGACAGATACCAAATCTCCATTAGTAATAGAATAGTTTTGGCTTCAAACAGACAGATACCAAATCTCCACTAGTAATAGAATAGTTTTGGCTTTAAACAGACAGATACCAAATCTCCATTAGTAATAGAATAGTTTTGGCTTTAAACAGACAGATACCAAATCTCTATTAGTAATAGATTAGTTTTGGCTTCAAACAGACAGATACCAAATCTCTATTAGTAATAGAATAGTTTTGGCTTCAAACAGACAGATACACTATCTCCATTAGTAATAGAATAGTTTTGGCTTCAAACAGACAGATACCAAATCTCCATTAGTAATAGAATAGTTTTGGCTTCAAACAGACAGATACCAAATCTCCATTAGTAATAGAATAGTTTTGGCTTCAAACAGACTGATACCAAATCTCCATTAGTAATAGAATAGTTTTGGCTTCAAATAGACTGATACCAAATCTCTATTAGTAATAGAATAGTTTTGGCTTCAAATAGACTGATACCAAATCTCCATTAGTAATAGAATAGTTTTGGCTTCAAACAGACAGATACCAAATCTCCATTAGTAATAGATTAGTTTTGGCTTCAAACAGACAGATACCAAATCTCCATTAGTAATAGAATAGTTTTGGCTTCAAACATATAGATACCAAATCTCCATTAGTAATAGAATAGTTTTGGCTTCAAATAGACTGATACCAAATCTCTATTAGTAATAGAATAGTTTTGACTTCAAACAGACAGATACCAAATCTCCATTAGTAATAGAATAGTTTTGGCTTTAAACAGACAGATAACAAATCTCTATTAGTAATAGAATAGTTTTGGCTTCAGACAGACAGATACCAAATCTCCATTAGTAATAGAATAGTTTTGGCTTTAAACAGACAGATACCAAATCTCCATTAGTAATAGAATAGTTTTGGCTTTAAACAGACAGATACCAAATCTCTATTAGCAATAGATTAGTTTTGGCTTCAAACAGATAGATACCAAATCTCCATTAGTAATAGAATAGTTTTGGCTTCAAACAGACTGATACCAAATCTCCATTAGTAATAGAATAGTTTTGGCTTCAAATAGACTGATACCAAATCTCTATTAGTAATAGAATAGTTTTGACTTTAAACAGACAGATACCAAATCTCCATTAGTAATAGAATAGTTTTGGCTTTAAACAGACAGATACCAAATAACCAATTAGTAATAGAATAGTTTTGGCTTTAAACAGACAGATATCAAATCTCTATTAGTAATAGAATAGTTTTGGCTTTAAACAGACAGATACCAAATCTCCATTAGTAATACATATATTTATGAAAAGTGACATTACAAAAATCCGACCAGTTTTACTAAAACGGTTCAGCATTTGTAATTGACTTGTGTTCCAAAGTTTCTTGTCAATTGTTTTGCCTTGTCTGACCCACATTTGACGAAAATACATTTACGGATTTTGATGTGAATTTTAGAGAGCTAATCACGATTTCTATTTTAGGTTTATCATTAGCTGGGCTTATCTGGTAAAGAAATAAGTTCTCTTAGATATCTTGTCAGTATGCGTTGGTTCAGAATCAGCTTAGGTGTGGCTCGCAGATCCGTACCAAAATGTAGCTTATTGTTCAATAATATAGGCCTTATCGCCTCTTTTAAAAATAGGAAACTATTTTTTTTGCTTTAAAAAAAAAAATGAAACAAGAACAACAAAATATTTTGCTATAAAAATATTAAGCATGTTAGCAACTTACATTCTTAATCATGATGATGATGATGATGCTGGCAATGATAATGTTCGGATTATTGGGGCTACTATTTTTTATCTTAGATGTTATTCTCACAACGTTTTGGCCGATGTAACCCCCCGACCTTCTTCAGGTTTATCTTGTTGAACTCGGGAATCTTTATGTCAGACTCGGGAATCTGTATGGAATTTTGAATGAACCCTTTTATTTAATCCACATCGTTAGTTTGTTCTTGTTCTGTCAGCCATGACCGATAGAAGGTTTAAGTAATTCGTAATTTTATCATTAGTATCACCCATACTGAGGATTGAACCTTCAACCTCCAGAAGACTATCAGTTTGACCTGATTATTACTTAGCACTTATATCCGTTGCGCCAATTCTAGTATGAATTTTATGAGCCTTAAACCTATTCTTATTTTTAATGTGTAGTCTTACTACTTTTTACCCTATAATAATACTTACTACTATATATTACGAGAGTTTCGAATCGTGTGACCGGCAAAGCAGTCATCCCCTCCACTGATGCTTCCCGGTAAAAAGGCTGAAACACATGTGTCTGTGGATAAGAATTGAATAATATTTATCGTAATATTGTTTAGCCCCTTTAATACTAAGACGGGCGCTTTAAGAGAATTATAAAATTAGGCTGTCAAATTTAAATAAGTAATGCTAAGTTCTAGCCAACGTGTTGTTGAACACTATTGCTGACAACCTTCTATATGTGTCCCCTTACTTAGACATAAATAGATCTTAATTCTCTTCTTTCAATGTGATTGGTTTGATGGCCGCACCGTTCTAGGCGTTCAGACAAAAGTTAGAATCTTGACTTGGGTCTGAGGGTTTCGAATCGTGTGACCAGCAGAGCAATCATCCTCCACACTGATGATTCCCGGAAAAGTATGAAACACATGTGTATGTGGATAAGAATGTAATATTTATCCTAATATTTATATATATATATATACTAAGTGGCTTTGTCGGCTCTCTCGCTTTGCAAAGTTTGCTACTTGAAATATTTTAAACATTAATTTAAAATAATAAACATTTAATTCAGAACTTTGTTGTAAACACGAAACAAAATCTTTCTCATTTATTCATAAATAGATGAACACTAACATTTTGATAATTTCGATACAAATTTATTCATCTTTTAAATGTGACCGTAAAGAAAAGAAAAGAAAGAATAAATCATTTCGCCTTTTCACTTGCAATTTGGAAACGGATCGCAACTGGTTAAAAATCAAGTCGATTCCTCTAAAGAAAGGAACATTTGAACACAAATGCTAAATATTTGTCTAGGGAATAAAACAATATTGCAAAGCAGAGCAATTTGTTAGATTAAAATCAAAGCAATCATTGAAATGAATAACAATAACAAATAATAGTTAATTAATAAAATGTCTTTTTTCAAAACAAATATGCAAATTAGTTAACCTCGTGACTGATATCGCATATACATGAGCAGTATATAAAAAGATGGTGTGGGGTCTATTGTGTAAAGTTCAATTAACTTTAAATAGGACATTTTGACTTAACTGTCAGCGCGAGAAATGGGGCCAACTTTAGTGTTAATTATCTTTCTCCTCCCACGGCGGGAAGGTGTGACACAAGGTCGGAAAGTGGGATTTGAAACCAGCGCCCCAGAGGAAGAGCACCCTGGCCGAACAAAAATTGCCTGGGCAGCCCCGTCGGCATTCCCCGGTAGGAGCGCAATAAACTAACCTCTTCTCAAAGGGTGAGAAGGCAAAACCTGGGAAGGTGGGCTTCCTAGAACTGCATACGACCATAACTCTGACCGACCGAAAGCAAGTCATTCTCAAAAAAATGGCAGAGACTCTGCCGCTCTGATTTTGGTATGAATTCTAACCTGAAGGTTTGAGATATTTTTTTTATAATGTTGTTGTTGATGATGATGATGATGATGATGATGATCAATTAATCATGATGATGAGTCACTTCTCCTTCTCCTCCTCCTCGTCGGCGTCGTCCTCCTCCATCTCATCCTCCTCATCATTATCATCGTTGTCGTCGTCGTCGTCGTCGTCGTCGTCGTCGTCGTCGTCGTCGTCGTCGTCGTCGTCGTCATCATCATCATCATCATCATCGTTGTCGTCGTCGTCCTCCTCCTCCTTCTCCTCCTCCTTATCATCATCATCATCATCATCATCATCATCATCATCATCATCATCATCATCATCGTCGTCGTCGTCCTATTCCTCCTCCTCCTCCTCCTCCTCCTCCTCCTCCTCCTCCCCCTTCTCATCATCATCATCATCATCATCAATTTGCCTGCTGAGGGAGAGTGACTCATTTCGTTTAATCAGTAAAAGATTAAATTCCAGATTTCTTGTGACTTGAAAGATGTTTGGAGGATATCTACACGCTACCAACTTGAGTATCTGTTATTATTTCGCAATTTTCCTTCTCTTGTGTGGGTTGTCTTACAAATGCTTGAGAGTCTAGTCTACCCTACTATTCGTCCCTAGCTATTTAAAAAAAATTTACTATTGGGTAACCACTTATCAAGGTGAAGAGCCACTCGAGGATAAGGGTTAATGAGATGGAATGATTGTCATCAGCCGAAAGATGAGGAACACTATGCGAGTACTAACATTGATCAATGGTTTAAACATATTACTTATGGGGGCGTTCTTTTTATAAGGATTTGTTGACATTGGATTTGAAGATGATCAAGTTGTAATCAGCAAGGAAGCAGTCCCACGGTATTGTGTTCTACAGATGCGAAGCCCTTGCAAGTAAGGTTTGTCCATGAAAATTCCACCTTGGAGGGAGAAAGGAAAGTATGTAAACTATGCAATTGGTTAAACTGAGTTCAAATCCACTCTGCTACGTTCACCCATGGTATCTTTGGTAAAAGTATGGATGTAGCAGTCATAAACATAAACATTTCTTTCTTCTTGAGGAAAGCAACCCCTGCGAAGTGGTTTGGTCACATATGGACCAATCAGACTCCAGAGTGTATTAGTTTCAACAGAACCCTTGAAGGCTATTTCCAGACCCTTAGGGAATTGCAAAGCAGTCAACATAGAGCTTCCCGACACCTACAAAGAAAGACGTCCTCTCTCTCCTGCCTCTGTCAACTTGACGTCGATCAAGCCTATCCTCTACCGGAAGATATAAGGCTCGAGAAAAACACTTGCCTGTGAAAGCAAACCTTGTATACAAATCTAAATCCACGCATATTTGAAGCATATTCGGAAATACATTTTTTTTTTTAATGAAAATTGCTCCAGACAAGGCATGAAGCCACTTGATGTAAGGAGCTAAAAAGAACAAAATATGATTATTACAAAGACAGAAGATGCCTGCAGACCTTAGTCTTGAAAATACCAAGGCTATAGGTAGGAGGAAAACAGTCAGCAGGAAGAGAATTCCACAAGCCTGCAGTTCCCGGAAAGAATCTTCTGTCCAAAGATCGACTTGATCAGCACAAATATTCATAATTTGATACTTATCCCGTTCAAAGTATTTACAGTTGCCGACACACTCAATTGAGCGAAAAACACTTATTTTCTTTCGGAGAAACGCATTAATGACTCAGAAAATAATTAACCGCACACATTACATAGATTACGTACATTACATAGATTACGTACATTACATAGATTACATACATTACATAGATTACATAGATTACGTACATTACATAGATTGCGTACATTACATAGATTACATACATTACATAGATTACACACATTACATAGATTACGTACATTACATAGATTACGTACTCCACCCTAAAAAGAAAGAAGAACAAGTATCCATAAGATGTTAGAAGATATCGACACAGTAAAAACTTCAGTAACTGCTATCATCTCAGTTTTTCTTCTCCTATATTAGTTGCTCTACCAAGGCTTGAGAGTCTAATCTAACCTACTATTTCATCCATGGCTTTATAGAAGAAAGATGTATTTGTAGTGGAACAAATTGAGAATGACACCGGTTTCTAAAGACACCAGTGGGTGATTTCCCTTGGTTAGACTCCCAAAAGTGACAGAAAGAGATTCGAATTCACCATGACTGGACGTAATTCCAAGTGGCTCCTAATATGAAGAAGCTCTGGCCTTTAAAGAGATTCGTAACCTACCGTGCCTGGTAGAGTTCCATCACGAGTCATGAGTAACAGCTATGTGTATTTTATGTTCTTTTTTATGTTGTGCTGCATGTCGATTTGAACTTGTCAACATTTAAATAAATGTGTAAAACTGTATTTGCTTGAATTTCCAGAGAAGTGAAATTACATATATAACTTCTAACAGGTTGCAGTGTTTAATTTAGCATACGATGGGTGTGTAATGTTAAGCTTAGATCTGATGACCTCAGAGGAAGATTAAATCTGGACAGTATAAGGAGATGTGTGCAGAACAGGTGACTCCGATGGTATGGCTACGTTGAAAGAATGGATGAGAGCTCTTGGGTTAGTAGATGTAGAACAGTTGAGGTAGCAGTGTCAGTTCACAGGGGAAGGCAAAGGAAAACATGGGAAGAAGGGATAAAAATCGACAGGTGAGAAAGAGGAATAAGTAAAGACCTGGCTAGAGATAGGTTAGTTTGGAAGTCAATTTTTGAAAGCCGTCCAACACATGCTAGCATGTAAAATAGATGTTAAATCGATGATGCTGCTGCTGCTGCTGATGATGATGATGATGATGATGATCAGACGACGACAACGACGACGATGACGATGACGATGACGATGATGATGATGATGATGATGATGATGATATGGGCGATGATGATGATGATAATTACTAACATATTTGTATCTTTTCTAAGAGTATTAGTATTCTTCTTCTTTGCAAATGTGTGTATCAATCAAAAATGATCCAAGGATCAACTTGATGAAGACGAATATTCATAATTTCATATCAAGTTCAAAGTATTCAGAGTTGCTGATACACCCAACAGAAGGAAAAGCACTTATTTCCTTTTGGAGAAACGCATAAATAACTCAGAAAATAATAATTAACTGAATACATTACAGAGACGCATACATTTGATACTCCACCCCGAGAGAAAGGAGAACAAGTATCCTATTCTGTAAATGTTATTTCAAACTTCTGTGTGATAGACTAACTAAAATGCTATTTCAAACTTAAGCATGACAAACTAAAGAAAATAGCAAGTTTCAAGAAACTTCAGTACTCTTGAGTCAATCCAACCCATATTCTAGGCACAAAAATCACATTGTCACAATCGACATACAAATTTTCATGAAGCTTGTTTGTGTAGTTTTTTCAAATGTTAAGATTTATTCTAAAAGCATGAGCGTGGCAGACCAACAGAAATAAAAAAAAAAACTTCTATCATAAAAAACATCAAAATAAAAAACTTCTATCATAAAATAAACATCAAAATAAAAAAACTAGCTGAAAACAAAACACAGAAATAAAAAAAACTTGTATCATAAAAAAAACATTAAAAAAAACTTCTATCATAAAAAAAACATCAAAATAAAAACTTCTATCATAAAAAAAACATCAAAATAAAAAACTTCTATCATAAAAAAAACATCAAAATAAAAACTTCTATCATAAAAAAAACATCAAAATAAAAAACTTCTATGATAAAAAAAACATTAATAAAAAACTTCTATCATAAAAAAAACATCAAAATAAAAAACTAGCTGAAAACAAAACACAGAAATAAAGAGATAAGCAAAAAATGATTCTTTTATCTCGGATTGAATTATAAAAAAAAAAAAGTATCAAAGGAAAAAGTCCGCTTGAAGAGTGTTCTTATCCTAGCCAAACGTTATTGAATATTTAAGTGGCTGAACTTATATAGGAGCCTATCTTCGTCTGGACTGTAAGACCAACTCCTATAAAGTTTTTTGTAACAAAACGGCCGTCAAACGAAAAGAAAAAAAAACCTTTCCCTAAATAACAAAGATATATTTATTTGAGTGACCGACACCGTTGGGTGTAGGTTGCCGAAAGTTTAGACAGTGAAGAAAAGGAATTAAGTTAATAAAGTTCGGATTGCTGTCGCAAGTCTTCTTGGAGCATTATATCTTCAGTGAAGATAGCTTTGCTCGGCAGTCCAGTGGACAAAAGCAGGAGAGAGGACGTCTTTCTTCGTCAGTGCCAGGAAGCTCTCTGACTGCTGTCTGTCATTCTCACAATGACTGGAAGTAGTCGTTTAAAGTTCCGGTTGAATTTAATATACCCTGGAGTCTGATTGGTCCTCGTGTGACCAAATCACCTCGCAGGGATTGCTCTCCATAAGACGAAAGAAATGTTAATCTTTATGACTGCTACATCCATACTTTTACCAAAGATACCATGAGTGAACGTAGCAGAGTGGATTTGAATTCAGTTTAACCAATTGCATAGTTCATATAATTATCCTCCACCACCACCACCACCACCATCATCATCATCATCATCTTTGGTTTAACGTCAGTTTTACATACTGGCATGTGTCAAATGGCTTTTAGAAATTGACTTAAAAACTAACCTATCTCTGACCAGGTCTTTATTTATCTCTCTTTCTCTCAAGTCCATCCTTATCACTTTCTACATGTTTTCCTTGGCTTTCCCCTGCCAACTGACCCTGCTACCGCAACTATTCTACATCTACTAAAGGAGGATGTCATTCCTGACCCTGCTACTTCAACTGTTTTATATATACTAAAGGAAGAGATGGTTTGATGACAACAGAACAGATAATACAATATCACCTTCCCTAACAAGGAGAAGGTTATGCTTGAGAGAATGGTACTATAACCACAGTACAGATAAAATATTAACCCCACCCCCCTAAAAAATAGGAGGTAATACCATATATGAACGAATGTATACTACCCCGCCCCTTCCTAAAAAGGTGGAGGTAATGATGGGGAGGATGGTCTAATGACAAGAGAACAGACACTAAATTCCGCCCCCCCCCTCAAAATAGGAGGAGGTAATTCTGGAAGGATCGTCTTATGACAACAGAACAGATAATACACTACACCCCTACCCTGAATTGAGAATTGAGCATTGTAAGATAGTACAATAGTACATTAACAGGGACTGAAAGTAGTCCTTCAAAGTTCCGCTTGAAATTAATACATCCTGGAGTCTGATTGCTCGTCGTGTGACCAAACCACCTCACAGGGGATGCTCTCCGTAAGAAGAAAGAAATGTTAATCTTTATGACTGCTGCACTTGTGCCAAGATTTGTTATCAACCGAGTAAATTTCTGATTCTTTGTTTTGCCTCAATATTCATAAGCTATTTTTTTAAATTGCTTAAATATACATATATATATATATATGGAGGGTTCTACTGTGTTGAGTTTGTCTTTAAGGTTATTGATTTGTATATCTACGGGGAGGAAAACAAGAATATCGTCAATGTATCTAAAGTATTCGATGTTAGGGGGTAGTCTAAATTTGAAAGGGCCGGATTCTAAGAATTCTAAGAAGAGGAGGCAGGCTAATACACCGCTTAGGGGTTGCCCATGGGGAGCCCAAATTTTTGTTTGTAGAATTCGTCGTTGAATTGGAAATATGTTACATCAGTGATGAGTCTAATTATTTCTATTAAAATGTTGGGGGGAAATGGTAAGTCGGTTTTGATTTTCTTTAGATGTGTGTGAAGTAAGTTTAGGCATTTTTTAACTGGGACATTAGTATAAAGCAATGTGACATCTAGGCTATGTATGTTTTTCTTTTCTACATTAATATATATATATATATATATATATATATATATATGTGTGTGTGTGTGTGTGTGTGTGTGTGTGAAAAGATGACAGACGGAAAACAAGTCAAAGTGCAGGAGAAAAACAAAAACAAGAGATTTTTTGACCGGCTTCGTTCGTGGGGAACGTCTTCAGAAAATGAAGAATACAGAAATAATTTTATTTTATATTGAAGGCACACACATGGGATGAGGGGAAAAATGATCTGATTGGATCATATGAGAAAAACATTAAGTGATGTTGGGACATGATAAGTAGGTGATACATTCTTCTAAGGCGGTTGGGGAGGGGGAATTTTGATGAATTATCGTGTACCTTACCCCATATATATATATATATATATATATATATATATATATATATATATATATATATATATATATATATATATACTAAAATATTCATTCTGTTCGCATCTAAGAATAGACGAAAATGTTCGGTAAAGGTCAAACATTCTACTTGATGATGACTTCCGGTTTTGAAATTGGAAATTGACAAGCAGTGTTTATAAAAAAAAAACAGTCCCTCATCATTTTCGACCGTTTAGATTTTAGCAGAATTTTTAATTTCACTATTTTTGTACACGTGGGAATCAGTCATGGAGAAAATTTGCAGCCACCCCAAAGACATATATTTTCACAGAATTATATGAAAGAAATTTAGAACTACTATTTGGACGATAATATCAATTCTACAGATAAGTCCTGCAAATACCGATAATTTGCAAAACAACACATCCATCTCTCTCTCTCTCTCTCTCTCTCTCTCTCTCTCTCTCTCTCTCTCTCGCTTGAACATATCTTATATAAAACTGTTTAAATTTAAAAAAGGTGTATGTGTTCTCTTTCCCTTGCAATCGTCATGCTATCCCTCGTCCTATATATTTATAAAACTACATACCTAATTAGACAAAACCCCAACCGTAAGTTTAGCATAAAATTATCTATTTGATTTTTCGACTACAACCAGTCTTTAGACAAATTTATTTTCGAAATTTTTAGTATTTTAATCAATTTAAAAAATATTTCTACTTAATTACCGAACCCTTTACAAGATCTTATATTTTATTTAGTTATTTATTTTATTTTAGTTATTTAGTTATTTTATTTGTTTATTTTATGTACTAATAAGTCGCCGTTTTCCAAGGCCCAAAGGCCACTCGAGGATAAGGGTCAATAAGTTTTTCAAGTGGATGGTGAGACATCACCTTGAGCATTGGTAACGATGGTTGAAACTGAGCAGAATTTGATTATTTAAGAGGGCGGCTCAACAAGAATTTGTTAACATTTGATTTGAAAACAACAATGTTGTTGTCAGCTGAGAAGCAGCCCCATGGTATTGTGTTCCATAGACGGGTAGTTCTTGGAAAGAAACTTTGCTCATGGAAGTTTCGTTTAGTTTTAGGTACACAGAGGAAGAGAGGAAAAGTATTTATAGTGGTTGTAGCTAGATGAGTTTTTGTTCTGAATGTTCTACAGGGAAAAATCATAGATTGGAGCTCAGTCGAGCACCTGCCATTAAAATAATGATAGAGTAGAGAAAGACTAGCAATGTCTCTTCTGTGAGAAAGAGGCTGTAGGGAAGAGAAGAGGAAATCACCCACTAGATTTCGAAGTCGGTTTTATACTCTGTCAAAGCAGGAAAAGTGCTCTGAGCGGCACCACCCCAAGAAATGGCAACAGTACTCCATCTTAGGACGTATCTCACTCTTATACAGGTAGAGGATTGCGTCAGGAGTGAAGTACTTTCTAGAGTGATAGAATGATCCAACAATTTTTCCAGCGATCTTAGCAGCAGATTTGATGTAAGTGTTCCATTTTAGGTCTGGATTAAAAGTCAGTCCTAGAAGCTTATCAAAACAAAGGGCTTCCTCAAGGAGAGAGCCATTCATTTCAATTGAGGAAAAGTCAGAATCTGAGTGTTGATGGTGAAGGGAGAGTAGAGAAGCTTTGGTTTGGATGTATTAAAGATAACCAGACACCTTTTCTGCCATAGCACGATGTGCTCCAGGTGGGAAGAGAGAGAATCAGAAAGATCTTGATCATTAATGCTCTTCGTAGTGTTGCCATAGGTGGTTGTGTCATCTGCATAAATGTAAACAGATGATCTTAGAATGTGATTTGGGAGATCATTGATGAAAATCAGGAAGAGGGCTGGGCTCAGAATGGATCCTTCAGACACACCAGATACTATATGCTTCAAACTTCTGCCCATCAACTAATTTTATAAACCTTTCAGAGAGAAAGGATTTGATGGTTAAGACATTTCCAGATATTTCATAGCAAGCTTGTGAAGCAAAGGCCTTTAATATGTCAAGAGCTATTGCTCTAGAAACGAAGCCCCTATCAATAGATTCACTGATCCTGATTAATATTACAGTCAGAAGATAAGCTATAGATCTTGCAGGACGAAATCAATATTGCTTGTTATTGAGTAGATTGTTTTTGCTGAGTTGGTCGACAAGTTCTTGATTCATCACAGATTGAACAAATCACTCATGATGCACAGGAGACTGATCTCCAATATTTTTAAATATTAGCCAAACTGACGAAATTTTCAAAGGTGATGGGAAGCATTTCTACTTTAAGCAACGATTAAATAGCTTTGTAAGAATAGGAGCTAGTTCCGGTTGCAGCTTCTTATGATTGGAATGTTGTCAGAACCTGTTGCCTTACTTGCCTCAAGGTTTTTTGTAAGTTTGCCAACATCCCGGACAGATATTGGATGCCGTTCAAAGTGTTTACAGTCATAGGGGAAAATTCAGGTGGTAGGCGGCCCTGATCGCAAAGGGTGGAATTTGATATAAAGTTTTTTGTAAAAAGTTTGGCTTTATCGGATGCTGAGGAAATCATCTCTTGTCAATTAATGATGGTTGGAATCGAGGTCACGCATCTGTTCACGACCCTGTTTGCTATTCTTCAAATCTCGTAGGAACCGAGCCTCTGCTCAGCCACTCTAGATTTAACAGATTCGGTAGAGGACTCTCTTGTGTTTTTTAAAACCCTTTTGCAGTGGTTGCGGGCAGTCCTAAAGGCGGCTTTGGTTTCAGAGCCTCTATTTCGTTGAAAACAATTTAAATTACTGATTTCTGTAAGCAATAGTTAGGGCCACATTCAGGGGTGTACCATGGCTAGCTATTTGGTTTCTATCGTAATTTTTATTTATTTAGTTATTTATTTAGTTATGTATTTAATTTTATTTATTTGTTTTATTTATTTATTTATTTTAGTTATTTTATTTAATTATTAAGAAAGAAATGGTTTCTGGTTTATGTGGACACCTTACTCTTTAATTTAATTTGCATGGAATCTGGAAAAAGTATTCAAAATTTCCCCAAATCCTTCATTGCTGAGACTAAAATTGATACTAATACTTTCTACATTATAAGGAATCCAAGCCAAAGTGGATTAATGGTGGAATTGACAACAAATAAGTAGTCATAATAATCTTTATTTTTTCAAGAGTTTTTTTTAATGCTCAATGAATGCTTAAACATGAAAATGAAAATGCCATTTTAAACTTAAGCCTAACTAATCAACGAAAATGCTATTTCAAATTAAAGCATAATAGACCAACGAAAATGCTATTTCAAACATAGGCCTGATAGATCTATGAAAATCCTATTTTAAAAGTAAGTGTCATAGATCAACGAAAATGCTATTTAAAATTTAAGCATGACAGACCAACGAAAATGCTATTTCAAACTTAAGCGTGATACCCCAGCGAAAAATGTTATTTCAAAGTTAAGCATAACAGACCAACAAAAATGCTGTTTCAAATTTAAGCATAACAGACCGACAAAATTACAATTTCAAACTTATGCATGACACACCAACGAAAATTCTATTTCAAACTTAAGCATGGCAGACAAACGAAAATGCTATTTCAAATATAAGTGTCATGGATCAACAAAAATACTATTTCAAACTTAAGCATGGCAGACCAACGAAAATGCTATTTCAAATATAAGTGTCATGGATCAACAAAAATACTATTTCAAACTTAAGCATGGCAGACAAACGAAAATGCTATTTCAAATATAAGTGTCATGGATCAACAAAAATACTATTTCAAACTTAAGCATGGCAGACCAACGAAAATGCTATTTCAAATATAAGTGTCATGGATCAACAAAAATACTATTTCAAACTTAAGCATGGCAGACAAACGAAAATGCTATTTCAAATATAAGTGTCATGGATCAACAAAAATACTATTTCAAACTTAAGCATGGCAGACAAACGAAAATGCTATTTCAAATATAAGTGTCATGGATCAACAAAAATACTATTTCAAACTTAAGCATGGCAGACCAACGAAAATGCTATTTCAAATATAAGTGTCATGGATCAACAAAAATACTATTTCAAACTTAAGCATGGCAGACCAACGAAAATTCTATTTCAAATATAAGTGTCATGGATCAACAAAAATACTATTTCAAACTTAAGCATGGCAGACAAACGAAAATGCTATTTCAAATATAAGTGTCATGGATCAACAAAAATACTATTTCAAACTTAAGCATGGCAGACCAACGAAAATGCTATTTCAAATATAAGTGTCATGGATCAACAAAAATACTATTTCAAACTTAAGCATGGCAGACCAACGAAAATGCTATTTCAAATATAAGTGTCATGGATCAACAAAAATACTATTTCAAACTTAAGCATGGCAGACAAACGAAAATGCTATTTCAAATATAAGTGTCATGGATCAACAAAAATACTATTTCAAACTTAAGCATGGCAGACCAACGAAAATACCATTGCAAACTTAAGCATGATAAACTGACCGTGCGACATTCAATGCCTTATAGAGATGCTTAGATCCATCTAAAAATATCATAAATATTATTTAAATTAAAGGGTATTAATTAACATGATAACAAATAAGAATATGGTAGTAGCAAATTATAGTCATTACTAATTTATACTTGATTGCATAGAGGAAGACTTAGTGTCAACGGAGTCCTTGAAATAGATTATTTAGATTCCATTAGAAAATTGTATAATATTAAACTGAGAAAAGTGATCCAAGTAATTAATATGATTTTAAAAGAGGTTAACCAGAAACAAGTAATTTGAACCACTTAAAGAATGTTGAGATGAAATATGAATCGCCTCAAAAATGAAAGGTTCATGTTTCATATCTGTTTACAACACAAGAACATTTTTGAAATTCGTTCCACCAGCATCTCTATTTGTATTTGTTGGTTAATTAAAATTTTTTTTTTTTTAAATAGTTCACCCCAAACAAGGCATGCTGCCACTGTAGACGTAAGGGGCTACTGAGAATTAGGGTGAAAGTTTGGGGGATCATCCTAAATTGGGAGCTATGCAGCAAGATGCTTGTTCACATTAGCTTTTAAATTTCTACATGTCGATACAGTCAGGGAAACAGAGTTCCAAAGGCCGGCAGCACGAGGAAAGAAGCTATTGGAGTAGAAGGCTCTTCGGCATCTGGGGACCTCCACAGTGAATAGATGGGATTTAGCTGATTGTCAGGTATGTTGAGTGTATTTACGTCAGGGGGACACCAGAGCAGCAAGTTCATCAGAGGACATTCTATTGAAGTACTTGTAAAACAAGCACAAGGATGCAACATTGCGATGATGGGACATAGGCTGGAGCTTGGTGGTCAAACTACACATGAATGGCGCGTTGGTCAGCACCAACAGCCATGTTTCCCTGGGATCACAAAACGTTTTAGATCTGACCAATATCGTACTACTTCCACAAAGGTGTCACTTCCAACCAATGGCCTTTCAGATTTGGTCAGGCATCACTTTTATTACTGCAAATATGAGACAGGAAGTTACCAGTCAGGTAGCGGTTGTTGTATTCCTGTGCAAATGCACATGCACATGCACATGCACATGAGCGATTTCAAGCTGATATGTTAGACCAAAATAACAATAAACATTGTCTAAATGAGTCTTTTACCAAATGCTGGATTAAGATCTTGATTCATAGATCCATGCCTTTTTGTTGACATATTAATTACGAGGTGACAGGCTGTATTTGGATTAGCAAAACATGAGCGTGTCTTCATTTTTCAAGTATGTACAGGAAGTCAGTCCCTGGGGAAGTCACCGGTGTCCGGTCCACGAGTTTCTATCTTATTATAACAGCAATCACAACATCACCTCCTTCATGGACATGAACCTCCAACCTAATGACTGAAGTCAAGGAGACACTTCCTCAGCCATGTCAAGCCCCTAACAACATCTCAGGAAGAAACGAGGGTGCTTCTTTAGTTTCGCTATGACATGAAAATATTTAAAGAAACGTATAAACTTTGTTATGTACTTATGTGTTAGCTGAAAATAAGATTATACAGAAAACTTACGCAAATTAATCCAGTATTTATTAAATTATAAGGAAAAGAAGAAAAAAAACGATCTTACGTATAGTTAGACATTTTTTACCCAGTTCAGCTTACTAATTAGGCAAGGGAGATAACACAAATTTTTTTCCGGAAAAACTAAAAATTTAACAAAAATGGCGACTGATAGATAAAATCGTTTTTTTTTAATTTTTAATTGAATAAATACTGGATGAATTTGCGTATTTTTTGGTGTACAGTCTTCTTTCCAGCTACCACGTAAGTACATAACAAAGTTTATACATTTCTTTAGCTATTTTCTTTTTAAGAGAGGCCTAACATGTCGTAGTGAAAGTAAAGAAGCATCAAAACGAAAGCTAGAGAATGACCCCCCCCCCCCCCTTACTACTGAGATGGGAATTCCTCCTTCTGAAGCCCTTCCTCCTGTCTCAGGAGCTCGGTGGGGTCAATCGAAGATACTCAACTGCCTGAGAACAGGAAATGAATGATCAAAAGCTGATATGATCAGACGGAGCTACAAAACTGACCCAACCATCTGCGAGCGTGGAGAAAAATACGTTATGGTGCAGCACATTTTATTGACATATTAATTACGAAGTGACAAGATGCATTTCGATTAGCAAAACGTGTGGATTACTGTCATTATTTTGTAATTGTGTACAGGAAATCAGTCTTAGCGGAAGTCACTGGTGCCCGGTCCACAAGTTCCTATCTTATTATAACAGCAATCACAAAGTGATGAACGTCACTTCCTTCATGAATGGGACATGAACTCCTGACCTAATGACTGAAGTCAAGGAGAAGCTTCCTCAGTCCTGTTCAGCACCTAACAACATCTCAGGAAGAAACAAGACTACAGCTTTGAACTAAAAACCTATTGAAGCCCCCCTCTCCTTGGTTCAGAAGTACGATGGGTCTAGTGGTGGACATTCAACTGCCTGAGAACAGAATCAAAAGCTGCTATGGCCAGATGGGGCTATAAAACGGACCCAACTATGTGCGAATGTAGAAAAGAGAACTATACGATGTGGCACTGCCTTGTCTACCCTCTACTACCGAACCAGTGTAACTTAAAAGACCTCGTAGAGTTCGATGAAAGCAACAGAAAGGATTGCATTACTACAGCTGTGGACTAGAATGCTTGAAAATGATAGCCTCCTGTCTCAAAAGCATCTTAGGTCCAGTGGAAGACAGGATGACCATACGATGCAGCACCGTCTTGTCTGCCCCCTACTACTACACCGGTGCTGCTTAAAAGATCGCGTAAAATTCAATCAAAATAGAAAAGACTGTGTAAAGAAATGGGAAACTATTGTTGGGATATGAAGTTATTTTACCTCATCGCTTTGTATTTAGTATGAAACATAACTATTATTTATTGTAACTATTACATATAATTATAACTATTACATATAATTATAACTATTACATTATTTATTATAACTATGTATTTAGTATGAAACATAACTATTATCAGAACGAATAATAGGCGAAACTAAAACCAAGTAAAAAAAAAAATGTGCTGCGAGAGATTGCTTCTGGATTAGTTATAGCGACTCTCTTCCCTCTCCTCTCTCCTCTCTCTCTATCTCTATCTCTCTCTCTCTCTATCTCTATCTCTATCTCTATCTCTGACGCAATAGAAAATATTTGTGCCAATAACATAGTGTAAGAATAAAAACACAAAAAAAAATAGGCTAGTCCGAATCAAATATCGATATGTCAGATGAATGGTTATTTAAGTTTGACTTTGAAAATCCGGAAAAATAACATTCGATTTGCGATGGGCAAGTAGTTACCAGTACGAAGATGTGACTCCTCTCACTTCTGCTGTCGTCATACTAATCCAAAATAAAATATTGATTGGAAACAAAAAACATAGTGTCGGAAAGAGACCATGTAGTGACGCAATAGGGTAGATACTTAACGTAATATTTCAAGGCTTACTTGACATTAATATTTTCTTTTAAATTTGTAGAGTGGGGCTAGAGTTTAAAAAAAGTTACTCAATGTTTAAAACATAGATTTATATCTTTATAAATTTTATTAAAACTTAATTTCTAGTGTGACACGATGAAGAGTTTGCTGGTGCAATATTAATTGATTAAGTAAGTTAAATTGATTTAAATAATATTTAAATGCAAAATTAATATTTGCTTTTAAATTTGTAGAGTGGGGAGAATTTTTATGAAAATCTTATCCAATATTTAAACATAGATTTATGTCTTTATTAATTTTATAAAAACTTTTATTGTGTTGGTTTGAATTTGAATTTTTGCTGCAGTAAAAATTCAAGAAATCATATAGGAATTCGAAATATATATCTTTTTGTAGAAAATCAGTGAATATAAATTTCATTTATATGTTTATTTACAATTTTATTTTTTATTGATATATCTTGAAATTGATAAATCAATAAAATACAAAATTTCTATTACAAATTGTGTATTTTATGTTTATTGAAATTGATAAATCAATAAAATACAAAATTTCTATTACAAATTGTGTATTTTATGTTTCTTGAAATTGATAAATCAATAAAATACAAAATTTCTATTACAAATTGTGTATTTTATGTTTATTGAAATTGATAAATCAATAAAATACAAAATTTCTATTACAAATTGTGTATTTTATGTTTATTGAAATTGATAAATCAATAAAATACAAAATTTCTATTACAAATTGTGTATTTTATGTTTATTGAAATTGATAAATCAATAAAATACAAAATTTCTATTACAAATTGTGTATTTTATGTTTATTGAAATTGATAAATCAATAAAATACAAAATTTCTATTACAAATTGTGTATTTTATGTTTATTGAAATTGATAAATCAATAAAATACAAAATTTCTATTACAAATTGTGTATTTTATGTTTATTGAAATTGATAAATCAATAAAATACAAAATTTCTATTACAAATTGTGTATTTTATGTTTATTGAAATTGATAAATCAATAAAATACAAAATTTCTATTACAAATTGTGTATTTTATGTTTATTGAAATTGATAAATCAATAAAATACAAAATTTCTATTACAAATTGTGTATTTTATGTTTATTGAAATTGATAAATCAATAAAATACAAAATTTCTATTACAAATTGTGTATTTTATGTTTATTGAAATTGATAAATCAATAAAATACAAAATTTCTATTACAAATTGTGTATTTTATGTTTATTGAAATTGATAAATCAATAAAATACAAAATTTCTATTACAAATTGTGTATTTTATGTTTCTTGAAATTGATAAATCAATAAAATACAAAATTTCTATTACAAATTGTGTATTTTATGTTTCTTGAAATTGATAAATCAATAAAATACAAAATTTCTATTACAAATTGTGTATTTTATGTTTCTTGAAATTGATAAATCAATAAAATACAAAATTTCTATTACAAATTGTGTATTTTATGTTTATTGAAATTGATAAATCAATAAAATACAAAATTTCTATTACAAATTGTGTATTTTATGTTTATTGAAATTGATAAATCAATAAAATACAAAATTTCTATTACAAATTGTGTATTTTATGTTTATTGAAATTGATAAATCAATAAAATACAAAATTTCTATTACAAATTGTGTATTTTATGTTTATTGAAATTGATAAATCAATAAAATACAAAATTTCTATTACAAATTGTGTATTTTATGTTTATTGAAATTGATAAATCAATAAAATACAAAATTTCTATTACAAATTGTGTAGACGTTTTGGCATTAAAATAAAGTCTTTGACGCATAGAAGGTTATCTTTATGAATAAATTTTCATTCGTGTTGTGATAAAAATCTCAATTATAATAGTGACATAATAATATGGACAATTTAACTTACATTTCTGAAATTATTTACATTTGATTCAATAAATTTGGCAAAAATAAAATATGCATGCTTCATTTGCATGTAAAGAAAGGTGGAGATACAATGGCGCAGCACGTGTCCGGTTTCATGGCAAATTTTCTTAATGAATAAATTCTCACTTATGTCGTGGTTTTCATTACAGACACCAATGCTCCATTATTATAGAGATGATGGACAATTTAACTTTCTTATTTAAATTTCTGAAACTAAATTCTGAATGAACGCTGCAATTACTACTAAGCTGCACTGGAAATCATATTTGTCTATTAAATCTATTCATCTCTCAAAGTGGAAAAAGCAAAAAACAAACGAAAAAACCTCAAAAAGCAAAGAAACAAAAAAAGTACAAAAAATAATAGAAAAGTTAGCAAAGCGAAAAGAATTGTCTGAGAAAAAGTTTAATCAGGAATTTTGCCAAAAGTCGATAAGCTGTTTTCATTCATGAGTTGCACGCGACCAATGGAAGTGTTGAAAGGAAGAATCATCTTTGTTTTTTTCTTTGAAAACAAAAGAAAAAGTTTCAAGAGCACTAAGTAATTAGTTCGAGTGACACTGGAATATTTGTTCCAGTTTGTTATGTTTGAACTTGACAAGTTTATATAAGATGAATACTGTACTCATGACCAAAAAGGACCCATCACTTGTAGTGTGACACGATGAGGAATTTTCTGGTGCAATATTAATTTATGATATAATAATATTAATTATGGAATAACTAATTCAAAGAAATTATTGTTCAAGTGACACATGGATATTTGTTCTAGTCTGAACTTGACAAGTTTGTGTGAGATTAATACTTTTCTGGTGACCAAACAGGACTCTTTATTTTAGTACAAAATTAACAGTTTGGAGATCGAGATGATGGTGATGATAATGATGGTGATAATAATGATGGTGATGATAATGATGGTGATGGTGGTGATGATGATGGTGGTGGTGATGGTGGTGGTAGTTTCCAATGTTCACTTTCTTTTCCTTTAAGCAGTATTTTATATACCCTTATCTCAGCTTCAAAACCCCTAAAAATCGTTTTTTTGTTTGTTTGTTTTGTTTTATGGCATATCAACTTTTTTCAGGTAATTTAATACCGAATCGAATTGGATTTATGTATCTTTAGATCTGTATATGTTTGTATATAGATAAACTGCTTTTAAAATGTAAATCATAGTCTCTACTTTATTTTTATTTTTTAACAGTTCCTTTATTGTACCTGCTCTGTAAAACGTTTCTCTTATAACCAGAATACATTGCTCTTAGATAAACAAAATACATTGCTCTTAGATAAACAAAATACATTGCTCTTAGATAATCAGAATACATTGCTCTTAGATAAACAAAATACATTGCTCTTAGATAACCAGAATACATTGCTCTTAGATAAACAAAATACATTGCTCTTAGATAACCAGAATACATTGCTCTTAGATAAACAAAATACATTGCTCTTAGATAAACAAAATACATTGCTCTTAGATAATCAGAATACATTGCTCTTAGATAAACAAAATACATTGCTCTTAGATAACCAGAATACATTGCTCTTAGATAAACAAAATACATTGCTCTTAGATAACCAGAATACATTGCTCTTAGATAAACAAAATACATTGCTCTTAGATAAACAAAATACATTGCTCCTATGTTTTCGGTTTGGTTTGTTTTACAGCATATCAACGATCTATGGATTATTTAATTCAGAATAAAGTTATTCAAATATAATTCTAGAGGTAAGATAATTATTTACATTGCTAGAATACATTGTTCTCAGAATACGTTGCTCTTAAAATACATTGCTCTAAAATACATTGTTCTCAGAATACATTGCTTGACAAAATACATTGCTTAAAGCATACGTTGCTTTCAGAAAACGTTGCTCTTAAAATACATTGCTCTTAGAATACATTGCTCTTAGAATACATTGCTCTCAATATATGTTGGTTTCAGAATACGTTGCTCTAAAAATACATTGCTTTCAGAATACATTACTCCCACAATATTGTTATCAGAATACATTGCTCTCAATATATGTTGGTTTCAGAATACGTTGCTCTCATAATACATTGCTTTCAGAATACATTGATCTCAGAACACATTGCTTTCAGAATAGATTTCTTTCAGAATACATTCCTCTCAGATTACATTCCTCTCAGAATACATTGCTCTATAAATACATTGCTTTCAGAATACACTACTCTCAGAATACATTACTTTTAGAATAGAATGCTCTAAGAATACATCGCTTTCAGAAAACATTGCTTTCAGTATACATTGCTTTCACAATACATTGTTTTCAGAATCCATTGCTCTCAGAATACATTGGTCTTAGAATACGTTTCTTCAGAATACGTTGCTCTCACAACATTACTCTCAGAATACGTTGCTTTAAGAATACATTGCTCTTAGAATACATTACATTCAGAATACGTTGCTCTCACAACATTGCTCTCAGAACAGATTTCTCTCAGAATACATTGCTTTCAGAATACATTGCTCTCAGAATGCGTTGCTTTCAGAATACATTGCTCTTAGAATACATTGCTTTCAGAATACATTGCTCTTAGAATGCATTGCTTTCAGAATACATTGCCCCCCCCCACTTTTTGACTCCCCCCCCCCCCCACACTTTACGGTCATCAATAATGAAGTTATATAAGCATGTGTTTAACCGGGTCGCCCCCAACTTTTTAGGAGAGCCCCATCCACTTTTATAACTGTCCCGCCGGTCCTGGGTTGAGGACATACGTTGCATGGAGAGAAATGATATGAGAATGATATGATGGATGTGTAATGTGAGTCTTAAAGGCAAACTTAGATCCAATAGTATATGGAGATGTGTGCAGGAGACTCCGATGGTATGGCCACATTGAAAGAATGGATGAAAGTTCTTGCGTTAGTAAATGTTGAGATAGCAGGTTCAGCTCACAGAGGAAGGCCACAGAAACCATGGGAGGGAGTGATAAAAATAGGCCCGAGGGAAAGAGGAATAAATAAAGACCTACCTAGAGATAGGTTAGTTTGGAAGTCAATTTGTTAAAGCTGTCTAACACATGCCAGCATGTAAAATAGACGTTAAACTGAAGATGATAGTGATGATGATGATGATGATGATGATAATTATTATGATGATGATGAGGAGGAGTAGGATGATGATGATGATGATGATGATGATGATGATGATGATGATGATGATGATAGAAGAGATCTTTGCTGCTCCATTAATCAATTTTTTTTTCGATTCAATATATTAGCAAAAGATTAGCACAGGGGAAGGAACTAATCTTCGCATGGACTGTAAGACGAACTTTAAAAATAATTTGTAACAAAAAAAGGGTCGTCAAATGAAAAGAAAACAAAGCCCTTCCATAAACAACAATATATGCTTTTTTATTTAAGTGACCTACACCGTTGGGTGTAGGTTGCCGAAAGTTAAAACAATGTCACAGTGAAGAAAGTAAGAAGGTTCGGCTGCCAAAGTTCTTTGAGCAGTATATCTCCCGGCGGAGGATAGCCTCACTCGGCGCCAAGTTGAAGGGGCAAGAAAGAGGACGTCTTTCTTCGTTGGTGCCTAGAAGCAGTTTGTGACTGCTGTGTAAATCCCAAACGGTCTATTGTCAGTCTATTACTAATGGAGATTTCTGTATCTGTCTATCTGAAACAGGAACTATACTATTACTTCTATCAAATTGTACTATTGTACTTTTAATGCTCAATTCAGTTTACTATACTATTTCAGACTAATGTACTATCACTCAATGTTCAATTCAGGTGGTGTAGTATCTGTTCTGTTTTCATGATACAATCCTCCCAGGGATTACCATATTCTTTGGGGGGCGGATAGTGTAGTATCTGTTCTTTTCTCATAAAGCCAGCCTCCCAGGCATTACCTCCTCCTTTTGGAGGGGGGGGGGGTTAGTGTAGTATCTATTATGTTCTCATGAGACCCTCCTCCCAGGCATTACCTCCTCCTTTGGAACGGTAGTATCTTATATGTTCGTTCATCATGATACCAAGCATCCTCCCAGGCATTACCTCCTCTTTATTTGGGGGGGGGGTTAATGTTGAGTGGTCATGATACTATCCGCCCAGAGATTAGCTTTCTCCTTTTGTTTGAAGGAGGAGGGGCATACTAATAAATATGTGATCTCTGCTAATTGAACAAATCATATTAAAAAACAATCTTTGTAGCTTGTATTTTTTTTTTTAATCTAAAAGTTTTTTTTTATGAAAGTCGCTCCAGACAAGGCATGAAGCCACTTGATATAAGGAGCTAAAAAGAACAAAAGATGATTAACGCAAAGACAGGAAATTCCTAATGACCATAGTTTTGAAAAGATCAAGGCTATAAGTAGGAGGAAAACAGTCAGCAGGAAGAGATTTCCACAAGCACACAGTTTTTGGAAAGAAGCTACTGGAATAGGAAGCTGTATTATAATGAGGTATCAAAACAGCGAATTTGTGAAGACCACTAGACTAACAAGTCAAACGAGCTGAAACAAAGGACGCAGGAAATAAATTAGACAATTCTGAAGAACACATGCCATAATAGTATTTATAGAAAAGACTGAGACTAGCAACAGGTCGAGGGTCACATCGGCCGAAACGTTGTGAGAATAACATTCAAGATGAGAACAGTAGTCTGAATAATCCAAATTATCAATCTTCACCTGAAAAATTCTGAAACAGACTTTAAAAGATTTAATCCACCAACTGTTTGAATCCTAATCTATCAAGTTCTTCAAATTTAAAACTCTCTTATCTACAGTGGGCGTGTAGAAATCTGGTCATGTCATGGTGATGCCCGGGGCAAACTACTTAAGTGTATGCCGCAAAGATTCATATATAAGTCCTAGCTTAAAAAAAATAAAAATATAAAAATTGCTCCAGACAAGGCCTGAAGCCGCTTGATGTAAGGGGCTAAGAACAAAGGAAGATGGTTAACGCAAAGATAAGAGATGCCTATTGACCTTAGTTTTGAAAAGACCAAGGCTATAGGTAGGAGGAAAACAGTCAGCAGGAAGACAGTTCTACAAGCCTGCAGTTTTTGGAGAGAATCTACTGGAATAGGAGGATTTATTCTAATGAGATATCTAAACAGTGAATTGATGGAGATCATTAAACCAATGAATCAAACGAAATAGAGTTTAAACAAGTTAGAATTAGTTTATTCGTAAGATCAATTAGTGTATATACACTGTGGACACAATACGATTCCATGAAACTTCATGAGATTGTGAAACTGTAGCTAACAATGTGTAAGACTATTATAATAAAGTGACATTCTATTCATCTGTAGGAAATCATGTTTTTGTGTTCATCTTGTATTATTTAAGGTGACTTAGTAGAAAACAAATCAGTACTGATATCGAATATGGACCAGTTTTCAGGAACTTCGCGTTGGCACCGTTCGGCCATGTTACGTAAATGCCGACGCGATTAGCCAATCAGCTGTCAGACGACATGGAAAGAATGCGACATTGGATCACTGAACACGCAGACCGATTGGAAGAATTTTTTGAGGGAGGTCTGCGAAGACCATTTGTTATGAAATCCTTGTCAGATCGAAGACCTAGTGCATACAGTTGAGATAGACGAGTCTCTGTTTAATTCTAACCTGACCCTTACCCGACTGATTAAAAAAGACAATGTCAAAAATGCTCCCCCAAAACAAACACAAAAATTATTTTTCAGTTATAAGAAACACCAAAAAAACTACTTTTATTTACCAATTGACTGAATACAAAAAGAAATGCAAAAACAAAAATAATAAAAATGTATTTACTAACAGTTGTTTAGAATTGTTTTGTTAAAAAATAAAAAAAATATTTATTAACAGTTTTTTAACATTGTTTTGTTAAAAAATAAAAAATAAATATTTATTAACAGTTTTTTAACATTGTTTTGTTAAATAATAAAAAAAAATAAAAATTATTAACAGTTATTTCGCTATGTTTTGGTTGTTTTTTCGTTATTTGCTATCTTTCTTGAAAATAAAACTGAAAAAATATGACTCAGCAACGTATCGAAGTTATCGTCTGTCAACATTCGCCTCGGCATCTCTCGGGTGTTTACGTAACATGCCCAAACGCTGCCGACGCAAAGTTCCCGGAAACTGGTTCATATTCGACATCAGTACCAACAAATCATGGGGAGCTGGCCATACCCTTCTAAATGACTTTGTATTTGCCACATCTGGGGAGGTGCCACTTAGAGCACTCTTTCCACTTTGACAGAGTACAATACCGACTTCAAAATCTAGTGGGGAATGTCCTTTTCTCCTCCCTATTATCTCTTTCACACAGAAGAGACGTTGCTATTCTTTCTCTAGTCTATTGTTATTTCCATGATAGGTGCTCGACTGAGCTCCAATTACTGGTTCCCCTCTGTAAAACATTTAGAGCAAAATCCTGTCTAGCAACAACGACGGCAAAGAATTTTCCTTTCTTTCTCTGTGTATCTAAAATTAAATGGAACTTCCATGAACAAACTTCCCATCTGCGGAACACAATAACACAGGGCTGTTTCCAAGCCGACTACAACATGGTCGCTTTCAAGTCCAATGTTAACAAATTCTTGTTGAGCCGTCCTCTTATAGTCATCGAATCATGTCATTTCCACCATTTCATCAATCCAATGGACGAACTCATTAACCCTTATCTTCGAGTGGCCTTTGTATAAAAATAAAGAGGTCCTCAGATATCTTACGAGAAGAAAGGCATCGAATTATATAAGGGAGTTTATAGGTGTGTCATTTCAAGGTTTCAAATGGACTGTCAACTTTTTATCCGATAGAATTGAGTGCTATTTAACTCCACGCCATTTATGATTCATTGCTGCTAAAATGCCTAAAAAAAGTTGCAATCTGTGAGCTTTTGGTGTAACGTTCACAGTCATGAAATTATCCATTTGGATCTCTGCCCATGGTTTATCCTTTGGCTCTTACAATATTATTTTACTTGGTAGGTGGCTGTTGGTGTCATCATCATCAGTAATAATAGTAGTGGTGGTGGTAGATGGTGATGATGATCATGATAATGATGATGATTTTTATAATTATTATGATGATGATGGTAGTGATGATGATTATGATGGTAGTTATGGTGAAGATGATGCTGATGTTCTGATTATGATAAGCATAAGTATTATTATGGTGATGATGATGGTGGTGGTCATTGTGGTGATGAGTATAATGGTGGTGGTGATGATGATGGTGGTGGTAGATGATGATGGTGGTAGATGATGATGATGATGATGATGATGATGATTTTTATAATTATTATGATGATGATGGTAGTAATGATGATTATGATAGTGGTTATGATGAAGATGATGATGATGTTTTGATTATGATGATTATAATTATTGTTATGGTGATGATGATGGTGGTGGTCATTGTGGTGATGAGTATAATGGTGGTGGTGGTGGTGGTGGTGGTGGTGGTGGTGATGATGATGATGATGATGATGATGATGATGATGATGATGATGGTGGTGGTGATGCTTATGATGATGATGATTATAATAATAATTATTATGATGATGAGAGTGGTGATGACGATGATGATGATGTTTTAGTGATGATGATTATAATTATTATTATGATGATTACAAAATTTAAAATGCAAAACATGTTGCAATGAAAAAATTACTTGAAAAATGAAACTAATTTAAGAATATATTTGAAAGCCAACGTCAAGGAAAATGAATGCCTTCTGATAGGATTCTTTTTGAATATTTGTTTTCTTTTGCAACTTCTGCGAGTTTATCTTGCAAAACAGGTGTAATTCGATAGTTGACTTAGTTGAAGCACACAAACACAATGAGGAGGAAGAGAAAGTTCTGGTCTGGCCCCACCCAAAGGAGAAAAGCCCAGAGAAAGATTGTCGAGGCAAAGGACAGAATAATTGCTGCAGATTTAGTGGAGTTAAAATAATTGGTTATGGTTAGCAATATTGACATTAATGATGAAGCAAGAAGAAGAAGTTGCCATAGAAACGGAAAGATGATATGACAAGGCTTAAAAAAAGAAGAGCT
>OY744536.1:78160704-78170704 GCA_963556195.1 Sepiola atlantica | reverse complement strand
GACATTAGTTGAGATGACAACAAAGAACCAAGATAGAAAAAACATCAACCTCAACAAATAAACTGCGGTTAAACTTCGGACATTAGTTGAGATGACAACAAAGAACCAAGATAGAAAAAACATCAACCTCAACAAATAAACTGCGGTTAAACTTCGGACATTAGTTGAGATGACAACAAAGAACCAAGATAGAAAAAAACATCAACCTCAACAAATAAACTGCGGTTCAACTTCGGACATTAGTTGAGATGACAACAAAGAACCAAGATAGAAAAAAACATCAACCTCAACAAATAAACTGCGGTTAAACTTCGGACATTAGTTGAGATGACAACAAAGAACCAAGATAGAAAAAACATCAACCTCAACAAATAAACTGCGGTTAAACTTCGGACATTAGTTGAGATGACAACAAAGAACCAAGATAGAAAAAACATTAACCTCAACAAATAAACTGCGGTTCAACTTCGGACATTAGTTGAGATGACAACAAAGAACCAAGATAGAAAAAACATCAACCTCAACAAATAAACTGTGGTTCAACTTCGGACATTAGTTGAGATGACCACAAAGAACCAAGATAGAAAAAAAAACATCAACCTCAACAAATAAACTGCGGTTCAACTTCGGACATTAGTTGAGATGACCACAAAGAACCAAGATAGAAAAAAAAACATCAACCTCAACAAATAAACTGTGGTTCAACTTCGGACATTAGTTGAGATGACCACAAAGAACCAAGATAGAAAAAAAAACATCAACCTCAACAAATAAACTGCGGTTCAACTTCGGACATTAGTTGAGATGACCACAAAGAACCAAGATAGAAAAAAAAAATCAACCTCAACAAATAAACTGTGGTTCAACTTCGGACATTAGTTGAGATGACCACAAAGAACCAAGATAGAAAAAAAAAACATCAACCTCAACAAATAAATTGTGGTTCAACTTCGGACATTAGTTGAGATGACAACAAAGAACCAAGATAGAAAAAACATCAACCTCAACAAATAAACTGTGGTTCAACTTCGGACATTAGTTGAGATGAAAACAAAGAACCAAGATAGAAAAAACATCAACCTCAACAAATAAACTGCGGTTCAACTTCGGACATTAGTTGAGATGACAACAAAGAACCAAGATAGAAAAAACATCAACCTCAACAAATAAACTGCGGTTCAACTTCGGACATTAGTTGAGATGACAACAAAGAACCAAGATAGAAAAAACATCAACCTCAACAAATAAACTGCGGTTCAACTTCGGACATTAGTTGAGATGACCACAAAGAACCAAGATAGAAAAAACATCAACCTCAACAAATAAACTGCGGTTCAACTTCGGAGATTAGTTTAGATGACCACAAAGAACCAAGATAGAAAAAAAAAATATCAACCTCAACAAATAAATTGTGGTTCAACTTCGGACATTAGTTGAGATGACCGAAAAGAACCAAGATAGAAAAAAAAACATCAACCTCAACAAATAAACTGCGGTTCAACTTCGGACATTAGTTGAGATGACAACAAAGAACCAAGATAGAAAAAAAAAACATCAACCTAAACAAATAAATTGTGGTTCAACTTCGGATATTAGTTGAGATGACCGCAAAGAATCAAGATAGAAAAAAAACATCAACCTCAACAAATAAACTGCGGTTCAACTTCGGACATTAGTTGAGATGACAACAAAGAACCAAGATAGAAAAAACATCAACCTCAACAAATAAACTGCTGTTCAACTTCGGACATTAGTTGAGATGACAACAAAGAACCAAGATAGAAAAAACATCAACCTCAACAAATAAACTGCGGTTAAACTTCGGACATTAGTTGAGATGACAACAAAGAACCAAGATAGAAAAAACATTAACCTCAACAAATAAACTGCGGTTCAACTTCGGACATTAGTTGAGATGACAACAAAGAACCAAGATAGAAAAAAAAACATCAACCTCAACAAATAAACTGTGGTTCAACTTCGGACATTAGTTGAGATGACCACAAAGAACCAAGATAGAAAAAAAAACATCAACCTCAACAAATAAACTGCGGTTCAACTTCGGACATTAGTTGAGATGACCACAAAGAACCAAGATAGAAAAAAAAAAACATCAACCTAAACAAATAAATTGTGGTTCAACTTCGGATATTAGTTGAGATGACTGCAAAGAATCAAGATAGAAAAAAAACATCAACCTCAACAAATAAACTGCGGTTCAACTTCGGACATTAGTTTAGATGACAACAAAGAACAAGATAGAAAAAAAACATCAACTTCAACAAATAAACTGCGGTTCAACTTCGGACATTAGTTGAGATGACCACAAAGAACCAAGATAGAAAAAAAACATCAACCTCAACAAATAAATTGTGGTTCAACTTCGGACATTAGTTGAGATGACCACAAAGAACCAAGATAGAAAAAAAAACATCAACCTCAACAAATAAATTGTAGTTCAACTTCGGACATTAGTTGAGATGACCACAAAGAACCAAGATAGAAAAAAACATCAACATCAACAAATAAACTGTGGTTCAACTTCGGACATTAGTTGAGGAAGACCATGGGATTTAAATTAATGTAAATGCTCAGAAAGTGTAGAATTGACATGTTTTAGCATTTTGACATGTTGCATGAAGGTAGGACTGATATGTAAGCCAATCAGAAGCACCGAAATATTCACCTCTGCATGCTACAATTTTGATGCATAATATAAACACACACACACTGCAGCGTTCCCTCTATTTTCCAGTTTCTTTCAGAGCTAATGCAGAGAGCAAATTCAGCCGATTATTTTATTACTCAATTATTTATTGAAACCAAAAATGCTATAGAGAAAAGTATTAAAACTAAATTTTTAAAAATCCTATTTAAAAAAATAATTTAATTACGAAATTAAATCCACTCCAATGCATTTCCGTTTCTGTACATGTGTGTTTCCCGCCTTTATGTGACTTACAGATTTTTTTTATTAACTATTAAGCGATTATTTATTGAAATAAAAAAATTTTTTTACTATTAAGCAATTATTTATTGAAATAAAAAATCTTTTACTATTAAGCAATTATTTATTGAAATAAAAAAATTTATTACTATTAAGCAATTATTTATTGAAAAAAATTTTTTTTTTTACTATTCAGCAATTATTTATTGAAATAAAAAATTTTTTTTTACTATTAAGCAATTATTTATTGAAAGAAAAATTTTTTTTACTATTAAGCAATTATTTATTGAAATAAAAAATTTTTTTACTATTAAGCAATTATTTATTGAAATAAAAAAATTTATTACTATTAAGCAATTATTTATTGAAAAAGAATTTTTTTTTTACTATTAAGCAATTATTTATTGAAAAAAAATCTTTTTTTACTATTAAGCAATTATTTATTGAAATAAAAAAATTTGCAATGGCTTAAAATATTAAAACGAATTTTTTTAAAGTTCTATCTAAAAAAAATCAATTACGAAATTAAATCCATCACAATGCATTTCGGTTCTTTGTAAACAAGTCGGCCATTTTAAAAGAATGAATAACTTTGTGACCTTTCAACAGTTTAAAGAAATTCGGAAGCATTTAAAACTGCAGAATACTAATAATTTAATGACAAAACGATACCATAATATTTAAATTTGATATACCACTATGTTGGTGATATTTTGATATATCACTATGTTGGTTATATTTTGATATATCACTATGTTGGTGATATTTTGATATACCACTATGTTGGTGATATTTTGATATATCACTATGTTGCTGATATTTTGATATACCACTATGTTGGTGATATTTTGATATACCACTATGTTGGTGATATTTTGATATATCACTATGTTGGTGATATTTTGATATACCACTATGTTGGTGATATTTTGATATACCACTATGTTGGTGATATTTTGATATATCACTATGTTGCTGATATTTTGATATACCACTATGTTGGTGATATTTTGATATACCACTATGTTGGTGATATTTTGATATATCACTATGTTGGTGATATTTTGATATACCACTATGTTGGTGATATTTTGATATACCACTATGTTGGTGATATTTTGATATACCACTATGTTGGTGATATTTTGATATACCACTATGTTGGTGATATTTTGATATATCACTATGTTGCTGATATTTTGATATATCACTATGTTGGTGATATTTTGATATATCACTATGTTGGTGATATTTTGATATACCACTATGTTGGTGATATTTTGATATACCACTATGTTGGTGATATTTTGATATACCACTATGTTGGTGATATTTTGATATACCACTATGTTGGTGATATTTTGATATATCACTATGTTGCTGATATTTTGATATATCACTATGTTGGTGATATTTTGATATATCACTATGTTGGTGATATTTTGATATACCACTATGTTGGTGATATTTTGATATACCACTATGTTGGTGATATTTTGATATATCACTATGTTGGTGATATTTTGATATATCACTATGTTGGTGATATTTTGATATACCACTATGTTGGTGATATTTTGATATACCACTATGTTGGTGATATTTTGATATACCACTATGTTGGTGATATTTTGATATATCACTATGTTGGTGATATTTTGATATATCACTATGTTGGTGATATTTTGATATATCACTATGTTGGTGATATTTTGATATATCACTATGTTGCTGATATTTTGATATATCACTATGTTGCTGATATTTTGATATATCACTATGTTGGTGATATTTTGATATATCACTATGTTGGTGATATTTTGATATATCACTATGTTGGTGATATTTTGATATATCACTATGTTGCTGATATTTTGATATATCACTATGTTGGTGATATTTTGATATACCACTATGTTGGTGATATTTTGATATACCACTATGTTGGTGATATTTTGATATACCACTATGTTGGTGATATTTTGATATACCACTATGTTGGTGATATTTTGATATATCACTATGTTGGTGATATTTTGATATACCACTATGTTGGTGATATTTTGATATACCACTATGTTGGTGATATTTTGATATATCACTATGTTGCTGATATTTTGATATACCACTATGTTGGTGATATTTTGATATACCACTATGTTGGTGATATTTTGATATATCACTATGTTGGTGATATTTTGATATACCACTATGTTGGTGATATTTTGATATACCACTATGTTGGTGATATTTTGATATATCACTATGTTGCTGATATTTTGATATACCACTATGTTGGTGATATTTTGATATACCACTATGTTGGTGATATTTTGATATATCACTATGTTGGTGATATTTTGATATACCACTATGTTGGTGATATTTTGATATACCACTATGTTGGTGATATTTTGATATACCACTATGTTGGTGATATTTTGATATACCACTATGTTGGTGATATTTTGATATATCACTATGTTGCTGATATTTTGATATATCACTATGTTGGTGATATTTTGATATATCACTATGTTGGTGATATTTTGATATACCACTATGTTGGTGATATTTTGATATACCACTATGTTGGTGATATTTTGATATACCACTATGTTGGTGATATTTTGATATATCACTATGTTGGTGATATTTTGATATATCACTATGTTGGTGATATTTTGATATATCACTATGTTGGTGATATTTTGATATATCACTATGTTGCTGATATTTTGATATATCACTATGTTGCTGATATTTTGATATATCACTATGTTGGTGATATTTTGATATATCACTATGTTGGTGATATTTTGATATATCACTATGTTGGTGATATTTTGATATATCACTATGTTGCTGATATTTTGATATATCACTATGTTGGTGATATTTTGATATACCACTATGTTGGTGATATTTTGATATACCACTATGTTGGTGATATTTTGATATACCACTATGTTGGTGATATTTTGATATATCACTATGTTGGTGATATTTTGATATATCACTATGTTGGTGATATTTTGATATATCACTATGTTGGTGATATTTTGATATATCACTATGTTGGTGATATTTTGATATATCACTATGTTGGTGATATTTTGATATATCACTATGTTGGTGATATTTTGATATATCACTATGTTGGTGATATTTTGATATATCACTATGTTGCTGATATTTTGATATATCACTATGTTGGTGATATTTTGATATATCACTATGTTGGTGATATTTTGATATATCACTATGTTGGTGATATTTTGATATATCATTATGTTGGTGATATTTTGATATATCACTATGTTGCTGATATTTTGATATATCACTATGTTGCTGATATTGAATTACCTACTAGACATTATCCTCAAGTGTCTTCGGTTTTTCTGTACAAGGGTTTGTCAGGACAACCTGACATAAGGATACTTCACCCTGCAAGTAAACCCTGACCAAATATTCAAAAAACATAGTATTCAAAGCCTAAATAAGATCCCCTCTAAACGGCTGTACACTGGCTCATACAAAGAATGGTGCATCTTCTCCTAGCGATATTACCTCAAGTAACAGCACTGAATACAGTTAAACCACGTGATCATAAGAAAAATATGCAATAACAAATTTAATTGGTCAATTTGGAGATGAAAATTAATGTTCTTTACTTCTTCACTAACTCAACGTTTGAGAAATAAAGGAGAACTTTAATGGAACGCTGGAATATCTATGTATCTCATATATAGAGATCAAGTGTTAATCCCAGGAAGAGGCCCTTTGATTTGTGAGAATTTACACTGAAATAAAATGAAAAAAAAAGGTGATATATCATCTCCCTCTACCGTACTTTTAGACTTCTTACAACTGACATTATTCTATATCTCTACAAGCCACCATCCGCCCATGCATGAAGTATTGTTGCCACATCTAGGCTGGTAGACAATCCACTAGTCCCCCCTCTTAGACAAGGTTAAAAAAAGAGTCGCTGATTTAATAGGTCCCTCACTAACCACCAAGCTCCATCCCCTGTCCCATCGCTGCAGTGTTGCATCCTTCTGCCTGTTTTACAAGTACTTCAATGGAGTGTGCTCCAATGAACTTGCTGCTCTGGTGCCTCCCTCGACATAAATACACTCGACCGACCCAACAATCAGCTAAATCCCATACATTCACTGTGGAGGTCTCCAGATGCTGGATAGCCTTCTATTTCAATAGCTTATTTCCTCGTGCTGCCGGCCTTTGGAACTCCCTCCCTGATCCTTGTTTCCTAGTGCTACCAACTCAAAACTCAAAAACTCAACGCTTCTTTTAACATTAAACAAATCTTTATTGGGTATCCTATACCGTTGGGGTATAGCATAGAAAAAGGAAGGACTGGTGTCCGATGGAAGAAAACAACGTTTTTTTTACTGCCCGGGGAGTGGTGCTCGGGAATCCAGTGGATGAGGTGCAGGAGAGAGGTGAAGAAGAGTTCCTTCTAGGTTGACGGCCAGGGTCTCTCTGACGATCTGTTCCACCGTTCAACAGGGGTGCAAATAGTCCGCAAGGGACTAGCTGAAATCAATACGCCCTGTGAGCCGATTGGTTAGTTTAAGACCAACTTGCCCACAGTGGACGCATAAGAAATAGGTCCTATTTCAGACTGGTACAGATCTTGGTAAGAAACTCTGTTCATGGAAATTCCATTTGATGTTAGCTCATTATAATTATTGCTTCCATTGGAAACGCCTTGAGCCTGCTCTCAGCCTGCCAAGCCAGCCGGATATTCGATGAAACTTCCTGATATGTGCATGTTGGCTTCGAAAAGGGACATTTGATTAATCAATTATTATTTGCCTCCCCATTTTCCATCTCAATATTTTATTTGACTCTACAGAATAAATTCAGCTATTACGATTATTTGCTGTTTAATTGGGAGTGTTGGTCTCTGTTCCATTGATGCTGTCTATATACTTTTAATTTCGTGTCAATACCCTGTGCTGACGATGAGATCTGATAGTAATAATAAAAATACATGGTCTCAGAAACGATCGTACACAAAAAAAAAGAAAAAATTCTAAACGAATATGGCGGCTTGAAATGGTAACCCTATTTCCATTTACAGATCCCAGGATGTATATCCTATAGAGAAATGCACAGAAAGAAACTGATTTGTTTAGCTGTGATGTGGACGAGGGACTTAGCTTGATTTGTTTACATTTCGGGTTCAAGACAGAGGTTGAGGCACCTGAGACATGAACAAGTGGCAGCAAAGTTGGTCCCTTGAAACTCAAGTTCTTTATTGTACAAATGATAATGTTATTAAATAATCAAGTCGGCTTTGCATGAAAAACAAAATGGCTGAAATAAATAACTTTAGAAACTTCTTAAAAAAGCAATTGGAATAGGACAAAAAGAGACCCTAGAGAGTGTTTCCTCTGTGATCGAATACCGTTTTGACTAATTTGGCCTAAATTGTTCATGCTTTACGCTTGAAAAGTTGCATTATATTTGTATTGGGATTAATATATATATATTTCTTTTTTAGATAAGGATTGGTAATTTGTATTGTTTGAACTATTATTCTCATCTGGGTTTTTATTTTCACAATGTTTCGACCGATGTATATCTCCGATCTTCTTCAGGTACATCTTTTCAAATTCGGGAATATTCATGTCGGACTTGGTTATCTACATAGAATTCTGAACAGAACACTTTATTTAATCCACATTGGGGGGGGGGGGGGGGTAGATTGTTATCATTCCGGCAGCCATGGCGTAGGAAGTGTTCAGTATTATTTTTCTTACCTTAATCTTAGTTAATATCGCCCGTAGTGAAGATTGAACCTACCACCTGCAGAAGAATGTCACTTAGAACGGATTGACACTCACTGCAGACGAGAATAACTAAGAATGAAATTAAAAATGTATTTAATACTTCTAATTGATCACGGAAAGAAAGTGGGCTCCCTCTACCGTGCTAGAAAACTTCTCACACCTGATAGTATCCTATATCTCTACAAAGCCACCATCCGCCCATGCATGGAGTATTGTTGTCACATCTGGGCTGGTACACCAAACACTAGCCTCTCCCTCTTATACAGGGTCCAAAACAGAGTATCTAATCTAATAGGCCCCTCACTATCCACCAAGCTCCAGCCCCTGTCCAATCGCCTCAATGTTGCATCCTTGTGCTTGTTTCACAAGTACTTCAATGGAATGTGCTCCGATGAACTTGCCGCTCTGGTGCCCCCTTGACGTAAATACACTCGACCAACCCGGCAATCAGCTAAATCCCATCCATTCACTGTGGAGGTTCCCAGATGCTGGAGAGCTTTCTACTCCAATAGCTTATTTCCTCGAGCTGCCTGCCTTTGGAACTCTCTCCCTGCTCCCTGTTTCCCCGACTCTACCGACCTGCAAAAATTTAAAACTAATATGAACAGGCATCTCGCTGCACAGCTCCCAATTTAGGATGATCCCAAAAACTTTCACCCTAGTTCTCAGTAGCCCCTTACGTCTACAGTGGCAGCTTGTCTTGTTTGGGGTGAAAAAAAAAATCAGAATAATCTAACTCCGCGGAAACTAAGTTCACACTGATTTTAACATGGAGGTGTGAACTTTATATTTTTCAACCAGTGAAAATGGTTCCAGCTTGTTTTAAAGACCCGAAAAATAACAAGGCTACGCCACAGATTAAACAAAGAGTTCAGTTCAAGATTCCGTAAAGATTCCTGAGTTTGAAAAGTTGCACCGGAAGAATGTCGGAGGTCACGTTGGAATATATCATTCCTCTTATACACGTGGTAGCCATGTTCGTGGAATTTCCAATTAAACCCTTTATTTAATCCATGAGGTGTTAATTTATGTTATTTTTAATTGTCCACATGGACCCATGGCCTAATCATTAAAAACGTTGGTAAACAATCAGCTGTAAGTGACAATCTTCTGGATGTTGACGGTTGAATTCTTGCTACATATGATTATAACTAAGAATAACATAAATTCACACTTCTATCCGGTCATGGCTGACGGAATGAGAACAATCTACCCCCAGGTTAAATATGGT
>OY744536.1:78035704-78158204 GCA_963556195.1 Sepiola atlantica | reverse complement strand
CACTCTGCTGGGATTTTTCCTGCTATATTACAAAAAAAGTATATATATATATATATATATATATATATATTGTGTGTGTGTGTATTTAGGCAGCATATTTTTATTTAGGCAAACATTATTGAATAACACAGAGTGTCCTTGCTTGATAAGACTTTTTTCTTTTTTTTTTTTCTGAATAGTCCATTTTGTATTTTAGTCAAATTGGTGTATGTAAGTTCCGTGGGTTTTTTGTTCGATTTTTCTTTCTTTTATCGCGAGCACTTTCAATTTGATTCATCATATTTGTTTTGTTACTTTGGCTTGGCCGAATTCGTCAATCAAAGATGGCGGTCGATAGTAAAATAAAAAAAAAGGCTTACGGTACCCTAAGTTTGGGGGTGGTATCTAGTCGTATTAGGCTAAGCTTTTTTTTTTAATTTTTTTAATTCTTTTTTTTTATTATTATTATTATCATTATTATTATTATTGTCGTCGTCATCATCATCATCTTCATCTTCATCATCTTCATCATCATCTTCATCTTCATCATCATAATCTTCATCTTCATCATCATCATCATCATCATCATCATCATCATCTTCGTCTTCGTCATCGTCATCGTCATCATCATCATCATCTTCATCATCATCATCATCTTCTTCATCTTCATCTTCTTCATCTTTTAAGCCTGAAATTAGCGACCACCTCCGAAAAAGATTTACCCGCCATCTTGATTGACGAATTCAATTAACTAAAAGTAACAAAACAATTTTATTAAATAACAAAACTTACGAACAGTTTCAGAAATTTAAACCGTTACAGGTTGATAGAAAATTAAATTCTAATGCGTTTGGTAAAAGTTATTTATTGTATATTTTGCTTATTTTCAGTTTCTTGGCTGTTATCTACACAGCGTGAATGTCAACTTATCAATTAATTTTAATTGTTACGGAAAACCTACACTTGCTTCTAAGGATATTATAAACTTGTAAAATTTTATAGTTGTATTTTATGTGAAACATACTTTTGCTTAATCTTAGAAAGATTAATTCGTCTTCTGTGGACAGATGTCCTTGGCCCATTGGCATGACCTTGACGCTTAACTTGTACGGATACCCGTATTATTGGTTCATTAGGGTCCTATATGTCCCTATTTACTTGCCTCCCCACGAGGGCAGAGTAAGACACAAGTTCGGTTTTTAATGTGGAGAAAATCCAGCTCCACAAAAAGGGGCACTCTGAATTGGGACAAAAATTTTTTTAATTGCCTCCGTCTAGAAAGATTTCCTCTTCATTGACCGATGACAGAAAAGAAGAACAGATACTACTCCTAGCTCCTAGCTAAAAGCCAAGCAATGAATGACATAAAATGATGGAGGGTGAGAGTGATAGAAAGAAACTTGGTAAGAGATGAAATAATTTTTTTTTCAAGCGTAACTCAATCCCAGAACTAATGAAGTTATTTAAGAAATGCGATTTTATGTGGTCTGTCACGTTGTTTTAATTAATTTATTTTTTACTTTTGTTTATCCCAAACAAGGCATATATTATTGCTACTGTGATAGGGGCCAGATTCATAGGAATGAAACCTGGCTGGAGAGTCGGGCAGTAAAATGTGTGTTCACCTTACATTTAAATTTCTGCATGTTGATACGGTCGGAAAAACAGGGAGCAGGAAGGAAATTCCAAAAGGAAAGCCGTCCAGGGAAAGAAGCTACCAGAGTAGACAATCCTTTGGCATCTAGAGATTTCTACTGTGAAGGGGTAGGATTTTGCTGCTAGTCGGGTGGGTCAAGGGTATTTTCGTTGAGGGGTTACAAATGCAGTTGGTTCGTGGAAGTACTTGTAAAACAAGCACAAGGATGCAACACTGTGACGATGCGACAGGAGCTGGAGCTTGGCAGACAGTACGGAACCTATTATATTAGAAATATTTTTTTGGCACCCTGTTCAAGAGGGAGAGGTTAGTGGTTGGTGTATCAGCCCTAGATGTGGCAACAAATGTAAAATCGCATTTTCATTGCTAAATGAACGAATTGAATGGATATACCTTAAGAAAATTCGGGGGGGGGGGGTTTGTTAAGTTTACACTAAATTAATCCCAGTAGCACCCCCCCCCCCTAAAAAAAGAAGAAAATGCGTATGAGTTAAATATACCTCAGTTTAGAAGGATCGCTCCTTCACTGGTGGAGGACAGAAAAAATGAAGAGTAGTATCAGAATAGACACCAACACCTTGCTCGCAGCCAAAATGCCAAGAAGAACACCTCTTCTTGTTAAGTCTATACTAAAAGAATTCCCTGCAGCAGAAAAAATGAAATGTGTAGGAGTTTAATAGTGCAGCCATGTTGAGTGAATTGTTTGGCACAAAAACCACTTGGCTGAGTAATCAAACCCAGCAGTGTGAGAGGTAGCAATCCTCGCTAAAGTCACGATATGTCCTTGACAATCAATTTTTTAAATGGAAATCGCTCCAGACAAGGCATGAAGCCACTTGATGTAAGGAGCTAACAAGAACAAAAGAGATGCCTATTGGCCTTAGTCTTGAAAAGACCAAGGCTAGAGGTAGGAGGAAAACAGTCAGCAGGAAGAGAGTTCCACAAGCCTGCAGTTCTTAGAAAGAAACTACTGAAATAGGAAGCTGTATTACAATGAAGTATCAAAATAGCGAATTGATGGAGAACACTAGACCATCAAGTCAAATAACCTGGAACAAAGAAAGCAGGGAATTGATCAGACAATTCTGAAGAACACATGTCATAATAATATTTATAAAAAAGACTGAGACTAGCAACATCACGTCTGTGAGAAAGAGAGGTTGCAGAGAAAAAGAAAGGGCGGAGCCAATCAAATTACAGATACGTTTCTGAATCTTATCAAGAACCCTCAAATGGGACAGCTTTGTTGCTGTTGAGCTGAGGATGGTTAGGGTTCTCTTCACTCCTATGACGTACACTCTCCCAAGCTTTACTTTCTCTCTTAAAAGGGGTTAGATCATTAGTAATCGCCTGAGACGTACCTACCGGGGAATGCTGACGGGGCTGCTCAGGCACTTTTGTAGGTCCCAGAGTGCACTTCACCTAATGCGCTAGCTTTTCAAAACCCCACCTGACCTTGTGTCTAACCTCCTACAGAGGTGATAAATAAATATACCAAAGACTAAAAGAAAAACGGTACTTGATGCTCCTTTGCTAAACACTCAATATTATACGGTGAGGATCAACGATAAGTTGAATAATCCTGGGAAAGGAGTGGTGTCCTCCCCTACATCTCAGTCTAGTCGCCAATGAGAAGGGAGTCTTCAGGTCACCCTCGACTACAGTCGACCACTGTACTTTTTTTTTACCCTACCAATAAATTTTAATATTGTGAAAACTACTCGCTCAATGTTTATGAAGATCAGTGTACATAATTTGAGTTGGGTTGAATGAAAAGATTTGAACTCATTTAAGAAATGCAGTTTCTCTGCAACTTCTGTTGCTTAGAGACTCTTGTCTGGCAGCTACCAGTCAACGATCCGTTCTCTTCAATCAGTCTGGCAGAAACTGGGCCATTTCGGTGGTCTTTTATCTGTCGGTCTTGGGTAGTCCTAGGAGATCCACCCTCCCAGGCCTTGCCTCCCCTCTTTGGAGTGGAGTTAGTCTATTTCAAACTACCTTAGGCGCCCTGACCAGGGAATGGCGACAGGTCTGTCCAGGTCATTTTCAAGAGGCCAGTGCCCCTTCTTTAGGAGCGGTGGCTTATTCCTCCCACCTTCCAGCCTTGTGCCCCATCTTTATGCAGTGGGAAGGAAGGAAGTACCCAGTTTTATTTGGTATGTCACGTTTTAATTTGAAATGGCATTTTCATTATCGCTAAACGTGCTAATTAAATGAACGCATCTTCAAAATGGATCTGTTCTTGAAATAAATCCCCAGCAGCCAAAATATTGAAGAGAGAGAGAGAAAGAGAGAGAGAGAGAGGGGGAAGGAGAGAGAGAGAGAGAGATTAGATAAAATAAGAGAGGGAAGTCAAATAACTGAAAGTGATAGAATGAATCCCCTGCAGCAGAAAAAAGAAATACCTATGGATCAAATTTAATGCAAGTCTGAAATATTTCTCAGTCTAAAGGGATCTCTCTTTCATTGACCGAGGACAGAAAAGATATCAGAACAGACATGACACCTTGCTTGTAGCCAAAAGACCGAGAGGAATACCTGTTCTTGTTAAGTCTACACTGCTACTAAACCTTATATCTAGAATCCTTATTCTAAATTTGATCAAATTCTATTACATGCTAAAGGGGTCTTAAGAAGAAATTGAAATCCAGTGAATCTTTTTTAATTAGTGTCTAATAAATATGAATCAAATTTAATGCAAATCTGAAATATTTCTCAGTCTAAAGGGATCTCTCCTTCACTGACCGAGGACAGATTAAAAATGAAGTGTAGTATCAGAAAAGATACCACTTCTTGCTCGTAGCCAAAAGGCCAAGAAGAATACCTCTTCTTGTTAAGTGTACACTGAATGAATCCCGCACAGCAGAAAAAAGAAAATGTGTAGGAGTTAAATAGTGAAACGATGTTGAGTGAATTGTTTGGCACAATCACTTGGCTCTGTAATCAAACCCAGCAGCGTGAGAGGTAGCAACCTGATAGGAGGGTCTGAACATGATGGAGTTACTTTAGTCGACAGGCTGCATATCATAAACAACCCACGGGTAGTGACGAGTGCGTTAAAAAAAAAATCAAATCTCATGTGAAATCAACACTCATCGAGTAAAAAAACGCACGTAACAACAGAATAACATATGACAGATGAGAACAAGCGAGAAGCTATACACAACAGACAAAAATAGAAACAACTTGAATATTAGATTAAAAGTGGAGCTATTTTTATAAATCTTGTGGCTAAAAATAACTAATAAATCCTTAAATTTAGAGATTACCATGCTCCGCAGAATCAACCCCCCACGCCTTGCAAAAAAAAAAAAAAAAATGAGATTCTACTTTTTTAAGGCGATTGCGTATGAACACCCTGAAAAACTTGACGGAATGAAGAAGAAGAAAAAAAAAATGAGATTCTATTTTTTTAAGGCGATTGCATGTGAACACCTTGAAAAACTTGACGGAATGAAAAAGAAAAAGAAAAAAATTATTTTAGAATTTTCGCTAGAAGCAAAGTGTAGTATCTGTTCTGATACTGTACTTCATATTTTCTGTTTTCGATCTGTGAAGGATAAATCTTTCGAGAACGAGGTAAAATCAGTTTCGCATATGAATTTAACATAAAACGATCCCCCCCCCCCATTTCAGGGCCATTATAGCTTTTTAGGGCACTTAACCGATTTTTTTTTAACACAAAGTCGGGAAACAACATGTAAATGCCTAAAAAAATAACCCCTCCTCCCCCCAAAAAACGCACAGGATTTATCTCCCAGAACAACAAAAAAATATTTAACTGCCCTAAAACTTTAGAAATGAGAGATTATGTTACATTAAATCTATATAAGAAACTGATTTCCCACTCTAAATTCTAAAATAATTAAGAGGTTTATGTAGTTTGCTTGAAGCATTTTTTACTTGTATATAGAAAGGTGATATTTAGAAGGCAATACAATGCAGATGTGTGACGGATAGACATAAGTTGGAGCAAAATAAGACATATAATGGTGAAACAGGTTAAATAGTTTCATCTTTAATACAATGTACACACACACACACACACACATTACCATTTCATCAACGCTTCCAAGTATGACTTTTCATTCTACCCTATTCACATAACAACATTAATCGGTCGATAACATCAAGACGAATTTCAACTTGACTGCGATAAATATATCTCAATCAAGAGCGAATAAACGAAAAAAGAAGAGGGAAAAAAATGCTTATACTTTTGACAAGGGTGTAAAGCACCGAAAGTGCTCAAGTTTTTAAGATAAATAAATAATTTATTTTAAAAAACATAAATAAATGCGTTGTCTAGGTTTTCAAAATATTTTTTTTCAAAATATTCTCCTTATTATTGCCATTTCATCAACGCTTTCAAGTGTGACTTTTCATTCTCTCCCCTCTCTCTCCCCCTCTCTCTCTCTCTCTCTCTCTCTCTCTCTCTCTCTCTCTCTCTCTCTCTCTCTCTCTCTCTCTCTCTCTCTCTCTCTCTATATATATATATATATATATATATATATATATATATATATATATATATATGATAAAATAATTGTTTTTCTTTTCTCATTTCCAGACAAGTTTGTCAAGGGTTCACGTGTAATCGCCTAAAAAAGTAGAATCGCAATAATACCGATAAATCTGTTTTAGGAGGTAAATTTAGGACAGTTGAATAAAAGACAGGCGAAATTATTTTTTGTTCGTTCTATACAAAATTTATCAGAAAATTAATATATTTTGAAATTAATTCTTGTATAAATCAGATAAAGGGAGAAAACTCGTATGAACTATTAACTATTTTGAAATAAACTAATATGGGTGGTCCCCCTTTGATTTTATGTGGAAATTCGTTTAAAAATAAATTTGTCATTTTTCTGATAACATTCATATAGAAAGAAGTGAAATATACTTTTGAAGTTTGTCTCTTTCTCATCCATTACATAAAATCTGTTAATTTTTTTTAAAGTTCATTAAAAGTTTTATATATATTAAAATATATGTTTTGGAATTTTTTAGATAAGGATTTATAATTTTTATTATTTGGATTATTCAGACTATTGTTCTCATCTTGGATGTTAGTCTCACAACGTTTCGGCTTTTATCCGTTGCGCCATGGATAAAGTTGTTAAGTAATAATCAGTTCTAAGTGACAGTGTTCTGGAGGTTCAAGGTTCAATCCTCACTACAGGTGATACTAACTAAAAATAAAATTAAAATTACTTAAGACTTCTACCCGGTCGTGGTTGCCAGAACGAGAATAATCTACCCCTGTGGGTTAAATAAACGGGTCAGTTCAAAATTCCGTATAAAATTTCGAGTTCAACATAAAGTTTCCAGAGTTTGAAAAGATGCACTTGAGGAAGATCGGAAGTTACATCAGACAAAACATCCAAGATGAGAACACTAGTCCAAACAATACATATGTTCTTCAGAATAGTCTGGTTTATTCCCTGCTTCCTTTGTTTCAGCTCGTTTGACTCATTGGTCTAGTGGTCTTCATCAATTCACTGTTCAGATACCTCGTTATAATAAATCTTCCTGTTCCAGTCACTTCTTTCCAAGGTTTGTGGAACTCTCCCTCTCTCTGCTGACTGTTTTCCTCCTATCTATAACCTCGGACTTCCATAACATTTTTTTTTTAAATACGATGTTACACCTCCCTAAAATGAAGAGACCTTATGCTCAACGTTGATATTATGCTTCTACTTATGCTAGGTGATCTAAACTGTCTTTTTTGTGGTGTAGTTCGAGTTCTTCTTATTGGGGATCAGGGTTTGAATTTATTTTCATCTTCCAGTTCCTCATCATTATCATCCATCGTTTGTTTGTTTTCGTTCATCCTCCCCCATACTTATTCTTCATTTTCTATTTTTTTTTGTTCATTTTTCGGATTCATCATTCATTCCTCTATCATCGATTTTAATTTCACTTCTTAATTGATTTGCATAGGCCACTAAATTCTGCATCAATTTTTGTTTTTTGAAAATGAGCCTGCCAAAATTAAAACAGCCTTCAATACCCACTGGCCCGATTTCACTTCCATACATCATCACACTGCATAAGTGACAGTATTCTGGAAGTTGAAGGTTCAATCCTTAGCATGGGAGATACTAATAATACAATTTTTAATTACTTCTACCCGATAATGGCTGCTGGAACGAGAGCCACGTTTAAATAGAGGTTCCTGTTCTAAATTTCGCACAGATTCCCGAGTTTGACATAAATATTCCTGAGTTTGACTAAACGCACCTGATAAAGGTCGGATGCTACATCAGTCGAAAGGTTGTGAGAATAACAGTTGTCTGAATAATCCAATTTACTGGAAGTTATACGGATCTGTTAAAGAAAGTTTGGAGGAGGGATGGTAGATTACCAGAAAATACAAACAATACAAAAAAGGAATTTTTTTTCATGTTGAAATCGGATTCTGCATTTCGTTCCAGCATAGTATTTTTATTGGTCTCTATTTCAGTGCTAAGTCCAAGTCTAATAGTATTTTTACTGCGATGCCTGTGCAAACATGTAGCAGTGATAAACATTGGTATCTATTTCCTCTGGCAGAGAGAAATGAGGTTTTTTAGTCACATGATTCGGCATAGAAATTTCTACCGAACCTTTTTATGATTCCATCCTGAGACCTTTAAGTCTAAGCGAGTTTCAAGACGAAGTCTCCTGCCTGCCACCTGTGGACTAGACAATCCGAGCACTACTTGCCGATATATAAGCCCCCCCTCCCCTCCCCAATAAAAAAAGAAAAAAAACTATCAGCATCCGACGCATACCCACTCTACTTAATTCTTTTCAACGAAGGACAAATTCACAGTTCTTACTTCTGGCTAAATACACTCAACTGATATATATATATATATATATATATATATATATATATATATATATATATATATATATATATATATATATATATATATATATATATATATGTATATATACATATATATATATATATATATATATATATATATATATATATACATATATATATATATATATATATATATAACTAAGGACTCACCACTTATCAAGGCCCAAAGGCCACTTGAGGATAAGGGTTAATGAGTGTCAGGCGGACGGTGAGATAACACCATGATGATTTGTAATGTTGGTGGACGTTTGGCAGAATTTGATTATTTAGGAGGACGGCTTAACAAGAATTTGTTTACATTAGACTTGAAAACAACAATGTTGTAGTCAACTGAGAAGTAGTCCCGCGGTATTGTGTTCCACAGATGGGTAGTTCTAGGAAAGAAACTTTGCTCATGGAAGTTCCGTTTAGTTTTAGGCAACGGAAATTATTGACAGTGGTTGTAGCTAGACAAGTTTTTGTTTTGAATGTTTTACAGGGGGTGGGGGCCATAGATTGAAGCTCAGCCGAGCACCTGCCATGAAAACAATGATAGAGTAGAGAAAGACTAGCAACGTCTCTTCTGTGAGAAAGAGGTAGTAAGGAGAAGAAAACATCGCTCACTAGATTTCAAAGTTGGTTTTGTACTCAGTCAAGGCAGGAAAGTGTTTTCTGAGCGGCACCTCCCCAGATGTGGCAACAGTACTTCATCTTAGCACGTATTTGGCTCTTATACAGGTAAAAGATTGTGTCACGAGTGAGATACCTTCTAGAGCGGTAGAATGATCCAACCATTTGTCCAGTGACTTGGATTTGATGTAAGTCTTTCATTTCAGGTGAGGAGTGAAGGTCAGTCCCAGAATCTTATCAAAGCTTCCTCAAGACGAGAGCCAATCATTTCAATTCGGGCCAAGTGGGGATCAGAGTGTTGGTGGTGAAAAGAGAGAAGCTTGGTTTTGGACGCATTAAAAGTAACCAGTAAATGTTTTCTTCATTGCACCACGTGCTCCAGGTCAGAAGAGAGAGAATCAGAAAGATCTTGTTCATTGCTGCTATTCGAAGTGTTGCCATAGATGGCTGTGTCATCTGCATAAATGTCGACGAATGATCTTAGAATGTGGCTTGGGAGATCCTTGATGAAAATCAGGAAAAAGGTTTGGACCCAGAATGGATTCTTGAGGCACACCAGCGTTGCTACTATGAGCTTCAAACTTCTGCCCATCAACGACTACTTTTATGAACCTATCAGAGAGAAAGGATTTGATGGTTCAGAGGACATTTCCAGATATTCCATAGATAGAAATCTTGGGAAGAAGAACTTTATGCCAAACCCTATCAAAGGCCTTTGATATGTCAAGAGCTATTGCTCAAGAAACGAAGCCCCGTCCATAGATTCACTGATCCTGTGTGATATTACAGTCAGCACATCAGTTGTCGATCTCGCAGAACGAAAACCATATTGCTTGTCACTGAGTAGGTTGTTTTTGCTGAGGTGATTGACAACTTCTCGATTTATCACAGATTCAAGTAACTTCCTCATGACGCACAGGAGACTGATTGGTCTGTACTCGAATGCAAAAGATCGATCTCCAATATTTTAAAAATACTGGGCAGACTGACAAAGTTTTCCAAGGTGAAGGGAAACATTTCTCTTTTAAGCAACGATTGAACAGCTTTGTAAGAATAGGAGCTAGTTCCGGTTGCAGCTTTTTAAGCTTATGATTGGAATGTTGTCAGAACCAGTTGATTTGCTGACATCAAGGTTCTTGATAAGTTTGGCAACATCTCGGACAGATACATGGATATCGCTCAGCGTATCTTCAGTCTTAGGGGGAAATTCAGAAAGAAGGCGACCCTGATCGCAAAGGGTGGAGTTTGATGCAAAGTTCTTAGCAAAAAGTTTGGCTTTGTCGGATGCTGAGGAATATTCATATATTTATATAAATTGTTTGTTTATAGAAAAGCCTTGTTTTTCTTTTCTTCTTTAACAATACTTTTCTTACAAATTATTATAGGAAAGAGTCTTGTAATTCACATAAAGATTCGCTCCTATAAAATGGTGACCCCGACGTGATTCGCTCCTATAAAATGGTGACCCCGACGTGATTCGCTCCTATAAAATGGTGACCCCGACGTGATTCGCTCCTATAGACATACATAAGTAAATAAATAAACTGACAAATCAAAGTTGTATCATATTGTGATTTAATGTAAGTTTTGAAGCAAAGAAAAGCTAACACGTTAAGTTTCGCTTTGATGGTGTACGGTTTTCATTTAACAACAATCTCTGATAACGGGAGATTTTTTTAGTGCCTCAATTTGTTCAAGCATGTTTTGGATTCTCATAGAAACATGTGTTAGCTTTTCTTTGCTTCGAACCTGACATTAAATCACAGTATGATACAAGTTTGTCAATTCCTTTATTTGTAGCTCTATTACAAATTTTGAAATAACTAAATATTGAGCTTCACTTGTGCTCTGGAATTTGATTCCCATGAGAATCGATCGGAACTTTATAAAATAATTGTTTTCTTTTTATATATAAGTAAATAAATAAATAGATTTTATTCTGAACAGCTATTAATTTACATAATCCTATAAACTGTAATTGTCCCTATTACCAGTTTATTAATCATAAATTATTTTCCTTAGATTTTGTTTTTTAATGTGAAAATTTGTGGTAATTTTGTGTTGCATAGAGAGAAATTATATGAGAATGATACGATGGATGACCTCAGAGGAAGATTAAATATGGACAGTATAAGGGAGATGTGTACAGACACAAGAGACGTTATTGGTCACATTGAAAGAATGGATGAGAGTTTTTGGGTTAGAGGTATCAGGGTCAGTTGGCAGAAGAAGGCCAAGGAAAACAAACATGGGAGAAAGTGATAAGGATGGATTTGAGAGAAAGGGGGATAAAGAAAGACCTGGCCAGAGATAGGTTAGTTTGGAAATCAATTTCTAAAAGCTGTCCAACACATGCCAGCATGTAAAACGGATGTTAAACCAAATATGATGATGATGATGATGATGATGATGATGATGATGATGATTAAGAAGAAGAAGAAATGGATCAGAGCGTCTAGGTTAAATGTAAAACAGTTGAGATAGTAGAGTCAGTTGGCAGTGCAACGCCAAGGAAAACATGAGGTGAAGTGATAAGGATGGATTTGAGAGAAAGAAGGATAAAGAAAGACCTGGGCAGAGATAGGTTAGTCTGGAAGTCAATTTCTAAAAGCCGTCCAACACATGCCAGCATGTAAAACAGACGTTAAACCGATGGTGCTGATGATGATGATGATGATGATGATGATGATGATTTAGCACACTCTTAATCATGAGTAAAGTGTATTCACCGTAATTGCATTACACTAACAGACATTTTAACTAATGAGATACTGGAATAGCAATTTATTTTATTGCAATAAATAAAGATGTAATAATACGCTAAGGCACTTTCATGTTCGTACGTATGTTATCACGTCCTCCCATCTCTTTTTTAAAAGATGAGATCGCCCGATAGTCAGAAGATGCAATGCAAAAAAAGTAATTAAAAAAAATTTCATCCGATGTTGCTGTTGTGTTTAATGTGAACCTCAAATTAAAATACACTTTCTTGGCCTTCAGGCTAGGATCAAAGTATAGTATATGTTCTGTCCAAAGGTGGTACAATAATATTGTGGGGTCCGTGTTTGTGCCGGATGTCCATAGAATGGAAATTAAAAGGATTTTGGAGACAGCCCTCCCCATAACCGGATATATTCTGAAACTACATTAACCAGAGTACTTAAATAAGTATTTTTCAGTTTTAACAAAGGTGGTACAATAATATAGCGTGGAATCAGCGTTCACGCCGGACATCAATAGAATGGAAATATTTTTAAGCGCGGCAGCATAATACAACGGATGAAAGATACAACTGTGGAATTTCCACAGATCCCGCAAGTCATTATTTAATGTTACAGAAATGACTAAGTTTATAAATAAATATTTAGGAAAAATAATGGTACGGAATTCTTTATGCTCTTCAACTCAAGAGACTGAGTGTAACCCGAAATATTAACTGTGAATAGGCATCGTTCCAGGAGTTTTCCGGTTGAACAATTTCCATTCAGTTGGCAAAGAATACATTACGCACACATGGAAGATTCTTGAAGGAAATACTAACTATTATTAAAATTACACTCATACACTATACAGCTGCGTTCTCTAAGTTCAAAATATATGCATTTTTTTTTCCACAGTTAAACAATGAGTATATTTGTTGGGGAAATATTCCAAAACTAAGATTAAAACAATAAAAAAAAAACTATAAAAATGGAAAGACTTTAAAATTTGGCAGGATAATTATTTTCGACTGTGGAGGCAACTCTAGTCTCTTAAATTATTTGCTCATGCGTGAAAAGAGAGAGAGAGAAAATAAAGAGAGAGGGAGAGAGAGAGAGAAAGGGAGAGAGATAAAGGGAGAGAGAGAAAGAGAGAGAGAGAGAGAAAAAAAAGAGAGAGAGAGGGGGGGGATAAAGAGAAAGAGAGAAAGAGGGAAATATATAGAGAAAGAAATAAAGAGAGAGAGAGAGAAATAAAGAGAGAGAATTTTTGAAAATTCTAATATCTATGATTTTTCTATGCATTTTTTTAAAGCAATTTTTGTATACAGTTTGAACAAAAGATAGAGACACAATTTAAACAAGATTCTCAAAAGGTAAATTTTTTCAAAGAAGATACAGTGGGGGTGGGGTACATAAGCTCCCCTCCCCCCTTTGAAAATTTAGATATTTCCGATTGGCTTGAAATTATTGCATAATAATAACGAGAGAGAGAGAGAGAGAGAGAGAGAGAGAGAGAGAGAGAGAGAGATTGTTCCATATTTACTTTCACAAGGTCAGTTTTTTTTAATTTGGGGAAAATTCATTTTTAATAAGAACAAAAATGTCCCTTGGCAATCCTATACGAGCAAATCTTCCTGGGAATTATCAGAAGGCTGCATGTTCAAATCACGTCGGGGTCACTAGTTTATAGGAGCGAATCTTCATATGAACTACAAGACTCTCTTCTATGTGTCTTCCACTTTAGGACATTTTCGAAATGTCTAACGTCACCCTTAAGAAATGATTACTCTGAGCCGGAATGGTTGTATAGCAGCGAATCTTGATGTAAATTAAAAGACTCTCTTCTATAATAATTTGTAAGAAAAGAATTGTTAAAGAAAGAAAAAAACAAAGCTTATTCTATAAACAAACAATTTATATAAATATATGTATATTATATTACATACACAGTTGAGTGTATGTGGCCAGAAGTTACAACTGTTATTTGTTCTTTAGTTAAAAGGAATTAAATAAAGTTCGTATGTGTTGGCTGCCAATTTCTCTTCCTGGTCTGGGGAGCTGCATATCTTCAAGTCATGACAGCCGTACTTGGAGTGTTTACTTAACAGATGGCAGGAGGGAGTGTATACATCTTTCTGCATAGCTGTCTGATAACTCTCTGTCTGTTCATTCTGAGACCTTTAGGTTTCACAGGGGTCTTAAAAAGGTCCCATAGAAATTACTACGCCATATCGTCTTGTAGCAGTTACATGAGGGACTTATTTTTGTTTACAAGTACACACAATATCTTCTGTTATATCGAGTTGTAATTTGGTCGGCGTATTGATACACAGGCGATTAGCACACCATTGACATGCACAATCAAGGCCTACTGATTTCCACCCAGAGGATTTAGCGCCAAAGACAAATCAGTTCCTAAGCAGATTTTGTCAAGGCAAGACATCCATCCTATTCTGTTCTCATCTTGTGCCAGAAGTGCGCAGGCGAGATGTGTAACTCCAGGATACCACATTCTGTTTGTGACAAAAGCCAACCGACCTTGCAACTCTCTTTATGTTGCAGTGTTTCTTTCAAATAAAGTTGATTCATATTTTAGTGGAGATGCATGGTGTTTTTCTTATTCAATATTCATTTTCAGTCATCTCTCACCCGTCATGACAGATCCATGATCGGATTGATCTGCAATGTGAAATCTTACCAAACCCAACACATCAGGTCAGAGGATTTGCTGAAAGAACTACACTTGCTCAGCATGGAGGTTATCCGAATGATGAATCAATTACGCTAGTATGGTCATGTGGAACGTTTATCCTTCTGGATAAACCGTTGCAGAAGCATGGATATCCTAAATCGCAGGAAGGTTGACTGGTCAAGGAAAACTTGGACGCAAATGATTGGGAAAGTTCACACAGAGTCGAATTTGCAGACTGCTGACCCGCTGAACCGTGAGAATAGGAGAGTGACGTCTGACCCCTGAACAAGGGAAAAGTGACGTTAAATAAATAAAAGAAAGAAAGAAGTCAGACGCGTCCAGATGCGTCCAACTTCACAGAGTGACTTTCTTCATTCTGATGTTCTTCCAAACCAATCACCATCCAACTACGGTCTGATTGGCCATCGTGTGATCAAACCACTTCTTTAGGGTTGCTCTCTGCCAGCGGAAATAGATATCAATATTTATCACTGCTAAAATCCCTCCCGAATGAGGGAGCCTCAGCTAATGGGCAATAAATCCCTCCTCCCTCAGAAAAAAGGTGATACTGTATACTATCTTAGAATGAAGGGAGTGCAATGAGCTAAGTTTGATTAATTTCTGAACAGATCAATGGGGGGCAGATGTACCATTAAAAGTTGCTCCTTAGTCCTTACTGCCTCATGCGGTGTAATACCCCCCCCATACACTAGCAATGAGGGGGGGGGGGGTAAACTTGCTAGTTATGTAAAAAAGAAAATAGTAAACAGACAGAAATAGTCGGATAAGTTGATGCTATTTAAAAAGTCCACGAGTATATGTGCTAAGTAATAATCAGTTCTAAGTGATAGTCTTCTGGGGGTTGAAGGTTCAATCCTCAGTACAAGCAAAACTAAGACTTCTCATCGGTCATGGCTGGCAGGACGAGAACAATCTACCCCCTATGAATTATATAAAGGGTTCAGTTAAAAATAACGTACAGATTACCCAAAAATATGACAGGAAGATTCTTGAGCTCGACAAGACGCATCTGAAGAAGCTTGGAGCGGCGAACCAGAAGAATAGCCGACCCAAAACAAGAAGTCTTACTGAGCTAGGTGGTGATAGCCGAAAAATAGCGACCTGTGTATTTTAGGTCAAGAAATAAAGGAAATGAGGAAATGTTTTGTACTAAATAATCAAATATGTAGTTTGATCTTTTTTTAGGAAAATATAATAAATCGCCATTATTCGTGGTCATTCGAAGAAAACTATGGACTGTGATACAATTATATATAAGGAATCAGGATTTCTTGATATTGAACTGAACAATGTCCAAGTGACGAATAAGGTATTTATTTATTAATTATTTATTGAATTATTAAAAACAATAATAAAAATAAAAATAAACAAAATGTCCATGTTTTCTTTAATATCTTTTGTAAATAATTTATTTTACAAAAATAAGCATGCAAATATGTGGTTTTGATTTTTTTTTTTTTAAATATAATAAAATGTCTACGTTTTTTTTGGGGGGTGTGATGTCCCCAATCAAAGGTACATAACTCTATGAGTTATCTACCCTTAGGTAGGTGCGCTCTTCAATAAATATATGTTTGGACGGCAGTCTATCTGCGACCAAGCTGTTGTTAACACGTTACCTTCTGAGTTGTTGTTCTTTCATATTGTTTGATACCCGCGAGACGGGAAGCCCCGACATTATACTGGCGACGAGAATTTCGTGACGAGCTCACGTTACATTTCGGAATTTAATACAAAAATAAATTTTTTTTTTTTTCCGGAATTAATACAAAAAAAAAAAAAAAAAAATGGCCAGCGTTGGATTACCAGTTTTTCCAAGTTTCAGCGTACATGCGGACCAAAACACGACTACCGTTCGCTGGAAAAAATGGATAGACAGGTTAGAAAATTTATTTATTGCTATGGACATTTGCGACGACAAAAAGAAGAAAGCAACACTTCTTCACTACGCAGGAGACGAAATCTTTGATATCTTCCATGACTTCACGGACCAGCAGAAGGGCATAGGTGCAACAAACATTTTGGACGACGGCTCTATAGTTTCGGGCGAGTATGAAACTGTGAAAAAATCGATAACGGATCATTTCACGCCGCAGAAAAACACGTCATATGAACTTTTCAAATTTCGACGGGCTATGCAAAACATGGACGAAAGTCTAGATCAGTACCATGCCCGACTACGGACTCTAGCCACCACGTGCGAGTTTGAAGATAAAGACAGAGAGATCCTAGCCCAAATTTTGCAGAGGTGCACATCCTCTAAAGTCAGAAGGAAGGCGCTAAGAGACAACTCTACGCTGAAACAAGTCCTGGACGAAGCTAGGGCAATAGAACTTGCTGATACGCGTGCTGCAGACATGGAACGAAATGAACTGCAAGCTATTTACAGCAACGAGAACTGCACGCGTCTCACACGTAGAAATAATGAAAATTTCAACGTCAACGACAGTAAAGACATTTGTTGTGGACACTCACGGCAAAATAGTCGCCATGACACCTCGAACAACAGACCACGAGGTGGACAAAAAAAAGATGGCGGACAGCGCGGCAAAATAGTCGCCATGACACCTAGAAGAACAGACCACGAGGTGGACAAAAAAAAAGATGGCGGACAGCAAACATGTCACTATTGTGAATATTCTGCTACACACCCGACTTGTCCAGCCCGAGGAAAAGAATGCATGAATTGTCACAAAAAAAACCACTTTGCAAGAGCATGTAAAGCAAAGCCGGTAAGAGTAATTCGTTTCACCAATCCTCCTCCGATATCTCCCTATACGTCCAGTGACGAATCTATTTACTCGGTAAAATCTACACGTCCAACTAAGACACCAGGAGTCACCGCCCTTGTCAATAATCCGAATAAGACACCAAAAGTTACCGCCCTTGTGAATAATTCCCCTGTAATGTTTGTGGTAGACACGGGAGCTAGCGTAAACATAATTGCTGGACACGTATATGATGATTTAAAACACAAACCACGTATAAACAAAACAACGACCCGGATATTTGCATACAGGTCAAAACATGCCATACCCATCCGAGGATTTATCAATGCGTGCATAAAATTTCGGGATAAATCCTGTAAGGCTAAAATATTTGTGGTCGACAGCGAAAATACTTCAGTTGGACTGCAGAACCTCTTGAGCAGTAATTCTGCTGAAGCATTGGGAATGATAACGTTAAACTTCACGTTCCATGTGACGGTCCCAATTCAAGACGAGTTCCATGCACTGTTTGATGGAAAGATGGGAAAAATTTCTGGAGTTACCATTAAGCTCCACATTGACTCATCGGTTTTCCCCGTAACTCAGCGACACCGCAGGATACCCTTCCATGTGAGAAAAGATGTGAAGACAGAACTCAAACGTCTCATGGAAACGGATGTGATTGAGGAAGTCACGGGACCTACCCCATGGGTTAGCCCGATTGTCGTAGTTCCCAAGAAAAATGGTAGCGTACGAATTTGCGTCGATATGAGAAAGGCAAATGAAGCCATTCAACGGATTAAACATCCAATGCCAACCGTAGACGACCTAATAGCGGACTTAAATGGGTGTACAGTTTTCAGCAAACTAGACCTCTCTAATGCGTATCATCAATTAGAACTGGAAGAGCCCAGCAGATATATAACGACATTTGCCACGCATGAAGGTTTATTTCGTTACAAGCGACTAAGTTTTGGTGTGAATGCATCCTCAGAACTATTTCAAAAAGCTATATCAGACCTCCTCGGAGACATCCCTGGAGTGAAAAACTTATCAGATGATATAATAATATATGCACGTGACCAGTCATCTCATGACATCAGCTTGAGGAACACCCTGAAACGTCTACAAGAAGTAGGAGCCAAGCTGAACAAAGAAAAATGCCTTTTTTCTGTACGGAAACTGACTTTCTTCGGACACATTTTCAGTGAGAATGGAGTGTCCCCTGACCCAGAGAAAATCTCGGCTATTACAAAATGCAAGTCTCCAGGAAACATCAGTGAAGTCAGATCATTCTTGGGCATGACACAGTATGTGGCTCGATTTATTCCACATTATGCCACTATTAGTGAACCACTGAGACGGCTCACAAAAAAAGATACAAACTGGAGATGGACAGAGGAAGAAGAAGCAGCTGCAAACAAGTTAAAGGAAGCGTTGACTGGAGCTGAGGTGATGGCGTATTTTGACCCGAAGAAAGACACCGACATACTGGTAGATGCAAGCCCAGTTGGATTAGATGCAGTTCTGACACAAGATGGGAGGGTGCTATGTTATGCCAGTCGTGCCCTCACAAATGTAGAACAACGATACTCTCAAACTGAGAGAGAAATGTTAGCCGTGGTATATGCAGCTGAGCATTATCATTTCTACTTATATGGAGCGAGATTCGAAATCACCACCGACCATCAGCCTCTTCTAGGGATTGTGAAAAGTCTCAAACCGACAACAACAAGAATGGAACGCTGGCGTCTTCGTCTCATGCCCTACCAGTACAACCTGGTATACCGTCCTGGGAAAGATGACAAAAACCCTGCGGATTATCTGAGTCGTCACCCACAACACATACCATCTAAAGACAATGTAGCAGAAGCCTACATAAGATATATAGCTAAGAATATCATACCAAAATCTTTAACTCTTGAGGAAGTCAAACAAGCCACAGAACAGGACCCCCAGTTACAAAAAGTCAAGGGTGCGGTTAAAGATGGACGATGGAATGACCCCCAGCTGTCAAGTTTTTCCCTATTCAAGGACGAAATTTCAACACACAATGGTCTCGTCCTTCGAGGACACCGGCTTGTAATTCCCTCAAAATTGAGGAAGAGATCCGTCGATTTAGCCCATCAATCTCACCAGGGCATGGTCAAAACCAAACAACTGATAAGGGAAAAAGTATGGTTCCCAGGAATCGATAGACTGGTGGAGGAAACAGTACACGGATGCATTCCCTGCCAAGCCTCAGACCCAAGGCACATGAGCCGCGAACCCATACACTCCTCACCACTACCAGTTGCACCATGGACTGAAATCTCAGTCGATTTTGCAGGTCCGTTCCCATCAGGTGACTATGCGTTAGTCATAATCGACGATTACAGCCGATTCCCTGAGGTGGAGGTAATACCCTCAATAGCTGCGGGTACAGTTATTCCCCGTTTAAACATGATCTTTGCTAGACAAGGATATCCAACCATTCTAAAATCTGATAACGGTCCACCATTTCAAGGACAAGACTTTAAAGACTTAGCGGCACAAGCAGGTTTCAAACATAGACGCATTACACCTCTATGGCCGGAGGCAAATGGTGAAGTAGAGCGTTTTATGCGCACCTTAAAAAAATACATTCTTGCAGCTACGGTGGAAGGCCACAACTGGAAGACCCAGTTACCACATTTCCTAAGGCAATATAGAGCCACCCCCCATACCACCACTAAAATATCACCATTTGAAGCTTGTACGGGCCGAAAAATGAACATCGGAATACCAAATGGTATCGAAAGCCCAGTAACAGGGCCGACACATAAAAAAATAAAAGAAAATGACTCCAAAGGAAAAGAGAAGATGAAGGGGTACGCTGATAGAAAGGCAAAAACAACAACTCTCAGCCTGGGTGATATGGTTTTGGTCAGGCAGAAGAGACAAAACAAACTGTCAACACCATACAATCCTAAACCATATACCATTACAAAAATGAAGGGAAGTATGATAACGGTGCAGAGAGGAAATCACAAAATGACTAGAAACTCTTCTTTGCTAAAACGCATAACATCTAGGAATGAGAACCGTGACTCTGATTCAGACTGGGAAAGTGAGTACAATTCACACACCTCAGAAGACCTGGAAATACCCAAAACACAAATAGCTGACCAGTTACCGAGACGAAATCCATCTCGCGAAAGACTGCCCCCAGCCAGATTCAAAGACTACATAATGTAAAATAAATAAATAAATAAAAAGAAATAATACATAAATAAATAAATAAATAAAATAAGACAAGTTGTCCCACCAAGATGGGGAGGGATGTGATGTCCCCAATCAAAGGGACATAACTCTATGAGTTATCTACCCTTAGGTAGGTGCGCTCTTCAATAAATATACGTTTGGACGGCAGTCTATCTGCGACCAAGCTGTTGTTAACACGTTACCTTCTGAGTTGTTGTTCTTTCATATTGTTTGATACCCGCGAGACGGGAAGCCCCGACATTATAGGGGGGGGGGGGCTTTTATTTTAAATACTTGTTTAAACAAGAAGTGATTTTATAATAATAAAGTTATATTACGACAGAAGTTTCATAACGAGGACTACATCTGACCCAACACCATTTGCTGCTGACTTACTTCTAAACTGGGTCACCTATTCTTCTGGATCGCCGGTCGGAGCTTACATCGACCAAAATGTGAGAATAGTAATCCACTGAATACAGATTATCAATCCTCATCTAAAAAATCTGAAAACCAAAATAAATTTAGTTTTTTCTCTTTTTTTTTTTCAAGAAATAAAAATAAAATCTTAAAAAATATATTTGCAATTATGAATTTGCTGATAACCATTGTGATTAGCAAATTCATAATGATTTAAGTTTTTAATCTTTTTCTTAAAAATAATTCGGAAATAAATACTTCAAATTGAGCAGAAAATATTTCCTTAAATGTATTTTCACTTTTTAATTTACAGGTTTAGATGTTTAATTATTTTTTTTATAGAAAATTTAATGTACTAGTCTACAACCTTCTTCAAAAATGACAAAAGCAAAAATACGCTTCGCCAGTGTTCACGCTCGCTATTTATCGAGATATATTACTAAACATAGAATTGCGTAAGTAATTTAATTTTTTATATATAGATTATTATTATCATTTCTGACGAGCTAAAAATAACAGCAACATCTATCGTTGACTCTTTATTATAGAATGGAGGATTTCTTTCCGAATTAATTTCAGGCAGCGGGGGGGGGGGGGGGGGGGTGGTTGTCTGTTGCTCGTTTGCCATCACAACTTGAAATGATTTCCAATTAAACGGAAACCACGCATAAAAATATACATATAAAAGGGAGATAACCGTTAATACTGTTAAAGCAGAGTTGCTTCCCTTTAATTTGAATGCTGGAGATAATCTTGCTTTTAACGGAACTATTTTTAATTTTCTAATCAAATTTAAATGAATAAGTAATAAGATTGATTTACTTTTTAATAGTAGAAACAAAACATTTTTTAAATATAGGTTAGTTTGTTAAACTTAAATATAAAGCATTTTATCGTGTAATTTACAAAAAATGAAATGCTGTACTTTTCAGAAGAACCATTCGAAGTTTTGGAGAACACAATTTAATTTTGAAAATTTGAATTAAAATAATTGACAAGATCGATTTACTCAATATCTTTTTTGAAGATACATTGCTCGTCTGCCTTTTTAATTTTAACTTACACTTTCAGAATTGGATAATGTCGTATATTCCCCCCTCCTCCTCCTCCTCCTCCTCCTCATCATCATCATCATCATAATCATAATAATAATAATAATAATAATAATAATAATAATAATAATAATAATAATAAGGCGCAAGCATAGGCTGACACCACGAAAATTATGGACAGAGGGTCGAGGAGGGAAAGCGCAAACCAGACCTCCACTGGAAGAGCGCGGACAGCTCTGGGACCGTGGGGAGGCTTGTTGCCACCCGGGCCCCAGAGGAGACCAATGGCCCTTATCACCGTGAAATCGGTGGTAGGTGGCTGTTGCGATACTGCAAGGTCATCAGCGGTGATGAACGAAAAGAGGTGGAGCATACTGGAAGTCTGAGGAGAATTGTTGTCACTCAGACTCCAGGGAATACCACAGGTTGTTGGCAGTGGGTGATCACTGACGATGACCAGTGTGATAACTCCTAGTGAGTAAATAATAATAATAATAATAATAATAATAATAATAATAATAATAATAATAATATTCGGTTTAACGTCCGTTTTACATGCTGGCACGTGTTGGCCGTTTTTTAAAGAATTGACTTCCAAACTAACCTATCTCCGCCCAGGTTTTTAATTTATCCTTCTTTCTCTCAAGTCCATTCTTATCACTTCCTCCCATGTTTTCCTTGGTCTTCCCCTGCGAACTGAACCTGCTAACTTAATTGTTCTACATCAAATAACCCATGAACTCTAATCTTTTCTTTCAACGTGACCAAACCAACAAAGTCTCCTGTCCATATTTAATCTTCTTCTGAAGTCATCATATCTAAGCCTGTCCTTAAGACATATTAACATCCATTGTATCATTCTCATATTATTTCTTTCCATGCAACACATGTCCTCAACTGGCCAGGTTTCACTTCTATACATCATCTCATTGCATACACATGGCTGATAAATTCTTCCCTTCGCTCTACTGGTTAGTAATGGCTGAAGTTCCCTGAACTTACTCCATTCACTCCTAACACTGGCAATCACACTAGCACCTGCTCCACCCTGTGCTCCAATGGTATCACCGACGTAACAAAACTTCTGGATAACCTTAATAGCCTCACCAGGCAAATATACATTTTCCTATAAAATAAAATGGTATATCTTTATCGTTTTAGTTGCAACGAATGGGTAGAGTGAGAGAGGGGCAAAGAGGGTTGGCGTGCACAAAGATGGATTGACAGGAGACAACATTTAAGTTGCTCTCTAGCAAGTTGCTCTCTAGCAAGTTGCTCTCCCTCAAATAAAAAATAGTTAAATAACATTTTGGATACCCACATTTTGGCCTTTTGGCTAAGATCAAAGTGTAGTATCTGTTCCGATGGATACTGCACCCCATCGACTGGTATTGTCTTGGCCTTCGGGGCTTGATTTACACCGGTCTATGGGTCTGTCCTGTGCAGTTCTAGGAGGTCCACCCTCCCAGGCTTCGCCTCCCCTCTTTGAGGAGGAGTAAGTTTATTGCTTACTGCCTGATGCGCCCCTACCGGAGAATGCCGACGGGGCTGCCCAGGCAATTTTTAAACCCCACTTTCCCGACCCGACCTTGGGTCACATCTTACTTGTGGGAGTAAGATAAAAACTGGCCTTGTGTCTAACTCCTGGAGAGAGATAAATCAATACCCACACATCCTAATGCTGCCATGCCCCTTCTGGTGTGTCGTCTACATAACCTAAAGTTGCCAGGACTTTCCTGGCATGAACCTAACCAACTTTATATAGCCACGCCTCCTCTAGGCAGTTGTGTATTGTTTCTGCCATTATATTGCTTGGTATCTTTTTTTTTTTATCTTAGCCACAAGATGTATTTTAATATAACATATGATATATATTAACTTAAATAGATAAATAGTAAAAAAAATTTAATTGCAAATAATTTATCCTGAACGGGAGAGATAGAGATTGTTTATATTTTTCACTAAGCTTTCTAATGTTAACCATTAGATATTTTTCTTAATGGATAATATTTTTATATAATGCCCAGGCAACGCTGGATATCCCTGCTGGTAACTTCTAAAAGCTTCTTGTGTTATTCTTCAAAATTGTGTAAGAAAAGTAAAGGTTGCAAATGTTAAGAATATCTTTTAACTTATCACAAATAAACTTTGAATATATTATAAACAAGCCACGCGTGCGTGGTCCCCCTCTGTATGTGACTCGATGTGGCGAGTGTAAAATGCAATAAATTGGGGCAATTTGGGGCATTTTTTACCCCCCTTTGACCCCCTGGGGGCGCGAACCAGAATTTTTCTGAGGTCAAGGATGCTCATTTTATATCCAGAACAATTGCCTCTACATTTTGGCCAAGTTTCAGAAAAATTGAATGGATGGATCAAACGTTATGGAAGAAAAGGGTCATTTTTTTCCATTTTGGGGGCTTTTGACCCCCTGGGGGCGAGAACCAGATTTTTTCCAAGGTCAGCGATACTTATTTTCTATTAGGAACAATTGCCTCCACATTTTGGCCAAGTTTCTGAGTGGTCTAGTTCTTTTTCAATTATTTCTCAAGCTGCAAAATGTACTTGTCTTTTTTGTCTAAAAATCGGCTGTGCATTCTCTTTTTAATTCAAATGTTGTTTTTGCCCTTGAATACCTTCTGAAAAAATGTTAAAAAAATTTGATTTAATTTTCATTTTTTTAATTTTCTGCATTGATTAAGGCTGCTTTTATGCTTTTACGAAACATACTTATAGGCAGCTTCCATTTAATCAAATGACTTCAGTTCCAAGTAAGTTTTGAGATCAATCTATGACGAATCCTTTCAGTTGAAATTTAAAAAAAAAATGATACATAAGCATTGCATTCACCTAAAAAATATTTTTTTACCGATTATTCTGCAGTAAATTAATGTTTTTAAGTAATAAGCATTAGTCTGCCGACATCTATTCACATTATTTTATTTATCATCGTCAAATCATACCCTGTCTCTAATTGAAATTTAATATTTGTGTCTTCTATTTGCTCATTTACAAATTTTCTTCTTATCGTAGTAAATATGTTTTCTACTTTTGTAGAGTTAACCATATTTTTAACTTTTGGATTCTTTTTTCTCTGTGTTCTTTTCTACAATATGAGAACTTATGTCCCCTATTGTCACCATTATGACACTTTTAAATTCACAATTTTTATATAGTGTATTTATTTATATCCATAGCAAGGATTAATTTTGAAAGAAAAACGTTTTTTAGTGTGTTCCTTTTTCCCGACTGAGAGCATGCGTGAATAAGCTATTTGTTTAATTTTTGCAATATCATGGTATTAATTTATTATTCCCTGACATTCTTCAGCGATATTTTGTAATGTCAGTTTTAATGTCTATTTTTTATAATAAATATTATCTTATTTTAGTGCCTTTCAGAACTGTTAGTCCTTGTACAAATATAAGGCATTTGAACATATCTAGAGTGAATTCACTGAGGTAAAATTTCTTACGTCCCCATTTATTATTCCATGACAGCGATATTTTATAATGTCAGCTTCAAATCCTGTTCCAGTTTTGATAGTAAACATTATCTTATTTCAGTGTCTTTCAGAGCTGTTAGCCTTTGTACAAATATTATACAGTTGAACATATCTGAAGTGAATTCACTAAGTTTGAATTTCTTACATCCCTATTTATTACACTGGCAAATGTAGTATAAACTTCTCTTTTCTTTTTGTCAGATTAAAGCATTGCAAACATATGTTAAAAAGTGAACTCCCTTTGCCAAAAATATAACAGAAAACTGGTTTAGTATGTAATTAGCATAAGTTTCATGTTCAATGACTCCGAATTACTCAAACAATAATCAAACTTTTTCTCATCTGACTATGTAGAACAATCTTTTCTTGATGATTTCCTTGTATATTCAAAAATTTGCTGCAAATGTGATCTCTTCTTTTTGCATTCCCAAATTCTCTAATTACGGTGATTATGGAATCCTAATAAAGAGAGTTAGTTTCCATGGTCAGTTTCTCTTGAGAATTTAAAAAAGTTTTTTTGAAAAACATTTCTCCTATCACCCAAGGTTTTTTTGATGTTATTTTTTGACTCTTTCCATTTCTCGACTATGTTGTTTTTCTTATTGGCTTAAATTAATTATAAAATCTCATCTATTTTAGCAATGTTTTCATAAATTAGCATTAAAATATTAAACTTCTGTATCCTTTTTGGTCGGATGAAAGCATTGACAACGTGTGTTGAGAAGTGAACTCCTTTTCCCAACGAAATTCCAGAAGCGAAAGATCTCCTTGATATTTTGGTAGTATGTAATTAGCATACCTTTCATGTTCAATGGTTCCGAATTTCTCAAACAATAATCGAAATTTTTCTGCTCTGACCATGCAGAACAATCTTTTTTAATGATGTCCTTATATCTTCAAAAATATGATCTTCTAACCTATACCAAAATTCTCTAATTCCAATTGTGTTGACTACGAAATCCTGATAAAAACGAGTTAGAGTTACCTTGCCTATTTTCCCTTGAGAATTTTTCGAAGTTTTTGGAAAAAAAAACATTTCGCCTATCGCTAAAGGTCTTCTCAGTGTTATTTTTAGAGTCTTTCCCTGTCTTGATAACACTGTTTTTCGAGTCTTTCCATGTGTTGACTAGATTTTTCTTATTAGCTAAAATTAATTATGATATGTCATCTATTTTAACAATGTTTTCATAGATTAGCGTTGATCATTTTACAAAACTGGTCGTACCAATTAAATATTCATAACAAAAATAAAAAACATATCGATAAGAAATGTATGAAAAAAGAGGCAAAAAGATTTCATTTTACTCACCATGTAATCTTTGGTTCAGGCTTGCCAATAATCGTACATTTCAGTTCAACTTTCCCTCCCTCACATCCGGTCATATCTATGAGATTATCAAGAACCTCTGGAGCAAATTCAGGTTTTTCTAAAATAGAGAAAATTCAAATATTCAGTTATCTTTAAACGTATATTGTGGATGTATTTTTTTTTTTTAATTTACACCGCAAATTATATTGTATTTTGATCTTCAGAGAAGCACTTCAGTTACAGGTATGTGTTGTACTCTTTCGTAGTTTTGCAATTAAGGGTCACACTTATAAATTGTAATTAAGGGTCACACTTATAAATTGCAATTAAGGCTCACACTTATAAATTGTAATTACAGGTCACACTTATAAATTGCAATTAAGGGTCACACTTATAAATTGCAATTAAGGGTCACACTTAAAAATTGCAATTAAGGGTCACACTTATAAATTGTAATTAAGGGTCACACTTATAAATTGTAATTACAGGTCACACTTATAAATTGTAATTACAGGTCACACTTATAAATTGCAATTAAGGGTCACACTTAAAAATTGCAATTAAGGGTCACACTTATAAATTGTAATTAAGGGTCACACTTATAAATTGTAATAAAGGGTCAAACTTATAAATTGCAATTAAGGGTCACACTTATAAATTGCAATTAAGGGTCACACTTATAAATTGCAATTAAGGGTCACACTTATAAATTGTAATTACAGGTCACACTTATAAATTGCAATTAAGGGTCACACTTATAAATTGCAATTACGGGTCACACTTAAAAATTGTAATTACGGGTCACACTTAAAAATTGCAATTAACGGTCACACTTATAAATTGCAATTAAGGGTCACACTTATAAATTGTAATTAAGGGTCACACTTGCAAATTGTAATTAAGGGTCACACTTATAAATTGCAATTAAGGGTCACACTTATAAATTGCAATTAAGAGTCACACTTATAAATTGCAATTAAGGGTCACACTTAAAAATTGTAATAAAGGGTCAAACTTATAAATTGCAATTAAGGGTCACACTTATAAATTGTAATTAAGGGTCACACTTATAAATTGTAATAAAGGGTCAAACTTGTAAATTGCAATTAAGGGTCACACTTATAAATTGTAATTAAGGGTCACACTTATAAATTGCAATTAAGGCTCACACTTATAAATTGTAATTACAGGTCACACTTATAAATTGTAATTACAGGTCACACTTATAAATTGCAATTAAGGCTCACACTTATAAATTGCAATTAAGGGTCACACTTAAAAATTGCAATTAAGGGTCACACTTATAAATTGTAATTAAGGGTCACACTTATAAATTGTAATTAAGGGTCACACTTATAAATTGCAATTAAGGCTCACACTTATAAATTGTAATTACAGGTCCCACTTATGAATTGCAATTAAGGGTCACACTTATAAATTGCAATTAAGGGTCACACTTAAAAATTGCAATTAAGGGTCACACTTATAAATTGTAATTAAGGGTCACACTTATAAATTGTAATTACAGGTCACACTTATAAATTGTAATTACAGGTCACACTTATAAATTGCAATTAAGGGTCACACTTAAAAATTGCAATTAAGGGTCACACTTATAAATTGTAATTAAGGGTCACACTTATAAATTGTAATAAAGGGTCAAACTTATAAATTGCAATTAAGGGTCACACTTATAAATTGCAATTAAGGGTCACACTTATAAATTGCAATTAAGGGTCACACTTATAAATTGTAATTACAGGTCACACTTATAAATTGCAATTAAGGGTCACACTTATAAATTGCAATTAAGGGTCACACTTATAAATTGTAATTACGGGTCACACTTAAAAATTGCAATTAACGGTCACACTTATAAATTGCAATTAAGGGTCACACTTAAAAATTGTAATTAAGGGTCACACTTATAAATTGTAATTAAGGGTCACACTTATAAATTGCAATTAAGGGTCACACTTATAAATTGCAATTAAGAGTCACACTTATAAATTGCAATTAAGGGTCACACTTAAAAATTGTAATAAAGGGTCAAACTTATAAATTGCAATTAAGGGTCACACTTATAAATTGTAATTAAGGGTCACACTTATAAATTGTAATAAAGGGTCAAACTTGTAAATTGCAATTAAGGGTCACACTTATAAATTGTAATTAAGGGTCACACTTATAAATTGCAATTAAGGCTCACACTTATAAATTGTAATTACAGGTCACACTTATAAATTGTAATTACAGGTCACACTTATAAATTGCAATTAAGGCTCACACTTATAAATTGCAATTAAGGGTCACACTTAAAAATTGCAATTAAGGGTCACACTTATAAATTGTAATTAAGGGTCACACTTATAAATTGTAATTAAGGGTCACACTTATAAATTGCAATTAAGGGTCACACTTATAAATTGTAATTAAGGGTCACACTTATAAATTGTAATAAAGGGTCACACTTATAAATTGCAATTAAGGGTCACACTTATAAATTGTAATAAAGGGTCAAACTTATAAATTGCAATTAAGGGTCACACTTAAAAATTGCAATTAAGGGTCACACTTATAAATTGTAATTAAGGGTCACACTTATAAATTGCAATTAAGGGTCACACTTAAAAATTGCAATTAAGGGTCACACTTATAAATTGTAATTAAGGGTCACACTTAAAAATTGCAATTAAGGGTCACACTTATAAATTGTAATTAAGTGTCACACTTATAAATTGTAATGAAGGGTCACACTTATAAATTGCAATTAAGGGTCACACTTATAAATTGTAATTAAGGGTCACACTTATAAATTGCAATTAAGGGTCACACTTATAAATTGTAATGAAGGGTCACACTTATAAATTGCAATTAAGGGTCACACTTATAAATTGTAATTACGGGTCACACTTAAAAATTGCAATTAACGGTCACATTATAAATTGCAATTAAGGGTCACACTTATAAATTGTAATTAAGGGTCACACTTAAAAATTGCAATTAAGGGTCACACTTATAAATTGTAATTAAGTGTCACACTTATAAATTGCAATTAAGGGTCACACTTATGAATTGTAATTACGGGTCACACTTATAAATTGTAATTACAGGTCACACTTATAAATTGTAATTACAGGTCACACTTATAAATTGCAATTAAGGGTCACACTTATAAATTGCAATTAAGGGTCACACTTAAAAATTGCAATTAAGGGTCACACTTATAAATTGTAATTAAGGGTCACACTTATGAATTGCAATTAAGGGTCACACTTATAAATTGCAATTAAGTGTCACACTTATAAATTGTAATTAAGTGTTACATTTATAAATTGCAATTAAGGGTCACACTTATAAATTGTAATTAAGGGTCACACTTATAAATTGTAATTAAGGGTCACACTTATAAATTGCAATTAAGGGTCACACTTATAAATTGTAATTAAGGGTTACATTTATAAATTGCAATTAAGGGTCACACTTATAAATTGTAATTAAGGGTCACACTTATAAATTGTAATTAAGGGTCACACTTATAAATTGCAATTAAGGGTCACACTTATAAATTGTAATTAAGGGTCACATTTATAAATTGCAATTAAGGGTCACACTTATAAATTGTAATTAAGGGTCACACTTATAAATTGTAATTACGGTTCACACTTATAAATTATAATTAAGGGTCACACTTATAAATTATAATTAAGGGTCACACTTATAAATTGTAATTAAGGGTCACACTTATAAATTGTAATTAAGGGTCACACTTATAAATTGTAATTAAGGGTCACACTTATAAATTGTAATTAGGGGTCACACTTATAAATTGCAATTAAGGGTCACACTTATAAATTGTAATTAAGGGTTACATTTATAAATTGCAAGTAAGGGTCACACTTATAAATTGTAATTAAGGGTCACACTTATAAATTGTAATAAAGGGTCACACTTATAAATTATAATTAAGGGTCACACTTATAAATTATAAGTAAGGGTCACACTTATAAATTGTAATTAAGGGTCACACTTATAAATTATAATTAAGGGTCACACTTATAAATTATAATTAAGGGTCACACTTATAAATTGTAATTAAGGGTCACACTTATAAATTGCAATTAAGCGTCACACTTATAAATTGCAATTAAGGGTCACACTTATAAATTGCAATTAAGGGTCACACTTATAAATTGTAATTAAGTGTCACACTTATAAATTGTAATTAAGGGTTACATTTATAAATTGTCATTAAGGGTCACACTTATAAATTGCAATTAAGGGTCACATTTATAAAGTATTTTTTGAGCATCTAAAACAAGAATCTGTATTACTAATGGAGATTTGGTATCTGTCTGTCTGAAGCCAAATCTAAGCTATTGCTATCTTTTAATAATCATGGTGTGATGGTAATCTACGCTATTCGTGATCAAATGGACTCTTCCAGACACTGTGTATCGAGGATATTACGACAAAGTCTCAAAGCAGCCTCGGAGCAGTTTTTCTGTAACATACTCTTCTGTACATCTGTAAATAGACACACTTGTAAATGTACCACCGTGTTGTCTTATTTATTTTTGGCCCTTCAAAGTCATAGCATTAATATTGGCGATTTGGTATTTGTCTGAGTAGAGCCGAAACTATACTATTACTACCATTTAATACTTAATTCAGTTTACGATACTATTTCAGACTAACGTGTACTATCTGCTCAATTCAGAGATTACCTCCTCCTTTTTTTTAGGGGGAGGAGATAGTGTAGTATATGTTCGTTTATCATGATAACATCCTCCCAGGTATTACCTCATCATACTTTTAGGAGGGGGGAATCGTAGTATAGTATATGTTCCGTTGTCATGAGACCATCTTCCCAGGCATTACCTCCTCCTTTGGGGGTAGTGTAGTATCTATTCAGTTGTCATGAAATCCTCCTCCCAGGCATTACCACCTCCTATACGGGGTAGTGTAGTATGTGTTTGTTCGTCATGATTCTATCCTCCAAGACATTACCTCCTCCTTTTGGGTGGGCAGTGAAGTATATGTTCATTTGTCATATATACTAACAGAGAAATGCCCCTCTGGTCGCATATTTTTGCTCGTATTCTTGTGGATGTATTTTTAAAAAGAAGAAATTCCAACAGGAATTATATTTTATTTGATCTTGAGATTATCACTTCAGTTGCAGGGTTAGGGTTAGGGTTGTACTCTTTTGTGGTTTTTCAATTAGGGGTCACACTTTTAAATTGCAATTAAGGCTATTCTTACTATTGTAATCATATTACATCTACCGATGAAGTAAGGGGCTACTGTTAGTTAGGAGCATCCTAAATGGGGAGTTGTGCAGCGAGATGTTAGTTCACATTACATTTAAACTTCTGCATGTTAGTACTATTGGGGAAACAGGAAACAGGGAGGGAATTCCAAAGGCTACCAGTTTGAGGAAAGAAGCTATTAGAGTAGAAAGCCCATCTAGCATCTGGATGCCTCTACAGTGAAGGGGTGGGATTTTTCTGATTGGCGGGTCAGTCGGGGGTATTTACATCAAGGGTGAACTGGTGCAGCAAGTTCATCGGAGCACATTCCATGAAAGTACTTGTAAAACAAGCACAGGGATGCAACATTGCGGCGATGGGACAGAGGCTGTAGCTTGATAGATAGTGTGGGACCTATTAGATTAGAGGCTCGTTTTTGGACCATGTCTAAGAGAGAAAGAGAGAGAGAGACTAGTGGTTGGTGCACCAGCACAGATGTGACAACAATACTCTGTGCATAGGCGGATGGTGGCTTTGTAGAGATATAGGATACTGGCAGGTGTGTGAAGTTTTCTAGCACGGTAGAGGGAGCCCACCTTCCTTGCAGCAGTCATGGCAATGTCTTCTATGTATGTTCGCATTCATGTTACCTGTGAATGTAATGCTAAGAAGTTTGAATGATGGACTCTCAGGTAGAATGCTATTAGCCATGGCAATCAGTGATTGAAAAAGGTTTCTTATAATTATTAAATGAAAGGAGCTTTGTCTTAGTAGAATTAAATGTAACCATCCATTTATGTTCTTATTTCACTACAGACTGAAGAGCATTTTCTAAGGATTCAGCCATGGATATATGTGTTCGTTTTGCCAACATGTCTAGAATATAGCGTGGTGTATATCCATCTCAGACACAATTGCATCATTTTTTAAGGATTGTCATATTTGTTTATTTATTTAGAGAGTATATCGAAAGGTTCTCAGTGAATTTCAATAATATTTTGTGGAAGAGTGAGTCCCTATTTGCTTGCCTCCCCACGAGGTCAGAGTTTGATACGAGGTCAGTTTATTAATAGGCTGAAAATCCAACTCCTCAAAAAGGATCACTCTGGATTGGGATAAAAAAATTTGAATTGCCTCAGTCTAGAAGGATTTCTCTCTTATTGACTGAGGAGAGAAAAGATGAAGTGTAGTATCAGAACAGATACTACACTTTGCTTCTAGCTAGCAAGCCAAAGAGAGTGAAAAGACCGAGGAGGGAGAGCACTAAACAGACCTCCACTAGAAGAGTGTAGAGAGTATTGGGACCTTGGAGAGGCTTATTGCCACTCAAATAGCAGACAAGACCAATGGTCACTGCTGGAGAGAAATCAATGGTAAGTGGCTGTTGAAATAACGCAAAGTCATTTACAATAGTTATCGAAAGAGGTGGAGAGTACTGGAAATCTAGGAATACTTTTTGTCACTCAGACTCCAGGGAACACCACCGGTTATTATCAGTGAGAAATCACTGATGATGACCTGTGTGAGAACTCCTAGTGAGTTGATAATAATAATGTATAAATAAGAAAGAATATGAACTAAAATAAGAAATAGAATAAAGAAAAGAAAGAATTAAATATTTGGAATAGTCCATTATAAACAAATGGGATTATCAGCAGATGCAAGTAATAATAGTAGTATGTTTTTAAAAGGCTGTGGGCAATGCAAATTCCGGGTAAGATGTAAGCTGGAAGGAACAAAAATAATAAAAATAATTTATTTAATATTTCGGGAAAAGAAACTTCCCTTTGTCAAAAATAATTACCACCAGAGGAAATCTCCGACTGTCTCTGCACAGTCGGAGATCTCCTCTGGTGTTAATTATTTTTGACAAAGGGAAGTTTCTTTTCCCGAAATATTAAATAAATGATTTTTATAATCATCCGGACATCACACAAACAGCTAAAACAACTCTTGCTGTTATATAAGATTTTAAGAAAAAAATAAATAGTAAGTCACATTTCGTATTCGATTTATTATTTTTGTTCCTTCCAGTTTACATCTTACCCGGAATTTGCATTGCCCACAGCCTTTTAAAAACATACTACTACTATCCCCAACAATGCTTCAAGCAAACTACCATTCTCTATTAGCAAGTAATAACATTTAACGTGTAGCTGTAGAGAGAAAGAGGGGGGGGGAGATATAGCAAACAGAAAAGGATCAATTTTCGATTTTGCCTTTTTGTTATTTTTTTATATTTAACTGACTTTGCAAACTCATTTTTCTTGATACAAACAATCTAACCCGGGCTGAATGAATGATCCAACGGATCACATTTTCTTTCTAGTATTTATATTAAAAAAATATCAATCAATGTGTTGTAACCTTAATAAATAGGTACCATGGATAAGGTTGTTACTGAGTGGAAGAACACCCAACACGTTTGTATAGGGAAGAAAGAAATCTTTATTGAAATAAAGAGTACAATAATGAAGAGACAGACATTAATGAGATATTACTAATGTTCGAAGCAAATCTCCTGTCAATGCGATGCTCATTCTATATAGAGTACGTCAATATAGAAAAAAAAGGATGTAGGATATTCTATTACAACACAATGGAAATAACGTTAAATGTTTTACTGTGAATTAAAATGAATGCACAGATGAAATCGCCATCTTAGAAAGTAACAAAGGGAAATAATTCAGTTTTTCACTTACCCATGATTAACTCCCTTGCCAGGATTCCTGCGTCGCCCTCACGTCTAAAGATTGCACTGTTTCTGGCCAAGCAGCCAATTGGAAGCAAATCAAACTCTTTGTTCTAAAATGTGAAAAAGAAAATGAAATAAAAAATAATGAGCAAGTCAACCATATTGGAATTTTTTGTTCTGAATCAAGAATTTGTTGGATGCAGCAGTGGCAGCGAATGTTGTTTTTACATATCAACTCCCGATTGGACAACAGCTCAAATCAGCAGTTTCTTTCAACCAATCACAACACAAGAAATATTCATTTCCAAATAATCAAGCATACTATAAAAAAAGAAAGAAGTCAAACACAGTGTTTTTCATTGCTCTTTTCTCCTTTTCTTTCAGAGACAACACATGTGTGTATGATATACCCTGCCTAGGTCTTGTGGGGCCTAAGGCACTCGGCAAACGCAATGAGACACACACACGGACTACTATGTATAGCGACAGCATATACACACTGCTAAACAAGCTCATGTACACAGTTCATACCTGCACTCTCTCACTGGCAAAACAGGTACTCTAATATACACGCACACCTACAATAGCTTTCCCATTCAAGCGGTGCCAGCTGAAACAAACATGGCTGCTGAATATTTCCTTAAATGTAGCTAAAAATCTTTGCATAAATGAAAGGTTATACTAAATGAATATATATGCAGCTCTACTTGTTGTTGAGCACTATCATATAAACACAGTAAGGGTTCACAAGATTGCTTACCCAACTCCTATGAACAAAACCTCATCATAAATAGTATATATTGTGTGACTTTTCAAAATATATATATATAGAGAGAGAGAGAGATAGAAGAAAAAAGAGTGATAAATATGCGACGATTGTCCAAATTTATTTCAAATTTCAATTGTTCAATGCAAGGTGCATTCAGTGTTTATTATTCTTTCCTTAAGCCAAGGTTTTTCAAAGATCGAAATCTTATCATCAGAGGAGAAATACAGATGGATAAGTTGGCTTTCGAAAAAACCAAAGTTCAAATATTTGAAAAATATGAAAATTATTATTAAAAATTATTAAAATAAATGTTGAAATGTTGTTATATATATATATATATATATATATATATATAGTTTTCAGGTTTGATTATTTTTAATAGGATTCCGAATCAGAGAGCTCTATGTCCGTTCAAACAGAGCATGAATACGTTATGAGGTTTAAAAAGACTAAATGTACATTCGGATTGTACACATTATAAGTTATCCGAATGTACATTTAGTCTTTTTAAACCTCATAACACACACACACATATATATATATATACACACACATAAAGGCTGCCATGAATTACAGCTGATTTAACAATACGTTGTTCGCCCAAGCCGAAGTAACTGTCGATTTCTTGACACTTTCACTTGCATGTTATCTTCCCTTTCCCCTTTCCCCTCCCCCCCTCTGTCTGAATCAACAGAAGTTTTCATTTTTTTTATATCTATCTACCTATCTATCTTTCTATTTATCTATCTATCTATATTTATCCTTGCCTTGTTATTATATGTCTCTCTTTTCACTTTATCTTAATTTTATTTTATTTTATTTTGTTTTGTTTTGTTTTAGATTTTAGATTTTAACTTTTTTTTATTTTTAACGGTCCTAAACCACGTGACTCTCTAAATTCTGAAATCTTAAATTTCTTTTCTTCTTTTTTTTTTTCTTTCCATTTCATTCTCTCCAAATATGATCTGAGGTTAATATCGGATTCTAACTCTGCCTGATGAGATCTCAGTTTATAATAACTGTTGATCGATAACATCGACATGCCAGTGCCGCAGATTTTGTACATGTCCGTGTAAATAAAAATAATCATATATAAAGCTCTATTTGATATTGAGCACTTTTTATAAACCCGGTTGAAATTCTTTGGATTACTACCCTGTGGATGTTTTACCTGGATTATTATCGTCATTATATATATATATATATATATATATATATATATATATATATATATATATATATTTCCTCAGTGTAATATATAAATATTTGTTTATCTACATACGTATACGTTTCATCCTTTCGAGAATCGTCAGATAATTATTCATACCGGTCGCAGGATTCGAAACCCCTGGAACACGAGTCATGTTTTAACTCAAATTCAGACATCTTAACCCACTCGGCCACTATGAACAACCTGATAAATCAGCGAGAGTTTAAACCTATCATAGGCAGCTGTTGTCAAAAGTGTTCAACTAATGAAGGAACATGCATTAAAGCTACAACGACGGTTGTGTTAATATTACTCACTACAGTGCCTAGCCTAGATTTGAGGGCGACAAATAATTATAAATATTTTATTTGTTTATCTCTGTAATGAGTTCGTCAAAAGGATAGAATAGAATGAGTTTAAGAAGACTGAGTTTGCCTGAAAAAGCTTTATTCGACAAATATCTACGCGGGGATCTAGTCTCTACGAGAAACAATGGCTGACTAAAAAGAGTGATCAAGGGAAGTAATTCACTTCCGAAACATAGAAGGGGATAGAAGAGTTCTCTTTTCATCGCAATGTCCATTACGTATATATATATATATATATATATATATATATATATATATATATATATATATATATATATATATATTTCCTCAGACCTTTAGATCTTTTTCTAAAGGTTTGTGGAAGTTGGATCTCGAAAGCGGCTGCAGCTGAAACATGTATGCACATATGTAACCAAAAATGTTTGTATAAATAAAAATTTATACTATATATATATATATATATATATATATATATATATATATAGTTACTCGTAAAATGTTCTTTTAGGCCCTCAACACACGTATCACAAGATATGTTTTTTTTTAATGAAATGAGAGAGAGAGAGAGAGAGAGAGAGAGAGAGAGAGAGAGAGAGAGAGAGAGATGCCAGTCTTCCAGCAATTATATGTCTTCATACCAACCTTATTATTTCTGGTGCGATGCAAATAGTCTTTGTGATTTTCTGTCCGTAGTTCAATCTTTTTCAGATTTCTTTCAGCTTCTCCCTGAAAGATACAAAAACAAAAAATAATAATCAGTATAATTGCAGTTTTTTTTTCTTCTAACAGTTTGACATAATCATACCTTAAAATATCAGGCATGTTTAAAATTATGAAACTGAAAATAAAGTTAGAATATTTATTCAAGAAAATATATTTTAGAAGTTAGTAAATTATTTAACCATTTAATTTTGAGGTTAAAATTAAAATGAGAGTAACGTGAGATAAAAAAAAATAGAAGCACTTGAGAAAGGAGCTATATTCCCGAAATACTGTGATATTCCGGCTTCATACATACAATCTAGATATTGAAAAGAAATGTGGAAGCAAGTAAGATTTAATTATAAAAAAATTGTCTTGTCATTCAGTATTTCTTTCTTACAACCCAGTATATTTACAAATTGTTCTTAGCCTCTTATAAATCAAAATGAATAAATGCGAAAGTTGGGCCTATTTCTTGAACTAACGGTAAAGTCAAAACGACCTATTTCAAGTTAATTCAACTTTACACAATAGTTGCGCCATCTTTTTTATATACTGCTTATGTATATGCTATATCAGTTGCAAAGTTAACTAATTTGCATAATGATTTTGAAAAAGGCATATTTTATTAATTAACTATTATTTGTTTTTGTTTTGTATTCAATGATTGTTCAGATTTTAATATAATAATATTGTTTTATTTCGTGGAGAAATATTTAGCATTTGTGTTCACTTGTTCCTTTATTAGAGAGACCGAGTTGAATTTTAAAAAGTTGCGATCTATTTTTAAATTGCAAGTGAAAAGGCAAACTGCTTTCTTCTTTTCTTTAAACGTTGTAGGAATAACACCCAAGATGAGAACAGTAGTTTAAATCATCTAAATAATACAAAATTCTTCTTCTTCTTTTTCTTCTTCTTCTTCTTTTTCTTCTTCTTCACTTTTCCCTTGTCCAAGGGTCAGACGTTTTCTGATATTATGCAAGCACACTCTCCAGTTCTCACAGTTCAGTGGATCAATTGTCTTCAAATTCCATCTGTACGGTCTTGTCTTATTACTTGATTCAAAGTTTGCCTTGGCCGGCCAACCTTCCTGCGATCCAAGACATCCATGCTTCTGCAACAGTTTATCCAGGAGAATGAACGTTCCACATGACCATACCAGCATAACCTGTTCGTCCTTAAGACAACCTCTATGCTGGGCAAGTGTAGTGCTTCCAGCAAATCCTCTGACCTGATGTGTTGGGTTTGGTCAGATTTGACATTGCACCAAACTCAAGACATTAGTTATTTTGTTTAATTTTATAAGTATTTATCTTTGGTGAGATTTAGGGTCAGCCCTGATTTGTGTGCATTTTGACACCTTTTCAAAATGAGACTAACCCATTTCTGACAATTTAGAATAGCAATTACATAGATTATCATTTAAGAAACAATCTTGGCCTTTTGGATAGGAGCAAAGCGTAGTATCTGTTCTGATAACACACTTCATCTTTTGCAAAATAAATTGTCCTGTAAACTCTATGATAAGGACATTGTTTTAATGAGAACTTTCCCTGTTGATTTCCGGTTTCTGACACCTGTGGTCTTTTGGCTAGGAGTAAAGTGTAGTATCTGTTCTGATACTACAGTTCATCTTTCTGCTCTCGGTAAGTGAAGGAGAAATTCTTCTAGACTGAGGCAATTTTTAATTTTCTTCTAATCAAGAGTGCTCCTTTTTGGGGAGCTGGATTTTCCCCATATTAAAAACCGACCTTGTGTCTAACTCAGCCTTCGTGGGGAGGTAAGTAAATAGAAACAATTACAATATGTCGGCACCGTTTTTGTTAATTACTATGTTATTTTTTAAATTTTTCTTTTACCAATGGGTCACCACGTATCAAGGCCCAGGCCCCATTCAAAAGGATCGTCAGTTGAACGATGATCGCTTCCACGAAGGGGCCGGAAATAATGCATAGGATGGGCAGAAGATTATTTAAGAGGAATTGATCACCCAAGATTGTTCGCATTAGACTTGAAGACGACCATGTTGTAGTCGGTTGGGAAGCAGACTCGTGGTATCTTGTTTCACAGACGATATGTTCTAGCAGGGGTTGGAGCTCAGTCGAGCACCTACCGTGAACATAACGATACAGTAGAAAGAGGCGAGCAACATCTCGTCTGTGTGAGAGGGGTTGTAAGGACAAGAAGAGATCATCTCCACTGTCAAAACAGGAAAGGGTGCTCTGAGCGGCACCTCTCCAGATATTACAGCAGTACTCCATTTCTATTTCATATGAGATTTGTGTTAAGAAATGTTAAGGGAGACAACTATATACGAAGAAATACAAATATATATTCATACGTATTTGTCAGGCAGTAAAGGAACATAATCATATTTTAAATGTTATATCAGTACAAGCATAAACTTTCTTTACTTTATGCATTCCAATATATATTGATTCGTACTTACATCAATTACATCCATTTGTTCTTGTGGCTGTTGAATAATAAAGGGTCAAATTAGTACATGTTGAGTAAAAGCAAAAAAGATTAAAAGTTATTCAACTTGATGAGATTTTTCTTCATATATAAGACTAGCAGGGTTATCCGGCGATGCCCGGGGCAAAAGTGTAACATAATTCTATTAAAACTTCTATCTCTCCATCTTTCTATCTATCTTTCTCTCTTTTCCCCTCCTCCTCCCACCCCCTCTTTCTCTTCCACACATACACACACACACACATACAACTCTCCATTATCTAGATTCCTCGAGGAATGAGTCGGCATTAGAGAATTAACCCCTTGATGATAAAAAAAATCAGTTACTTCTCTTTACTAAATAAAATGGCTGAATAAAATGACTGAAAAACCAAGCCCCCCCTTATCGAAACCCTAGTCAGTTGACCCCCAAAGAATGAGTATATATTTTTTTTAATTTGAGATGTTATTCATTCTGGGCAACGCTGATCAAGAATATAACAAGTTTGTGGGTCTTTGTTTTGTAATTTTTCATTTTTAGCTGGAACACACACACGCACACACACACGCACACACACACACGCACACACACACACACGCACACACACGCGCACACACACGCACACACACACCCACACACACACACACAACTGCGCTTTATATAATAGATTCATTTTGTTTTAACATTAAATAATTTGATTCCAAACCAGCTCTCCATACCCGACGTTGCCCGGGAGTCTTTTTACTTTCATTTTTGTTTCGCTTTTCTCTTTCTTTTAGCTATGCCGTTTTTAATTTTTTTTAACCAGTTATTATTTTTTTTGTAAATAGGATTTTCAAAGTGAAATTTAAATATCATGGTATCGTTTGGCCATTAAATTATTAATTGAACTGAATCTTTAAATAATTCTATTTGTTTCAATGAATTACTTTACGACCTTTCGAAATTTGAATACTATTAAAAATTAATTTAATTACGAAATTAAATCCACCAGAATCTATTTCGCTTTCTTCATAAAAAAAGTCAGCAATTTTAAATGAATTATTTCTTGACTCTTCAAAATTTAAAAACGTTTAAACTCTCGAATCAAAAGTAATTTCTGGTTTTAAAATTCTTAGCAAATGAACATGTATTAAAAAAATTGTTGGAAGCTATTTGGGTGCTTCTATAATAAAAAGCCGAAAAAAAAGTTTTTCTTGTCTTTTAGTGTTGGAGAGGTAAATAAGGGGCAGGTAACTCTTACAACGAATTTTAAACACGATTTTCCAGTAATCAAAACTGATAGCTCTAATTGGCGTTGCACATGTGGCTACTGTGCAAGGAGAACGTCGATTAGACATAAAAGGGTTAGGGTTTAGAGTTAGGGTTAGAAAAATATTGTTCGAAAGCTAGAGCTGTTGTGAAGAGTTACCTGCCCCTTATTTACCTCTCCAACACTAAAAGACAAGAAAAACTTTTTTTCGGCTTTTTATTATAGAAGCCCCGCTATTTGCATCTAATAAAGGTCATTTGGTGCATGCTTAGTAAAAACAAATGAGATTCAAAGTTATTCAACTTGATGAAATTTTTCTTCAGACGTAAAATTAATTTTGTTTTAACATTAAATAATTTGATTTCAAACTATCTGTACGTTTTACTTTTATTTTTGTTTTACTTGTTTTTTTTCTTTTAACTATGCCGTTTTTTTTACCAACTATTTATTAAAAAAATAGTATTTTCAAAATTAAATTTAACTATTATGGTATCGTTTGGTCATTAAATTATTAATCGAACCAAATTTTTTATTCATTTTGTTATAGTAATGTATTTTTATTGAATTACTTTATGGCCTTTTGAAATTTGAAAAGAGTTTAAACTCATTTAAACTGTCAAATAGAAAATAATTTATTTTTTATCTTTCACGCGCCAATACAATTATATTCACACTGCGCGCCTAAATTGTATTTATCCCAAACAACAATTTTTATCCGAATCTTAACCGTGTCAACTGGCACAAGTTTTAAAAAAATGAAAGTAAAAAGTAGTAAAAAAATAAATTTTAATTAATTGAAAAACTAAATCATGAAAAATGCAGCAAAAATTATTTTAGCAGCAAGGAATATAGAGATCAAAATATAGAGATCAAAATGAATTATTTCATTGTTTGAATAACAATGAAAAATAAGAGCTAACTAAAAAGTATAATTCAAGTAATAAAAAATTATACCTGTTTTAACGATCTACTAAAAATGGATAGAATATACAATCAATTATTTATTCAATGAATATCTGGAGGACCCTTTTTAAGGGTTCCCCTTTTAGGGGTCGAGAGGCATGTTTAAGAAAACTTTTTAAAAGAAAACAGTTTGAACACGTTAGTTCATAGTTCGAGAGTCCATGCAGAGAAAAGGGGATTCATACGCTGAGATAATTGGGAGTCGATTATTTAGGGGCTGTGAATTATCCGCAGGTCAGAAAAATCGTGATACCCCCCCCCGCTCAAATATAAAATTTACATTTGATTAAAAGTTGTTAATAAAAGTAATGTTAATTTGATGCATATGATTTTCATGTTAGATAAGTTCAGTGATAAATGTTATGAGCATTAAAATTAATATGTTTATACATTTGTTTACTATCAGCATAATTCAGCAGACGACAGTAAAAGGGATTCAAGCAGTGTGTGTGTGTCGCCTTTTGTTAGTGTGCATATGCGTATGACATTGAAGGAAAAATCTGGCCTTATATGGGGTCAAGGTGGATCAAAAAGGTAATTTTGATAAATTCAGAGAAATGCATCTGATTGGCTTAGAATGATTTTATTTGTTTTATTAATTCAGGTGAGTGTATGCACCGAGTTATATGCGCAGAAACGATTTTAAACATTTTCATTTTGCGCACCGAAGGGTAAACTTTGTTGCTATAGATACAGAATTCAACATTTGGCAAAATATGAATGTTAAATTTAAATTAAAAAGTTCATGTCAACATGTATTTTGTTACCCGACTATTCTAAATGATTTTTTCAACTGACAAACTAAAAGCGGATATATTTGGAAGATCAGGAAGTTTGATCAGGTGTCCTGCTTGCTTGGCAGGCCGAGAGCAGACTTGAAGTGTTCCCTTGAATAATGGCGATGGAAAGGCGCTCGTAGAGCCAAGTCAACTCACGATGGTCCCCAGTGTGGTATGTCATTAATAGACCCAGGTGGTGGTACGACCAAATACTCCACTCGTCTTCACAGTGATCGGTTGGAACACAAATTTGCCAAGAAGACCGGCGTATTTTGGTCGCTTCCGCTTCTCCACTGACACTGCTCCATGTCCAGAGTTTGTCGCCGATTTCATTATTAATGAGGATGCAAAAGTGTTAACAAAAAATACATTTTTTTGTGGAATTCATTTCACAGAATTTATCAAAAATCATAATTTTATTTTTATTTTATTTTATTTTTTTACATCGATTGGCTTCATGCCTTGTCTGGAGCGATTTCCATAAAAAAAATTTTTTATGGAAATCACTCCAGACAAGGCATGAAGCCACTCGATGTAAGGAGCTAAAAAATACTACTTCAAAGTCAAAAACTAGCCAACGATAAGTGTTATATTGAGATAAATTTCCACCTAGAAAACAGTAATTCTTTCCCCTTTGTCAGAAACATCGCTCATAGAAAGTGAGGATTAAATGGACAAAATAAGGGAATCTAATGGGTCACCGTTTATCAAGGCCTAGGGGCCACTCAAGGATAAGGGTTAGAGGGACTGTCGGTTGGATATTGAGTGTCACTGCACGAAGATTGGAAGCAACCGTGAAATAGGCGGAAGATTTCTTAAGAGAAATTGATTATCGAAGAGGACAGCTTAAATAGTATTGCTTAACATTTTTGAAATAATGATGCAGATCAGATTTCACTTATTGTATCGCCTTACTTCACGCAGACAACATTTAACAGAGAGCTTTTTAGACGCTTATCGGTCATTCATTTGTGACCATGAGGAGCACTAGGTTTTTATAGCCAGGATGTCACTGCTCTCTGAGGTTCACGAATGAACGACTGATAAGGGGTCTAAAACGTCGTTCTCGGTTATACGTTGTCTGTGTGAGGTAAAGTAATGCTATAAGTTAAATCCGATCTGAACCAATATTACCGTTATTTTATCGATCATTCATTCAGGAACATCAGAGCTCGTAACATCCTGGCTATAAAACCCCAGGATGTTAGTGCTCGCGAATGTTCACAAATAAACGACCAATAAGGGTCTAAAACGTCATATGTTGTCTGTGTGAGGTAGGGTAATGAATGCTATAATTTAGGAGAGTAGAAAGTGACTAACTCGGGTTTACTTTCAGCAGCCTCATAACTCTCGCTTCACTTATTTTGTCCTTTAGTCCTCACATTCCATGAGCGATGTTTCTGACAAAGAGAGAAGAATTGATGTTTTCTGGGTCAGAATCTATCCATCTAACATCGTTATCTGGTTTTTGACTTTGAAGTAGTAGTTTTTTTTAGCTCCTTACATCAAGTGGCTCTGTGCCTTGTCTGAAACGATTTCCATAAAAAAAATATTCGACATTGCACCGTTTTTTTCGTGATGTGAAGCCACAATAATCGCCCCAAAAAACAGAAATTAAACAAAAGTACAGCTAATAAAAATATACAGATAGGTTGAAAATTAAATTTTCTACCGATTAGTAACAATTATTAGCTGTATTTTTGTTTAATTTTCGATTTTTGAGTTGTTTTTGACAATGGGGGAAGAATTGCTATTTCCTGGGTCGGAATCTATCCATCTAACTCTTATCGTTGGCTAATTTTTGACCTTGAAATAGTATATTTTTTCTTTAGCTCCTTACATCAAGTGGCTTCATGCCTTGTCTGGAGCGATTTCTATTAAAAAAAAAAGAAGTTAAATCAGATCTGTATCAATATTACAGCACAAGATATTCTTCCTCTTTTTTGCTTTTCCCGAGCTACTGCACGGACCACCCTGGACGACAGCGGTCACTAGTCCAAATGGGTCCCTTTTTGCTGCACACAAACCTCAGTGGTCGCCCGTGACTTACACAGTTCACGAATGTTCTTCTTTTTATTGTACACGCAAACTCAAACGATATGTCAAACGAACATTTTCCAACAAGTTATCTGCACACTGAGTAGGTGCTGTTCATACCAGTATAGGATACGTCCTCGACACTCAGTCCAACAGTGGTCTGGCTTCTTTCGGACTGAGGAATCATTCTTTCTGTTCAGTCCTAGGAAGAATCACCCTCCCAGGCTTTACTTTTCTCTTTGAGAAGATGGTAAAAGTTAACGGTGAAAGTTACGATTCAATGCTGAATTTAACTTCCGGTTGCCCCGCCCCCATGTTAAGAATGGCTTTCTAAATAATAACGTTATTATTTAAAAAGCCATGCTTAACATGGAGAGCAGGGGGACTTTGTTTTAACTATTCTTTTCTTTCACCTAACAATTTAATAAACAAAAGATACTGTAAAAATTCAATTAAAAACGAGTCAACAACCGGAAGTGAAATTCAGCATGGAATCGTAACTCTTACCAAGTTTATTACTAATCAATAAACCGGGGAATGCCAACACGGCTGCTCAGGCATTTTTTGTAGGCCAGAGTGCACTGTCTATTCTCCTGTAAAGGAGGTAAATAAATACACGCACACAAACTGTCATACAAAATATGCACAAGTGCACCACGCCCACAGTTCCTCTTGCAACGGACCTGTTCGAACTCTGGTCTTTAATTTTATTTCCATCAGATTCTTTGTCTTGTCTTTGTTTCAATCGATGCTTGTAAGATAAAATATGCGATGCAGACGTTGACCAAGCATACAAACATCACAAACTATCGTTTATGGAAAGATGACGTAAGTTTTTGGACTTGTGAGAAAGAAAAAACTTTTAATGTGTGCGGACATAGAGTTTGGGTTCGAGTTAGAGTTAGGGTGCATTTTTATAAAGCTTTACTAAATTGTGGGCTTAAAGAATACTTTTATTTTAATAGATCATCACATGAGAACGGTTACTTACATTTAACCAAGGATGATTCAAGGCATCATCAATTGTCATTCTTTCACTGAAATGAAAATAATAGAATATAGATAAAATATATATAAAAAACACACACAATCACATCTCACAAATATTTATCACATTTCATATGAATTGATAATGCCAACTTGTTTGCCTTATAATTATTTGCTGTTTTTACTGAGGACACAATCCTTCACTTTGTAATAAAGACCAATGTGTATATATATATATATATATATATATATATATATATATATATATATATATATATATATATATATATATAGTTTGAAAAGTCACACATTGAAAACGTTGCTGAAATGGCAATAATAAGGAGAATATTTTTTTTAATATTTTGAAAACCTGGACAACGCAGATTATTTGTTTTTTAAAATAAATTATTTATTTACTTTAAAAACTTTCATTTCTTTTTTTAAAACTTGGTACTTTCGGTAATAAATACCCTTGTCATATATATATATATATATATATATATATATATATATATATATATATATATATATATTAATTGAATGACATATTAAAATGAGAAATTAATCAGATTTTATTAAAGTTCAAGAACAAGAAGGGATACTGCGTCCTTAACTCATGAGTTTTCAAAGAAAATCTTCTCCTCAGAGGACCATTACCGCAATGAAATTACTGCAGGTAATAAAAATTAAGCTTTTAAAATATATAAAAATATATTTTAAAAATACATAAAGATACATATAAAACATCAAATATATCGGTTAAAAACGCACTTTTTTGTTAAACTTATACAGTTCATCCAAGTCATAAAGTTTAAACCAATTTCAAGAAAACTGTCAAAGAAGTCGATTAAAAACAATCCAGGTGGTGATTGGTAGTCCAAAATGAAAATGAAAAAGTTATCCAGGCGGGAAATTTGTTTGCTATTGTATGCAATATATGATAGTGAAGAGTCTATTCAGGGTGTATGTAAATTAATAATAAAAATACACCCTGAATAAACGCTTCACTATCATATATATGGGTTTGTTTTACTAAGCTTACGATCAAAGGGCAACAATTGGTACTGTTCATTCAAACTGCCTTTGTGAATAAGTAATGAAGCATATTATATAATAATAACAATAATGATAATGATAATAATGATAATAAAAATAATAATAATAAAAATAATAATAATAATAATAATAATAATAATAATAATAATAATAATAATAATAATAATAATAATAATAATAATAAGTGTGACTAAATGAATAATAAACCTTAATTTAAGTTAATCAACTGTTTTATTGAAGGTTGAAATGCTCACTAAAACCAAGTGAGATTAATATATATATATATATATATATATATATATATATATATATATATATATATACTAACAAATATATGCTCCCTCCGGTCGCATATTTTTGATAGTTGTTTTATTTAATTGCTCTCTCTCTCTCTCTCTCTCTTTCTTGAAATAGAACTTTATGTGCGTTCGAATAATCAGAGGGCGGGTAACCAAATGTTGGAATGGCCGCCGGCTGTTCTATCATATTCCATTACAATCTAATTTAATTACGTAACTCAATTATATAGATAAAAAAAAACAATGGCTTTAATTAATTCTATTTATAATTTTTATTCAGATTGTTATCGAGGAAAATATTGTAAATACATCTAGAAATCTGAAAAAAACAATCATGAGTGTATATTTTCGACTATTAATTTATTAGATACTTTAAAACTAATTAATCATGTAAATTTGAAAGACACGTGATATTTGAGGAAGCTTTGGAATGGGTATATATAGGAGCTGATGAGTAGATATAAAAAGAGAGAGATCAAAACTAATAATATAGTTTGGGCTTCAGAAAGACAGATAGATAATCTCCATTATTAATATATATATATATAAAGATAAGTTTGGCTAAATAGTTGATTTATTTAACCAATCCAATTAAGGTAATTTATTTTTATATTTTAAACCATTGAAGAAATTCAATTTAAACTAATTTAGGATATATTGTAACATGAAAAAAATTGCTAAATCAACGAGATATATATTAAGAAGAGGTTGACTTAATAAGTTAGATTAATCTAAACACATTAAATCAAATTATAACATATATATATATATATATATATATATATATATATATATATATATATATATATATATATATATATATGTGTGTGTGTGTGTGTGTGTGTGTGTGTAGGTTTGGGTAGGTGGTTGTGTTTGTGTGTACTGAAATTCCATCACGCAAAAGTTAGCAAGTAAAACATGTGTCTTTTTTAGCCCCCAGTACAAACCCATTTCTAGTGGTGAGAGGAAGCGAGAAAGCAAATTGCAAGTCAGACAACCACTTCAGACTTACCCTGATGCCTGAAATGAATTTAGAAAAGAAATTTCACTTTAAAATAAAATGTTAACGGTGGATGTTATTTTTTTAGGTCATCAGAAATGATAATAATAATTTATATATGAAGAATTAAATTACTGATTCTATGATTTTATATGAATATTTTAGCAATATATCTACATAAATAACGATTGCGAACACTGGCGAAGCATAATTGTTTTCCCCCCGCATTTTTGACGAGGTGTACGCTAGTAGTTTAATCAAACCTCCTACTTGAGTACATGTATAAAATTAATGAGTTTTAAGAAATGTTCTCTGAAATAGTTTCATGTTTCGGAATTTTTGAGATGAGGATTGAGAATTTGGATTATTTGGATTATCCGGACTACTGCTATCATCTTGTAAAAATCAAGAATCTTTCTGTCGAACTCGGGAATCTGTACGGAATTTCGAACAGAACCATTTATATAACCCACTGGGGTAACTTTCTCTCGTCAACCATGACCGGGCAGAAGTCTTAAGTAATTCGTAATTGTATTTCCAGTATCGGCCGTACTGAGAACCGTCATCCACCAGAAGTTATTTATCTACCTCCCACTGCGGTAAGATGTGACACAAGGTCAGGAAAGTGGGATTAGATAAGCCAGCGCTCGAGAGATGAGCACTCTGGCCATTTAAAAATTGCCTAGGCAGCCCCGTCGGCATTCCCCGGTAGGGCGCCTCAGATAGCAAGCAATAAACTTACTCCTCCCCAAAGAGGGGAGGCAAAGCCTGGGAGGGTCGATCTCCTAGAACTGCACAGGACTGACCCATAGACCGGCGTAAATCAAGCCCCGAAGGCCAAGACAATACCAGTCTATGGGGTGCAGTATCCATCGGAACAGATACTACACTTTGATCGCGACCAAAAGGCGTCATCCACCAGAAGAATATCACTTAGAACTGATTATCACTTAGCACTTTTATCCGTTGCGCCACGCTAGAGCTATGTTCGAAATTCTGTACAGATTCCTGATTTTGACATAAAAATTCCCGATATCCACAAGCCGCACCTGAAGAAGGTTGGAGGTTACATCGGCTGAAACGTTATGAGAATAACATCCAAGACGAGAACAGTAGAGTAAATAACACAAAATAGTTTAATATTTGAAAGGATTAAAAACTGGTTTTATTAAAATTGATTACAATCGCTGGTATCAAAAATGGTAAGCAGATAACAATGATTTATTTTTATATAAAGAGAATTAAAATTCTGTTACTTACTTTTTCTCTTTTAGTAGGAGACTGGCAATGAAGTCCTTGGCATCATCAGATACATATTCCCAGACTTCATCATCGAAATCGAAATCTATATTTTTAATGTATGTAAATGTTTCTTGATCATTATCTCCAGCAAATGGAGAATAGCCACTCAGCCTGTAAAGATTGATAAAAGAAAGAAAAAGAATTTAATAATTTTCATGAATAAAGAATTTAATAATTTTCATAAATAAAGAATTTAATAATTTTCATAAATAAAGAATTTAATAATTCTTATAAATAAAGAATTTAATAATTCTTATAAATAAAGAATTTAATAATTTTCATAAATAAAGACTCCCGGGCAACGCCGGGACACGGGTCAGCTAGTATTATATATTTGTACATCCCAGGTATATATTTATGTAGTGATACTACATTTCATCTTTTGAAAAAAATAAACGTTGTCCTGTAAACTCTGTGATAAGGACATTGTTTTAATGAGAACTTTCTCTGTTGTTTTCTTCCTGGTGGACTTATTTCTGGTTTCTGTCACCTTTGACCTTTTGGCTAGGAGCAAAATGTACTATCTGTTCAGATGCTACACTTCATCTTTTCTGTCCTCGGTCAGTGAATGAGAGATCCTTCTAGACATAGACAATTTTTATATTTGTTCCAATCCAGAGTGTCCCTTCTTGGGGAGCTGAATTTATGGCACATTAAATACCTTGTGTCTAATTCTGCCCTCGCGAGGAGGCAAGTAAATAGGAACAAACAAAGACTTATGTCAATCTTAAACATGGTAACTTAGAAAAAATATTTCACCGCCATCCTTCCTTTAATTTCAAGCAATCCAAATTTAAGCAATCCAAATTTAAGCAATCCAAATTACTAATTTGAACTGATAAATCATTTTTAATAAACTTCTTTTGCATGCACATTTTGTCTTCTAAATCATTTTAACGTTATTTATACATTTTTCATAAGTTTTTTTTGATGCATACTCTTGTAGCAGTAGCAGTATTTATTTACCTCCTCGCCAGGAGGTTAGGCACAAGGCCAGTTTTATCTTCCTCCTACAAGGTAAGATGTGATCCAAGGTCGGATCGGAAAGTGGGTGTTGAAAAGCCAGCGCCCGAGAGGTGAGCACTCTGGCCATTAAAAATTGCCTGGGCAGCCCCGTCGGCATTCCCCGGTAGGGGCGCCTCAGGCAGTAAGCAATAAACTTACTCCTCCCCAAAGAGGGGAGGCAAAGCCTGGGAGGGTGGACCTTCTAGAACTGCACAGGATAGACCCATTGACCGGCGTAAATCAAGCCCCGAAGGCCAAGACAATACCGGTCTATGGGGTGTAGTATCCATCGGAACAGATACTACACTTTGAAATATTTATTTGCAGAAAATACATATTTATATTTAAAACAAATTAGGCACAAGGCCATCAAAAGTGTGGGGAGGGGTGTCGTTGGTCATCCTTGGTCTAAAGTAATAAAAATGTCTATCCTCTTCTTAACTAGAATCATCTCAGTCACCACAATACCACATTTGCTCTAGGGGCCGTCCTACTTAGGCTATTATAAAATAAGTTGGCAATCTTTTATACTACACGTTGTATGCCAATGCCAAGAACACGTTATAGCTGCAACAGCAGCCGCTATTTTCCTCGTCCATACTCATAGACTTAACCTCTCTTTTACTAACACCTGTTCATCACACGTTTAACGAAAATGCCCAATAAAAGTTCATGTAGTATGTTATAATGGGAATTTGTCTTATATTCTATATTCTAAAGCTGTATATAGCTGTTTCTGTATGTATAGTTATTTCGGTAAATGATGAGATCGACGGTCTAAACAGGTTTTTCATAATAACATTAGTGTATAGGCGATAATATATGTATATATTTTTATAGATTATGACATGCTGAATGTTTTGGAGTTAAAATCAATTTAGTATTACATAGTAATAGGGAAACAAAGACGTTTTAATACTTTTTTCGTCTTGAGCGATACAAAACTAAAACATGGCTCCATGAGCAATACAACAACACTTCCGGTCCCGTAAGACTCCATTTTGTTAAAATCTCTATTATTTTAGCATATTTACACATTTCAAACGTGTTTTTCTTCAGATTACATGCGTAATACTACAGGGTGTTTCAAAAGTCTTGGGAACATAACGATTTTTAATAACTCAAAAACTATTAGGAGTTGAAAAATGAAATTGGTACCGTTGGAAAGGTTAAAGTTTCAAGTTTTGTGGGGAATCTTCAAAGTTGCTCAATATGAGCACCATTCGTCACACGGCAGACATCTAGTCGATAGTCCATTTCCTGCCAAACGCGTTCCAGCATCTTGACGTCAATGGTTCCCACAACTGCCGTTACTCGAGCCTTTAGTTCGTCAATATCTCTTGGAAGGGGCGGCACATAGACTTGTTGCTTGACAAAGCCCCAAAGGAAAAAGTCACACGGGGTAAGATCTGGAGACCTAGGAGGCCAGGGCATGAGCACGTCATAACCTCGCCCAGATCTCCCAATCCATCTACCAGGCAGCCTTGTGTTAAGAAACTGCCTTACTCTAAGACTCCAGTGTGGTGGTGCACCATCTTGTTGAAAAATGAAGTCATCAGATTCTGCTTGTTCCAACTGAGCCATTAACCAGTCTTCCAGCATGTTGAGATAGGATTCACCAGTGATAGTTGCCTCTTCAAAGAAGAACGGTCCATAGACACCTTTCTTGGAAATTGCACAAAACACGTTCACTTTTGGTGAATCTCGCTCGTGCTCAAGAAGTTCATGAGGATTCTCAGTACCCCATATGCGAGTGTTATGCTTGTTAACTTTGCCATTCAGATGGAAGGTCGCCTCATCGCTAAAAACAAGCCGGTCATCAAAGCCGTTATCTTCCAACTTCTCTTGCATTGCAATGCAAAAGTCACGGCGAAGTGGCTTATCAGTGTCCTTCAACTTTTGGACCAACTTGAGCTTGTAAGGTACCATTTGCAGTCGTTTCCTTAAGACACGCCAGACAGTTGCTGGAGCAAGCTGAAGTTCCCTGCTGGCTCTTCTCACTGATTTATGGGGGCTCCGCTGAAAGGCTGTCCGAACTTGCTCAACTGCATCTTCTGAAGTTGAAGGGCGACCTGTTCGCTTACTTGGGCACAAACACCCATCTTTCACAAATTTAGCATGCCATCTGACAATGGATTTCCTTTCAGGGGCTTCTTTTTTAAATTTCCTGCGAAATGCACGCTGAACACATGTCCACGATTCAGTCTTTGCAAATTGGAGGACGCAAAATGCCTTGTCTTGTTTAGAGAACGCCATTACTGCACCTGGAAAGATAACACGAAAATCATTAGTATGACCAAAAACTTGATTAAGCAAGCTTTAAAATGGCACCAGTTTCATTTTTCTACCTGGAATAGTTCATGAGATATACGCATTTGTAATGTTCCCAAGACTTTTGAAACACCCTGTAAATAGATTTTTAACTCAAAATGGTTCCTCATGTAATAACATTTAAAAAAAAAACAACAACTAAATATAGATTGCATAATCGTAGAGAATGAAGTCATTTGAAAACGAGAACTTAGTCCGCCTTATTTTCGGGTTGTTTAAGTTTTCAGCATCCTACATTCTCGTTTTCAAATGACTTCATTCTCTACGATTATTCAATCTATATTTAAATTATTATAATTCTAATAAATGTTTACATTTTTATTAAAGTTTTGTTTCTACATCTTAAATTGAAATGTAATTTTAAAACTACAAATCAAATAACGAAAAGTGAATTTGAGACGCTAAAAATGTTTACGTTTACTTTTCTTGGCTACGTTTACTTGGATTGGATCTAGTTTTTGTAAACGTGAATCTAAAATGTCTACCAAAAATAATGTAAATATTAAAATTTTGAATAATTATTCCTCTTTAAAAGAAAAAGATGTATATATTAATTAGAATTATAATAATTTAAATATAAATCAAATAATCGTTTCATTTAAAAACGAGAATTTAGGATGCTGAAAACTTACACAACCCGAAAAAAAAGCGGACTTGAGAAATCTTCCGTTTTGCGGAATCGGCGAAAAACCGTTGCTATGTGGCAGTGGCAAAGGGGGAATGCAAGTGATCAAACACTTTGGTTTTCTCCACAGATTCGTATTCCAAATTTATTGCAGTGGAGATTAGTGAAGCGATTAGTTCTGTCATGTGGGACTTAACCGCTTGGGTCTATCAATGTCGCACCACATCGAGGACCATTGTGATTTGACTTGGCTCTATGGCTGCCTCTCCATCGCCATTATTCAAGGAAACACTTCGAGTCTGTTCTCAGGATATCTGATCAAACTTCTTGATGTTCCCAGTGGTGTGCAGAGAGGGAAGACCAACAGGGCTGTTGCCTCGGGCATCCAAATTGGAAGTGGGTGTATCCAGTCATATTCTTTGTAATGGCGATGGAAAGGCGGTCATAGAGCCAAGTCAACTCACAATTGTCCTCGATGTGGTGCGACATCTCTTTCAAACTATCTCCCTTTCTATAAATATTCTCAGTACTAGGACTTATATTTGAGTTTTGGGGCCATACGATCAAAGAGTTGGCCCCGGGCATCACCAAACCTCTGCACACCACTAAGTAAAAGTAAATTCGTCTGAATCAGAATGGTACAACTTTATTGACCGGTTTGATTCTGTTGTCAGCATTCTTGCAGAAGGGACCACATAGCGGTTGCTAACATTCCTAAATGAAAGTGATATTATGGAATCGACTAGATTCGAACTTGGCACATCCAGGTCATCAGTCCGTGTCGTTATCAATTGAACCACCATAACATCTCTTACACCACTGATGTATCCACAAAGGCATTTTGAATTTGGCAATTGAAACAGATTATTCAGAACAGACTGGCAACAATGTCTATGTATTACATTTTTAACGTGTATAAAATTTAACTTTTAATGAACAAGTGACTTCCCCCCTTTTGAAAATACATAACAAAACTTTGCCTAAAAGAAAAATCACATTTATTATCCACGAAGAAACGGTGAAAGTTAATTAGAAATTATGTAGATAATGTAAGTATAACTTACAACATATACGCGACAACTCCAAGAGACCACATATCAGTACTGAAAGAAACTGGTACATAGTCGATGATTTCTGGAGAGCAGAATTCTGCAGTGCCGAAAAGGACTTTGATAGATTTTCCTTCTTCAATCTTTTGCGCCAGACCAAAGTCGATGAGTTTCACGTCAGTGCTATCCTTTGTGACACACATGACATTTTCAGGCTAAAACAGAAATTCACATTAAAAAAATATACATTCTATTGAAAAGCAGAGAAATTCTACAAGTAAAATTTCATAATTACCAAACAGCTTAAACACAATATTTTATATGTTATATTTTATTTAGATGTTATATTTTACGTTATATTTTATGTTATATTTTATTTAGATGTTATATATTATTTAGATGCTATATATTTTAGATATTATATTTTATTTACATGTTATATTTTATCTGTTATATTTTATGTTATATTTTATGTTATATTTTATTTAGATGTTATATTTTTTATGTTATATTTTATTTAGATGTTATATTTTATGTTATATTTTATATGTTATATTTTATGTTATATTTTATATGTTATATTTTATTTAGATGTTATATTTTATTTAGATGTTATATTTTATTATGATGTTATATTTTATTTAGATGTTATATTTTATATGTTATATTTTATTTAGATGTTATATTTTATGTTATATTTTATATGTTATATTTTATGTTATATTTTATATGTTATATTTTATGTTATATTTTATTTGTTATATTTTATGTTATATTTTATATGTTATATTTTATTTAGATGTGATATTTTATTTAGATGTTATATTTTATGTTATATTTTATATGTTATATTTTATGTTATATTTTATATGTTATATTTTATGTTATATTTTATTTGTTATATTTTATGTTATATTTTATATGTTATATTTTATTTAGATATTATATTTTATGTTATATTTTATTATGATGTTATATTTTATATATTATATTTTATTTAGATGTTATATTTTATTTAGATGTTATATTTTATTATGATGTTATATTTTATTTAGATGTTATATTTTATATGTTATATTTTATTTAGATGTTATATTTTATGTTATATTTTATATGTTATATTTTATGTTATATTTTATAAGTTATATTTTATGTTATATTTTATTTGTTATATTTTATGTTATATTTTATATGTTATATTTTATTTAGATGTGATATTTTATTTAGATGTTATATTTTATGTTATATTTTATTATGATGTTATATTTTATTTAGATGTTATATTTTATATGTTATATTTTATTTAGATGTTATATTTTATATATTATATTTTATTTAGATATTATATTTTATATGTTATATTTTATTTAAATGTTATATTTTATATATTATATTTTATTTCGATGTTATATTTTATATGTTATATTTTATTTAAATGTTATATTTTATATATTATATTTTATTTATATTTTATATTTTATTTAGATATTATATTTTATATGTTATATTTTATTTAGATGTTATATTTTATTTAGATGTTATATTTTATTTAGATGTTATATCTTATATTCTATATTTTATTTAGATGTTATATTTTATATATTATATTTTATTTAGATATTATATTTTATATGTTATATTTTATTTAGATGTTATATTTTATTTAGATGTTTTATTTTATTTAGATATTATATATTATATGTTATATTTTATTCAGATATTATATTTTATATTCTATATTTTATTTAGATGTTATATTTTATTTAGATGATATATTTTATTTAGATGATATATTTTATATGTTATATTTTATTTAGATGTTATATTTTATTTAGATATTATATTTTATATTCTATATTTTATTTAGATGATATATTTTATATGTTATATTTTATTTAGATGTTATATTTTATTTAGATGTTATATTTTATACGTTGTATTTTATTTAGATGTTATATTTTATTTAGATATTATATTTTATATTCTATATTTTTTCTTTAGATGTTATATTTTATTTAGATATTATATTTTATTTAGATAGTCCATGCAAGAATATAACGGAGGTCGTAAGAAAGAAATTTGAAAAACCAGGCGATTTTTTGTAAAATTTAAATGTTACATCTTTTTAGCTTTCCTCTTCGATCATTAGTATCATATCACAACTTCATGATATTTCGGGGATATATCCATTTGTCAAGTGTTTATATTTCTTCATCTCAAGGTCTTTGCCCTTGTGCATGTTTGTGTTGGCTGAGAAATTGTTGTTGATAAGTTAACAAAAATTCAATTAAAAAAATGAAATGCAATAGCTGTTGAAAAAAAATTGCTTAACACCATGTCTATTTTGTCGTTAAAAGAAAAAAGTATTCATGGGTGTAATGGTCGGTCTTTAACGCCCATAAATAGTCAGTACACAATAATTCGTTATCCTCATTAAAGTGCTGTTAAGTGAACAATATACTATGAACATCATAACAAAATGGCGTCGTGAAGAAGATACGTTTTATTGAAAAGCATGGACATTCTGCAGGTAAAATTCCATAATTACCCAAAACTTAAAAACATCATTTTATAAAAATAGTCTATTAGACAATCTAGGTGATGTATAAAAGCAATCTTATAAACAAGTCGATTTTTTTTATAATGTAAATGTTACTTGTTTTTAGTTTTCCTCCTTGATCATTAGTATCTTATCAGAACTTCATGATATTTCGAGGATATATCCCTTTGTCAAGTGTTTATATTTATTCGTCCTGTTTTTTTTCCTTAGTGCGTGTTTGTGTTGGCTGTGAAATTGTTGTTGATAGGGTCTTCAGATATTGCATCTCTGCAGATAACCAAAGTCCAAATGTTGTATTATTAAGAATATTCGACTTGAGAATCGCACTAACCCTGTCTACCTTGGCATAACCTTGGACTGCACCCTCTCATTCAGGGAATATGTAAAGAAGACAAAAATGAAAGTCAGCTCCCGGAACAATATCCCACGGAAACTGATCAACTCCAAGTGGGGAGCCACAGCACACACACTAAAATGTACTGCCTTAGCCTTGTGCTATGCCTCTGCGGAGTATGCTTGTCCCATTTGGGAGAGATCAACGTTTGCCAAAAACTTAGACTCGGCATTGAACAACAAATGTCGCTTGATCATTAGCTGCCTGAAGCCCACTACCCTGAACAACCTGCATCTTCTCACTGGCATTGCTCCTTCAGATGTGAGATGGGAATTTGCCAGCCGAGTAGAGATCACAAAGGCTATCAGTGATGAACGCCATCTCCTTCATGAACGTGAACCAACGGTCCAACGACTGAAGTCAAGGAGAAGCTTCCTCAGCCATGTCGAACCCCTAACAACATCTCAGGAAGAGACCAGACTACAGCTGTGGACCAGACGTCTAGAAGATGCCCCCCCCCCCTCATAACGACATGCTGAGTGACATGTTAGTTGGGAGAATTTATGTCGAGGTGGCACAAGTGCAGCAAATTTATCGAAGCACATTCCATTAAAGTACTTGTAAAACAAGCATAGCGATGCAACATCGCAGAGACGCGACAGAGGCTAAAGCTTACTAGATAGTGTGGGACCTATTTGATTATAAGCTCTTTTTTGGCCCCTGTCTAAGAGGGAGAGGCTAGTGGTTGGTGCAACAGCCCAGATGTGACAACAATACTCCATCTTCATTGGACTGTAATTTATATAATGCTTTCTCTATTTGGGGAGGATTTTTTGATTAAAGTTAATATTTTTCTGTCTGTAGATTTGAGTTGTAGAACAATCAAAGTGGATTTTTCGCGATAAAATTTATATAAAAAACAGTAAAATTTATATAAAAAACAGTAAAATTTATATCAAAAACAGTAAAATTCATATCAAAAACAACAAAATTCATATAAAAAACAGTAAAATTTATATAAAAAACAGTAAAATTTATATCAAAAACAGTAAAATTCATATCAAAAACAACAAAATTCATATAAAAAACAGTAAAATTTATATAAAAAACAGTAAAATTTATATCAAAAACAGTAAAATTCATATCAAAAACAGTAAAATTCATATCAAAAACAGTAAAATTCATATAAAAAACAGTGAAACTAATTTTAAGCGAGAAAAAGTATTTCTTTTTTCCAATTCAGTTGATGCTACTTTATTAAAATGAAAACAAACATTGAAACTTCAAAAATAGGATTCCAATAATTGCAAGATAATTTTAAAGTGATTATTTTTTGTTTTGTTAGGGACTACACCCCCCCACTGCCCCCAAAGCTGACGCAAGGCTCGGTGCCATCGAGTCTTCAAAAACAAAAGAACTAATTTGGGAACATTCTGGAATCGTTGACCAATAGGTCAATTAAGGCAACTAGCCAAAGGTTCTTACCCAGATCAAGTCAGGCTAGACAAAAATCTTCCCTTTCCATCTCTTATCCACCCCCCCCCCCCCTCTCTCTCTATGAGTTAGCATTGTGGTATTAATTTTAGTCACATGATAATTCTCCCACTTTTAAATGATAAAATTTAGTTTTGGACCACAGCCTCAAGTAAAAAATATGTCTGTCTCTAGGCTCTCGGGAGAGGAAATCTTTTTGGGTTCCTACATCCCAGATAACTGGCAAATGCAGAAAAGAATATTATTCCTTTTTATTTTTATATTTTAAGACCACACATTTTTCAGAACATAATATAACTCTATTTTCATGCTTTGACCAAAAATCCAACTTCACTTGTTTCTATGTCTCAATTCGTTTGTCTTTCTGTTTCCTCATAAACGGGGTCCCCTTTTATCTAGAAATTATACACAAGCTGGGTCCTGTCATTGGGGTTTGTAATAGTTTATCTAAGAGAAACACTGATCTATGGTATGAAGAATGCAAGAAACTGACAGTCACCATGTGCTGTTTGTTGAATCAAAACTTAGATATCTCTCATATATATATATATATATATATATATATATATATATATATAAGTGCAGATTAGTCGTCCGAGGCTATAGCAATGTGGTGTAGTTGCCGTAAGGTGGAAAAGTGAAAAGAAATAAACGAAGAGAGAAAGTGAAACTCAAAACGATTTATTAATAATTTCACGAAACTGATTAAATACCAAATTAGTAAATACTGTCTGGTAAGTAACAGTTCGGCAAAGGGTAATCTTAAATTTTCGAAAGAAAAAAAAAAGAAAAACTTTCATTTTCAGAAGACAACAATAAAAAAACCGAGTGGGTAACGAAAATGTATTTAAGAAGTCAAGCAACATTTACAACACAGCTCTAAAAATAGTGGGTACCATAATATCGAAATTAAATATAAGCAAGAGGCCACCAATAATTATAATAAAATTTAAAATCGAAGAAAAAGAAATATAATCTGGTATACACCGCCCTATAATGAGATGCTAAAAACTGAACTAGGTAAGAAATTCCTAAATCTCATCAAAAAACACTTCTTTGTAACCAATCCCTTGCATAAAATATTCAATAAAAATAACCGAAAACTGTTCTACAGAAATGCTAGGTAAACACAATAACAAAATGCATAAAAAAGTGACCAATATAGAAATAAATAAAAATAACACTAATATAAAAAAGTAGTTACCTCCCTTTGTTCCCCTAAATAATCCTTATGACCCCACTCCTTTTCCGAAAGCCGTATTTTGATTGGCCAGGACGATTCTCCTTGACCAATCAACAAACACTTGGTTTAGCGAGCTGAATTAAAAAAAAAAACCTATTCTTCCTCTTTTGAATGTGATCGCTGGCCTATACACAAGTAAGGAAATTCTATCCGTTTAAATTGTATTGCCACGAATTGAACATTTCTGGGAGCCGTCTAAGAGATTTTAGACGTTAAAGAACTTTTTATAGGACTTTTTGTAGTCGCAAAACACAACTAGTTTTGCAAGGACCATTTTCCTGTATTATTTTGAATTTAATACACATATTATTCTCGGAATCTTGTATTGTGTGATTTCTGTAATCTTTCTTCCAGTGTTTTTCCAACTTCGTTATTCGACAACTGAATGCTCCCTGCCTTTCGCTTTACTAAGAAGAACAAAAACATTAGCACTACAAATAGTAATAACCTAAACCCTAAAAGCAATCACCCAAATAGAAATGAAAAAGTTAGTAATGAAAAGAAAAGCTGTAACTGCATAACTCGTACACTTTGTCCACTACAAAATAAATACCTAACCAAAAGTATTGTTTACCAAGCCACAATATTTGCCAAAGAAAGATCGAATAACAAGAAGTCCTACATGGTATGTCTCCCTATTTTAAAATCAGATATTACGACCACAAACGCACATTTAATAACAAAACCGTAGAATAAAAATAACACTAGCGACCCATTACTGGGAACTCAAAGAAAACGGAGGCTCTCCAATAATCGAATGGAAAATAGTACAACAGGCCAGAACATGTAGAAATTTAGACAACCCGTGTAGATTACGTCCGAATGAGAAATTTGAAATTCTAAACTTTAAAGACTCACAAATCCTATTAAGCTGTAGAAGTGAAATAGCAACTGTATACACAGAATAAACTTTACTTTAGGATAACAACACGTAAGAAAAATAAAATAAAATAATTAAATAAAAAAACTAAACTAATCCAACATCTAAAAATAAAAATAGAAAAAGTACTCCAAGCATGCACGTGTTAAAATAAGGTCACATATTAATTCGATACATTCACAAAAAAGGGTGAGTCACCCCTATAGAAAAGAGAACAAAAGAATAGGAAGTAAAAGTTAGCCGAACCTTTTTTTTGTGAGAAGCCCTGCTACTGGCTAATGGAAACATTAACCCATGGGAGGGAATAACAGAGAATCTGATTGGTAAGCTAGTTAGACTAAGTACCACGTGTATATATAAAAACACCCGCTAACACGAATTCCATGCAATTTTTCCTGACGATTCACTACGGAACTCAAACGCGGAAGCCTCTGTGTAGGTTAATTCCCATAAATATATTTTCATAACTTACTTACTATATATATATATATATATATATATATATATATATATATATATATATAAATATAGCAATAGATAAAGTGAAAGAATAGAATAAGGTGCGAATCAAATTTTATTACAGTTCAATGTTCAGGCAAAGTTCTTTAAAGTCCTTAACCTTAAATTTGATTCGCACCTTATTCTATTCTTTCACTTTATCTATTGCTATTAATGCTCTATCCAGTATATTGAGCTTTATTTTTATCCGGATGTTCACTAATTAAAGATATTAGTTGCCTCTTATATCTTTTGTTGTATTAACCTTATATATATATATATATATATATATATATATATATATATAGTCATCCACATGCAGACTGTTTCGCTGTTTCACAGCTCATCAGTGCGGCTAGACCAGTTAGTGTCTCAAGCTGGGATCGAAACGCAACCGTCGAGCTGACAGTCGGCGATGCTAACCCCTACGCCATTATGCAACACTGACTGAATATATATATATATATATGATTTTTTTTATTTACACAGACAAAATCTGTGACACTGACATGTCGATGTTATCGATCAACAGTTATTATAAACTGAGATCTCATCAGGAAGAGTTAGAATCCGATCTAAACCTTAGATCATATTTGGAAAGAACCTTTGTATGGTGAGGCTTGAACGGAGCATGCCTTTTGGGTCTCTGCTTGCACAGGTCAACTTGGAAAGAAGAGCAGACTGCGTTGGTTGGGGCACGCTGAGCGTAGCAATGGCTGGATTGTGAAATCCTGACAGTTGAACGTGCCAGTAGAAAAGCCTACCTCTTGCAGACCCAAGTTGTCTTGGGAGGACATTATCAAACGTGATAGGAGAGCCTTGGGTATGGATTTGGTCGAGCCTCACCAAAGACAAGAATGGAGGGAAAAAGTTAGATTGAGACTGGACAATCAGGCCCCACTCGCATCAGAGGATTAATTGTAGTCTGATTCAACAAATAACCCGGTTGTTGTTGTTGTTTATGATGATGATGATGATGATGATGATGATGATGATGATGATGATGATGATGATGATGATGATGATGATGATGATATATAATTAGTTTATGGAATAGTGGATAAGCAAATAACATACTAGTAGAAATAATATATATATATATATAGTCTCGGAAGTTTCTCAACCATTAAAACTATATAAAAAATTTTAAAAAATGAAATAAAAAAACTTTTAGTCCCAAGTCGTTCAGTGGAAAATCACTCATGTAAGTCAATTTATTTTTTACAGTTATTATATTAGTTTGCTTCTAACATTATTTAAGGGATCATCAGTTGTTTACCATGAAAAACTGTTTATATATATATATGTATATATATAGGAATAATAGGAATGTTTTTAATTTTTACTTACTTTTAAGTCCAGGTGAATGATGTTCTGTCGATGCATATGCTGTACACCTTCACATATTTGACGCATATAAATAATGCAATCTTCCTCAGTTAAGGTGTAATCGTTCGATACCAAACGGTCAAACAATTCTCCACCACTCAAGCTATACACAAAAGAAAAAAACATTCACAATTATTTTTCAAAATAAGCAAATAATATTTCTTGGAGTAAATAGAAATGCTTGTGGATGTATTTGTAAGATTTCCCACTTTATGTTCAATAAAATGCTGTCAGTAAAAATTAATTTCTATTGAACAACAAAATCTAATAACTTACTATAAATCATATGCATTATTAAAATAGATTTGTTTTTTTTTAAATATAGTTCGTAAATCAATTTTTATTTGGTTGGCAACTAAGTTTTTCAAATTTTGGAATCTATTCTTTTTTGAGAATTCTATTTTAGAATCATTTCGTAATATTTTTAGAATCATTTCGTAATATTTTTAGAATCATTTCGTAATATTTTTAGAATCATTTCGTAATATTTTTCTTTTTTTTCGAACATTTTTTACACCCTCTTCTTTTTGCTTTTATTTTTTTGTTTTTTATTTCTACCAATGAAATGTTGTTGTATGTTGGGAAGAAGTAAACAACAATTAGAAGTTGTAAGTAACAATTAGAAGTTGTAAGCAACAATTAGAAGTTGTAAGCAACAATTAGAAGTTGTAAACAACAATTAGAAGTTGTAAGCAACAATTAGAAGTTGTAAGCAACAATTAGAAATTGTAAACAACAATTAGAAGTTGTAAGCAACAATTAGAAGTTGTAAACAACAATTAGAAGTTGTAAGAAACAATTAGAAGTTGTAAGAAACAATTAGTAGTTGTAAGCAATAATTAGAAGTTGTAAGCAATAATCAGAAGTTGTAAACAACAATCAGAAATTGTAAACAACAATTAGAAGTTGTAAGCAACAATTAGTAGTTGTAAGCAATAATTAGAAGTTGTAAACAATAATTAGAAGTTGTAAACAACAATCAGAAGTTGTAAGCAACAATTAGAAGTTGTAAGCAATAATTAGAAGTTGTAAGCAATAATTAGAATTTGTAGGCAACAAGTAGAAGTTGTAGGCAACAAGGAAGAATACATTATCGATTAATTAGTTGTTACATTTTTTAATGTTGGCAACTTAATTGCGAACCCAATATAACCAATCAGAACAAGCTTTATACAATCTTAATCAAATATTATCATTTAAAATGGAATGTCAAGTTAAGAAAAATGAACATTTTCCACATCTTTTTGCTTTTATTTTATTTTTGCTTCTTGATTTCTACCAACGAAGTATTAAAAATCTTGTTGAACGTAGGGAAGAAGTTGTAGAAAACAATGGAGAATACATTATTGATTAATTAGTTTTAAAAAATCGTCAGGAACTTAGTTGCCAGCCCAATAGATGAAATTATATATTTTTCACTATTGGGATGGCAACTAAGTTCCCGCTGTTTATTTTAAATTTATATTTAAAAAGTTTAATAAGAAAAATAATTTAAAAAACGGCGGGAACTTAGTTGCCAGCCCAAATAGTGAAAAATATATAATTTCATCTATTGGGCTGGCAACTAAGTTCCCGCTGTTTATTTTAAATTAAAAAAAAAAGAAATGGCGGGAACTAAATTGCCAGCCCAATAGATGAAATTATATATTTTTCACTATTGTTTTTATTTTATTTCAGTAAGTTCTCAGAAATCAAGGGGCCCTTTTCTGGGGCTAATGCTCGATCTCTATATGAGATACATAGATATCCGATGTTCAATCAAGATATTCCTCCACCTCTAAAACATTTAGTAAAGAAGTGAAGAACATTTATTATATGAATTGTTTTGATATTATTCAAATTGATTAGTTCTCGATTTTTCCTTCCCTCTCCCCACCTCTCATTCTCTTCTAAATGATTATCAGTAAGAAAGAAATCTATGTATATACTTGAAAATGGATGACGTCATAAAGGATGACTGAGAGCTTTAAAGGCAAGGCTGTTTATACCAATGTATGGCAACGCTATGTCAGTAACGGCGGCGTCACTTCCGTTCTAATCGTCATCTGTTGACTCTCTCTTTCTTTCTCTCCCCCTCTCTATCTAACTATGTCTGTATCTGTCTCTTTGCTTCTCTTTCTCTCACATTATTGTTTTATAAATAATTGGACTTGTTTTGGTTTGTCTTCACAATGGCAGCCATGATTGTTTATTTATTGTTGGTTTGAAATTGTATTTCTTGTCCTGGAATAAAATTTTATCTACCGGAAAAAAAAAATGTATACATCGTTGACAATCAGTTTGACAGAGTTCGGACCACTTTGAAGCTAGGTGGGCTTTCTTCTGTCGGGCTGAAGTATATCTCTGTGCCGTTCGTGGAGGGTCATCATCCCAGGCTTTTCCTCCTCGTGCTTTGAGAAGGGGTTAATTTATTGCTAATCACCTGAGGCGCCCCTACCAGGGAATGTAAGTATTTCTTTATGGGCCAGAGTACACTTCCTCTTATGCACCAGCTTTTCAATCCCAACCTTCCAATCTTGTGTCACATCTTCCTGTGGTGGGAAGGAGGTAAATACCAGCTTTATGATGTCACCAGTGTGCACGGTGACAAGATACAAACAAACATACAAACGTACGAGCATGATCCACAGAGTTTCAACAGCATATCTATTATGAATGACGATTTGGCATCTGTCTGTCTGTCTGAAGCCGATACTATACTTTTATTTCTATATCTGAAGCCGTAACTATAGTATTACTCTCTTTTAATGCCAAATTAAGTTTACTATACGATTTAAGACAAATGTATCATCTTTCAATGCTCAATCCGGGAGAGGGTAGTGTAGTATCTGTTCTGTTGTAATGATACTATCCTCTAAGACATTATATCCTCCTTTTTTGATGGGGTATAGTATAGTATCTGTTCTCTGGTCATGATACCATCCTCCCAGAAATTTACTTCTCTTTTTTTGGGGGGGAAGGGGGTTTAATATCTGTTTTGTTGTCATGATAAGATCCTTCCAGGCATTACCTCCTTTTTTGGCAGGAGGGAGGGTAGTGTAGTATCTGTTTTGTTGTCATGAAGCCATACTTCCATGTATTACCTCCTCCTGGAAGGGGGGGGGAGTAGTGTAGTATTTGTTTGTTCGTCAACGAAATACCAAGCATTACCTCCTCCTTTGGGGAGGGCAGTGGGATATATGTTGTTCGTCATATACTAGCAAGACTATGCGACCGGAGGGAGAATACTTTTGCTAGTAGATATAATCAAATAGGCTAATGAATACAGATTTTAAAATGGAGACAAAAACCAACTGAACGTGTTGGTCGCACGTGACTATTTGGATTGAAATGTGACCAAGAATATTTGTAGCGGTGGCAGTTTACTCTTTGAGGTAAAAAATCGTTTGCGCGTAAATGGCTCGTCACAGACTTCTGGTTGGATTAATAAATGCGGATGTATATTTTTAGCCAATCAGAAACTTCAGTGTGAAATTATCAAGTTATTATTTGGGATCGACTTTAGAGACTCTTGAGGCGAAAATGTAATTGATCTTCAGTTGAGTAGGGAAGATCTTAGTCACGGCTGTTCTGTCCTGTGAATATTTCATAGCACTTAATTGTCGATTAAACCTTCCTCACTAGCTCAGCTGATTGCCTTCCTCCTTCTATTGTTTTCCTCGCATTTGAGTTCTTTTGTATACAGTTCACGCTTCCTTAAACATTCGAACACGTATTTGACCATCCTTAGCGGCACTACTCAAAAATCGTACTGACGTCTTCTGTATTCACCAAAGCCTTTATTGCCTTTCAGACGCTCCCTGAACCCCTTTTGATTTGCAAAGACATTTATCCCCAGAACAAATATTCTTTTGTTTTCAACCTTTGTAAGCCATTGTTCAGTTTGCATTATATTCATTTTTCTCTGTCTTTATCTCTCTTTCATTTTGTCACCCACCATCTTGTCGTCAGTCTACTAAAATCAAATCTCTTTCTGATCAAGGATACACCTGTAAGCGGTCGAAATTTATCCTTTGAGGTACAAAATAAAAGTGTCTAAAATCGTTTGTGCGCATATGGCTGAAATCTGATTGGATTAATAAATGTGGATGTACATTTTAAGCCAATCAGAAACTTCAGTGTGAAATTATCAAGTTATTATTTGGGATTCACTCCAGAGACTCTCAAGTGTATATAAAGGCGAAAATTTAATTAGTCTTCAGTTGAGCCAAAAAAAAGGGCAGTGCTAACAACCATATTACGCTCAGCTTCCTTTGCACATTTAAGGGCTAGGAAGAGCAAATCACAATTCTCAACTTATGCACACACTGCCACACGTATACACACACTGACAAAAGCAGCACACACACAATGCCTACAGTTGAGTGGGGAAGACATTGGTCAAGGCTGGTCTGTACTGTGAATATTTCATAGCACTTAATTATCGACTAAACCTTCCTCACTAACTCAGCTATTGAATCCTTTTTATTTTGCAAAGACATTTATCCCCAGAAAAAGTTTTGTTTTGTTTTCAAACCTTGTAAGCTACTTGTTTTGATATATATATATAAAATACTTTCTTGTGAACGCATACTTTTCTTACCTTTTATTTCTGTGTATTTTCTGTATAACATTTCTCTCACTCTCTTTGACAAACACGTCCTCCAAAAACTAGCAACGTTTCTTTTGTGAGAAAGGGACTGTAAAGTTATGAGCATGTAGATGGGTCACGTTTACAATGAAACACCAAGATATGCGAAAATTTAATTGATCTTCAGTTGAGTAGGAAAGATCTTAGTCACGGCTGTTCTGTCCTGTGAATATTTCATAGCACTTAATTGTCGACTTAAACTTACTCACTAGCCCAGCTAATTGCCTCCTTCCTTCTATTATCTTCCTTATATTTGAGTTCCTTTGTATAGAGTTCAAACCTCCTTAAACATTTGAAAACGTGTTTAGCCATTCTTAATGGTGCTACTCAACGCTCATCCTGACATCTTTTGTATTCACCAAAGCCTTTTGTTTTGCAAAGACACTTATCCTCCAAAGACTAGCAACGTCTCTTCTGCAAGAAAGGGACTGTAAAGTTATGAGCATGTAGATTGGTCCTGTTTATACTGAGACACGCTGTAATTTGAAGTAATAAAAATCATCATGAAATCTTTTGTATTCACCAAAGCCTTTATTGCCTTTCAGACGTTCCATGACTCCCTTTTGTTTTGCAAAGATACTTATCCTCAGAACAAGTATTCTTCTTATGTTCCTAAATTTTTTAGATGAGGATTGATAATATGTATTATTTGGATTATTCGGACTACTATTCTCATATTGAGTGTTATTTTCACAACGTTTCGGCCAATGTAACCTCCGACCTTCTTCAGGTGTATCTTGTAGGACTCGGGAATCTTTCTGGCAAACTCGGGAACCTGCATGGAACTTTGAACGGAACTCTTTATTTAATCCATGGGGGTTACATGCTCTCGTTCCGTCAGCCATGACCAGCCAAAAGTCCTAAGTAATTCGCAATTGTAGAAGTCCTAAGTAATTCGCAATTGTAGAAGAGTGTCACTTAGAATTGAATTTTACTTGGTACTTTATCCGCCACAGGTTCTTGCAGACGTCGTGAAAATAGCACTCAAGATGAGAACAGTAGTCCGAAGAATCCAAATAATACAAGTATTCATTTGTTTTCAACCTTTGTAAGTCACCTGCTTTGATATATATAAAATACTATTTTGTGAACGCATGCTTTTCTTACCGCTTATTTCAGGGTATTTCTCGTATAACATTTCGGCGCTGTTGTATAAGCAGTAACCGATCTGAGGGAGATAACTCTATTTTTCTTAGCTGCCGCTATTCCGAATTCGCTTATACTTTGGCAAGGGAGATAACTTTGTTTATCGCAGCATGAAAGAAAATAACTTTTCTTTTTATGTTTATATAAAGTGTATACAATTTGTGGCATGTAAATAAAAGTGCTTAAAAATTATTTTGAACGGGTTAGGGGTTAGGGTTAGGATTAGGGTTAGGGTTTAGGGGTTAGGGTTAGGGTTTTTAACGCATTTAAAAACCGTAACATGTTTTTTATTAATAAACAAAGTTATTTCCCTTGCCAAAGTATAAGCGAATTCGGAATAGCAACGGCTAAGAAAAATAAAGTTATCTCCCTCAGATCGGTTACTGCTTATACAAGAGCGCCAACATTTCTCCCACTCACTCTCTCTCTTTCTCTCTCACTCTAAATACTTACAATTCTAAAATCATTACAATCTCTCCTGGCTGGTCGAATGCCTCGTGCAACTGCAGCAGTTTGGGATGATGCAAACTGTTCATGAGATCAATTTCCCTGCGCACAGCCTCTTTTTCATTCGGCCTGCATTTAATGAACTTTGCAGCCCAGTTTTTGCCTGTGGATCTTTCAACTGCACGATGAACAATTCCAAAGGCACCCCTGCAATTTGAAAATATAATAATCTCTTAATCTCTGACAAATAAACATTTGGGTTACATTCATATATATATATTTACATATGTAATATATAATCTTAGCAAATAAATTATTTCCACAAATATTATAATTATTACACTAAGTAACAGACTGCATGATAGAATATGTAAAACACTTGTTAAAGATAATGTATAGGGGTCAGAAGAAATTACTTTTCTTCATTATTACCGGTAGTTGTTCGAAAACAACACTGAAACAAAGTCAAACAGTCAACTGCTGATACTGTTGGCTTTTTCTTTTCTTGCTTTGTTTCTTTTATTTTAAAGCAGTTTTCGTATGAATAAGAGAGAGCGAGAAAGAGAGAGGGGGGGCAGCCGGTGTTTAAAAAAGCTATGTCAGTAGGAAAGAACTATTTCAACTTTTCTAAATATTCGTTGCTAGAATAAATAAAAAGCACAAATATTTTTATTAAAGACTAAAAGTATTGCCTAAATTCTGGAAAATGCGATATATATATATATATATATATATATATATATATATATATATATATATATATATATATATATATATATATATATAATCCAGGTAAAACATCCACAGGGCAGTATTCCAAGAATTTCAACCGGGTTTATAAAAAGTGCTCAATATCAAATAGAGCTTATATATAGAAAATTATATTTATTAACAAAATTATGTACAAAATCTGCGACACTGGCATGTCGATGTTATCGATCATCAGCTATTATAAACTGAGATCTCATCAGGTAGAGTTAGAATCCGATCATAACCTTAGATCATATTTGGAAAGAATGGATATTTTGTTTTTTGACATTATTATTATTATTTTTTATTTTTATTTTTTATTTTTATTTTTATTTTTGACTTTGATTTTTTGATTTTGATTCTTAACGGTCCCAACCACGTGACTTTCCAAATTTAAATTTTAAATTTCTTTTCTTTTTTCTCCATTTCATTCTTTGCAAATATGATCTAAGGTTAAGATCGGATTCTAACTCTGCCTGATGAGATCTCAGTTTATAATAGCTGTTGATCGATAACATCGACATGCCAGTGTCGCAGATTTTGTACATGTCTGTGTAAATAAAAATAATTATATACACACACATATATATATATATATAAATATATATATATATATATATATATATATATAGTAAGCAATGAAAATATATATGGAAATCCAGCGTAAGTAGAGCTAGGTAGTAAGCAATGAAAATATATATGGCAATCAAGCATATTTTCATTGCTTACTACCTAGCTCTACTTACGTATCGAGCACTGTTGAAGTAAATACTGAAAACTGACACATAAAAAAATTATATCTCCTTATAATATTTTATGTGGATACATGAAGTACTAATATATATATATATATACATATATATATATATATATATATATATATATATATATATCGTATTTTTCAGAATTTAGTAAAAATATTTTTGCTTTTTATTATATATATATATATATATATATATATATATATATATATAGAGAGAGAGAGAGAGAGAGAGAGAAGAGTAGTCCAGTATTAGTGTAGTTCCCACGAGAGAAAAGTATATATGTAAAGGAGTAAGGCTACCAACATTTGTGAAAAGTTTTTTTCAACATTTATTTATTATTTTGTTATTTTATTATTTTATAATGCGTTTTAAGCGGTGGTCCGCTCTCATAAGATATGTAAATCCATTTGAAAGATATGTCTTTCGATTTGAAAGAGTGTTGTTTCATTTGAGGAAATGTGTTATTGTTTGGCGTTTCTGCACATGTGTGGGTTTGCAGGTGTGTGTGTATGTGTTTTGATATTTTTTATTTTTATTTTTTATTATTTTTTGTTTCTTTTGATCAAAGTCGTGTGTGTTTATTAAGTAAGTGTGATTTTGACCTTTATTTTATCGGTCATCTCCTGAATGAAGTGTTTTGGGTTTTCTTTTGAAATTTATTATTTCTTTTTTTTTTATGGTCCTGACGCTGAATTGGCTGTTGTGTGTGTGTGTGTGTGTGTGCATGCGGTTAGTTCTGAATCTTGTACATAGGTAGGCAACATACACACGCACCCACTCACACACGCATATATGTGTACACACACATACATAGGCGTATGGTTAGATAGATAGAAAGAGAAAGATAGAGAAAGGTTGATAGAAAGATAGGCGGATATATAGAAGTACATGTGTATTCACGTCCATTTTTGTATGCATGCATGCACACATGCGCATATACACCCACGTGTCGCCCACACATTCTATGCATGTGGGTGCCCACACGCACATATGCACATGTACATGCGCGCACATGTACGTGGGCTCTGTCCATATATGCATGTAGATGTGTGCAGTTCGTATGGTGTGTAGTTTGAGTTACGATCTGTTTAATGCTGGATTGAATTTAAATATAAAGTTTTTTTTCTTGTGTTAGTAAGTATGTGTAATCTTGGCTTTGGAAGATTGGCATTATTTTTAATTTTCCTCCGCTGCATGAGTGCACATGTTGGGAGACAAATAATTTATGGTTTTCTTTGATTTTAATGTTGCTTTTATGTAAAGATACTCTATTATTAAATGTTTTGGTGGCGCCTATGTAAGATTCGTTGTATGTTGTACATTCTAGCACATAGACAACGTTCTTGGAGATGCAGTTAAGGTCTTTTTTAACAGACATCAGACGAGTAGAAAAGATGCATCTTATGCTAGGTTTTAATTGAAAATCAGTTAAGAGAAAATTAGTTACTTCCGCTAAAATGGAGGCTATGTTTTCGGTCAAGTTTGTTTGCTTGCTTGTGAACAGTCTAGCGTCTACATTACAGATTTAATTTTAGGATACCTAGCCTAAAGGTCAGGGTCACGGAAAAAGTGAAAGTCATACTTTTTGTGATAACTTTGGTTCTGTTCATCATAGAGACTCGCTACTTGGTCCATATGACTGTGACCTTTGACATTGACAAGTTCGGTCATTCAACTTTAAAATTTGATGCATGCATCTGATGCTCTTCGATAACAGTAATCACCATGCAAAATTTCAGCCTGAGCAGATAAATAGTTCTTGATTTATCAATGTTACCATGGTATATCTTTAGGGATACTTCATACAATATGAAGAAGTAAAGCCCAGATAAGATTTTTGCCCATCTTTACGTTGTCAGGCAGAAGTATGCAGTGTCACATTTAAATATTGCTACCACAACTGCAAAGAATTTTCCTTTCTTCTTTCCTGTGCCAAACATCAAACGGAATTTCCATGAACATAGTTTCTTTCCACATTACCACATGACCACAGACTATAACAGAGTCGTCTTCAAATATGTCAACAAATACTTGTCATAAACCGTCCCCATAAGTAATCAAATTTTCCATGGCATAAATTCGGGAATACTTCATACAATATGAAGAAGTAAGGCTCAGATAAGACTTTGGCTCATCCTTACGTTGTCAGGTGGCGTCATGCAGTCTCACGATTAGGTCATATTCTTGCTGCTCATGCAATGATTCGATCTGTAGTTTTAACCGGAAAAGAAAGTTTACAGATGATTTGAATGTCTTACCTTCCAAGTTCCTCACAGATTATGTATTTACTAAGGACATCACCTCTCATGTGATTAATATCAACTGATTTTCCTTTATAGCTCGCATCATCTGGAAACAAAGAAAAAAAGAAAACTTAGAAATAATACAATTCATTTCATTTATATCTGTACTTATTGAAACAAGACTGTGTAGCAATAAAATACATTTGGATGTACTATTTTCTCTTGATGAAAATAGGGATTTTATAATTAATTGACCAATCGACCAATCGATTGGCTTGGCGTATGAATACAGTTTGTTGGACTACTTCTTTGAAAAGGTATTGAAACTCGATCAGGGAGCCGTTTAAACTCTGACTTCAATGGGAGTCAATTTCACTTGATTAAAATGAAGATAATAATCGACTTCAGACCAAAAGTCTTGGACACTCTGTGCTGGGGTGGCCTTGTTCTTTGTCGGTCCTGTATAGTTCTAGAAGGTTCACCCACCCAGGCTTTACCTTCTCGTCTTTTGAAAAGGAGTTAGGTTATTGCTAATCGTCTGAGGCGCCCCTACCGGGGAATGCCAACGGGGCTGTCCAGGCATATTTTGTTCGTCCAGCATGCTCTTCCTCTAGGGTTCTGGCTTTTCAAATCCCACTTTCCTGGCCTTGTGTCTAATCTTTCCCGCCGTGGAAAGAAGATAAATAAAAAATAATCGACTTATTTCCTCAGTCAAAAATAATGCGACTCACAAATCGATGGACATTTTCTCTCACTTCTCACCTTTCTCTTCTTTTTTCCTTCTCGTTAAACCAGCAGATTTAAAACATTAAATAATTTCAGTTCATTCTTTTTAACCAATGGCAATCCAGATAATTCGTTGGTTCACCTTTTTCTTATTAAAGTGTATTTGCTTATTGCAGTGCAATAACCACTCGTTTTTTTTTTCTCCACTAGTAACCTATGATTTCAACAATTCTCAAATTCTCAAACTACACGTCAGACAAAGACGGACACTTTTATGGTGGGAATAGCAACAGCTGGGCAATAACAAAAGCCATGCTTGACAAGCTGGATGCATGCCACCGCAGACACCTCCGTTTCATCACAGGTCAATGCTGGCCGAACAAAACTTATCAGCAAAAAGGAACTATACGAGCTATTATTTATCTACCTCCCACAAGGTAAAATGTGACACAAGGTCGGAAAGTGGGATTAGATAAGCCAGCGCTCGAGGGTGAGCAATTCTGACCATTTAAAAATAGCCTGGGCAGCCCCGTCGGCATTTCCCGGTAGGGGCGCCTCAGACAGTAAGCAATAAACTTACTCCTCCCCAAAGAGGGGAGGCGAAGCCTGGGAGGGTGCACCTCCTAGAACTGCACAGAACCAGACAACCCCCAATAGACCGGCGTAAATCCAGACCCAAAGGCCAGGACAATACCAAAAAGGAACTATACGAGCTGTGCAACAAAAAATCCCTCTCCACAAAGGTCGCTGAACAAAGATGGTCTATGTTAGGCCATATCCTATGAATGGACCCTGACACTTCCGCACAGAGGGCACTAGACTTTGCCGTTACTGGCTCGCAAGCCTACCAACCGCGACTAGGACGGCACTGCACAAATCTGCTGGGCACAGTACGTGCTGACCTCAAGCAGGCGGGACTAGGACCACTACGTACAGCAAAACAACTTCATTGCCTATGACAACTTGCACATGACAAGGCCAGATGGCCTGGGACTAGCATGGAGGACTGATTGCAGCTACGGGATGTCATTTGACTACCGTAGCCGCAGAACACAGTTTTAATAAATAAAAAAATAAAAAATGAGGTATGTCAGGGCCACTTTCATGTCTACCACATTCTTCTAAGCGCCACACAAGTGGTTTCTGGTTGATAGTTGGAGTCGAACAGTGGCACGAATCGGACGTGCTGTGGCTGGTCCCTTCCAACACACCAGCCTAGAATGAAATCTCCAAGTATGCGTGCCCCCCCCCCTTTTTGTAAAGATTGTTGCCACATCTTGACTGGTGCACACTCGTTCACCTACCTACCTACCTACCAACCTACCTACCTACCTACCTACCTACCTACCTACCTACCTACCTACCTACCTACCTCACTCAACCAACAAGTAGCTGGTCCACCTTGGTCTCATTCTCCTAAGTCAGACAAACCAACGTCTAATTCAAAGGTCATTGTATATAACTTTAATATATTCAATCCATTTAATCAAAATCGCTTTTATTCTTCTTTGCTTCATCAGCATATTGTATCTTTTTTGCGCTTTCTCTCTCGACCATATGCTGTATATAACATGTGTAAATGTATTTCTTGTCTCTTCTTTATAAATTGTGTCAAAAATAATATCACTTGATGTTTAATAAGTAACTCTTAATTTTTCAACTAGAAAATATCTATATACTATTAAAAAGTTATGGTGTTTGGTGAGTTTGTCTGTTCGTATGCAAATAGAAACATGATTGGTTGACAAAAAAGGAATAGGCAGAGTACACATTATTAAGGCAGTAGTTTTTACGATATCAATACCAGAGTTCGAATCTCACAGAAGTCTAAAGGATAAAAAAAAAACCAAAAAAAAACCTGGATACATGTTTTATAAAAAATTAACATACATAAAAAATGCATATCTTTCTATTGTGTGGTTGTTCCGACTTTGAGTGGGAATGTCCTCTTCTCTAATCTATATACTATTAAAAAGTTCCATAGAATTTTTTTGTTCGTATGTAAGTGGAAACATGTGATTGATTGACAAAAAGGAATAGGCAGAGTACACATTACTAAGGCAGTAGTTTTTATGATGTTAATAACCGAGTTCGAATCTCACGTAAGTCTCAAGAATTTTTTTTAATTGAATACGTTTTTTTTATAAATTAAAATAATTTAATGATCTTTTTTGATGATCCGTTAAAAAGTAGACATAAATGGTATTTAGCGTTAGTTCAAAATGAATTAGTTTTGCTTAAAACATAATTTCTAATATGTTTTGCCAATAAAAACAATATGTAAATACATTCATCATATTCCTATTTACTTGCCTCCTCACAAGGGCAAAGTTAGATACAAGATCGGTTTTTAATGTGGCGAAAATTCAGCTCCCCCAAAAGGGAACTCTGGATTGGAAGAAAAATAAAAAAATGCTTCAGTCTAAAAGGACTTCTTCTTCACTGACCGAGGACAGAATAGACAAAGTGTAGCATCCGAACAGATACTACACTTTCTTCCTAGCCAAAAGGTCAAGGTCAATCATAATTACTTACTCTCTCAAGCAAATACTAAGTAGCATATTTTTCTCTTCATCGTACTAGCTATAAAACGGTAAAGATGGAAATTGACATACCAAGGTACTGTACCAACATCGCTGAAGGAGAGGTATAAACTGGTAATTATTAAAAAAAATAATGATAATAATAGTATTGTTAGTATGTTAACATAAAAATAAGTAGTTATAATAGTATTGTTAGTATATTAACATAAAAATAAGTAGTTATAATAGTATCGTTAGTATATTAACATAAAAATAAGTAGTTATAATAATATCGTTAGTATATTATTGTGCAACTTACATAATTGATCATAATCTACTTTTTCTATTGCTTTTCTGGTGATGATCGTATCTGAGTGTTCACTTGGAAGACTCGGTCCAAAGAGATTCTCTGCTTTAATATGGAATTGGTACTGCCTGTATTCTTCGAGACAGTCCACGTCTGCATGGCAAGCATTTGTACAAGTCACAAATCTCCAAATTCCGGTAGAAAGATCACATTTCTCCACAATGTAACCAGTGGCAGGAGAATGCTTCTCGGAAGATGATTCTGTCCAGTTGAGATGCACCGTGTGATCAGTTATGTCGGATACTTGAGGTTTTCCAGGAACATCAGGAGCTCCTATTAAATAGAAGAAAATGGTCAAATGAAAGTTAACAACTCGGAATGAAAAGTTAGACAGCATTTTTGTTTGTCATTGTGGTGTGGAAATGTTGGGTAACTCTTTCATCATTCGGGTCCCCAGGTGGCAGATAGGGGAACAGCCATCAGATATGGAGGTTAGCTGCGAATACCTAATAAACAGTACCGGACCAACTGGAAGTCTACTCAGAAGGTGTATGGGTTAGGGTTAGGGTGTATGTGGGATATGCTCTAGTCAAGTATATTTCCATGGAATGCGTACATACAGATGCTCGATGTTAAGTTTAGACTTGGCAGGTGTTGGCTACCATAAAGCTGGCTAACTGACTTGGTCAAGTGCGGCTGTTGACCTTGGTTAGTGACGCACTTAGTGTCGATCACGATAAAGTGTTGGGCAAGCTCCAAAACCTTTCATGGATACTTCCATGCATACATCTAGTTTGTTACCTGGACGGGGGCCAACCTGCACGTTAATAAAGAAGAAAAAGAAGAAGAAGAAGAAGAAGAAAAAGAAGAGGAAGAAGAAGAAAAGTTTTTACTTAATTACCAAATCCTTTACAAGATTTTATATTTTATTTAATTATCAAGAAGAAAATGGTTTCTAGTTAATGTGGACATTTTACTTTTCATTTAATTTGCATGGAATCTGGAAAAAGTCTTCAAAATTTTCCAAAATCCTTCATTGCCTCCTCAACCTGCACGTTAATATAAAAAGTAACCGATGAGGAAGAAAATGTTCTAACAATTTCCAGCGATTTGTTTGAATCATTTCAACGTCTGTTTTATCCAAATTTCTTTGTTTTTCCAGCGGCTTTATTTTCCTTACATACAAACACAAAACACAAAGTGATTCTTTTGCTACAGTAAACACATCGTAGAAATACATAAAACTGAATCGGCTTTGTATGCTGCACATGAAAGTATCAGTGATTAGATTAGATTTAAAAATTATGGCTCTTTTGGACATCCATACATTAATTTATTTACAATTCAATTTTTAAACTGTTTAAATGAATGTAGGAGGAAAAACGGTGAAGTATTGAAAGGGGAACAAAAAATATAATTAAAATTTATAGGCATTAACTTTTGGTTTACAATATTGTTTCTTTATCTAAGTAGAGAGGCTCCTAATGAATAGAAGAAAATGGTAAAATTAAAATTAAAAACTCGAAATGAAACATTTGACGGAATTTTGGATTATTTTATCATTACTATGAAATTATAAGCACAAAAAAGGAACATTTTATGATCTAAAACAGGGGTGGGCAACCTTTTCAGAATGAGGGCCAGATGAGACTTTTGGAAGGAGATCACGGGCCGGAGTGAAAAACGAAATCTCAGAATTACTATATTTTGTTTACATGAATAAATTGTACAAAAATTGCACTGAACACTCTACAAATCTGATATTTTTTCTCCAGAGACTTCTGTATGTGATGTTATAAAAGGCGCCGACGAAGAGCCATTTTGGAATCATAAAAAATAATGACGGAGGAAGTAGCAAATTGATCCAGCATTCGTTTTGACACATCTCACTTCTCTTTTTCTATTTTTATCTCAGGCCAAGGATTTGAAATTAATAGTTAAAGAAAAATGAAATATACATGCATCATCGCTTGCTGATGTTTATACATTTTTATGCCACTGTAAATCTTAATTGAAACCTACTTTTACGTCTATGTCACAAAATTATATGAGTTTTATTGGGAGGTCCGCGGGCCGGATTGCAATAATAAAGCATAGCGGGTGGAGGGCTGAACGCTAAGCCTTCGCGGGCCGGATGTGGCCCGCGGGCCGGAGGTTTCCCACCCCTGATCTAAAACTATGACTAATATAAAAAGCAAAGCAGAAATGAAATCACAGTTTTAACTTATAGACATTTCTCTCCATACATATACAAAAAAACAAAATATAGTGAATTCATAGTTTCTTTGAAATTTTAACAATATCAACATAAAACGAAAGTTAGTGTTAAAATGTTAAATCTAAAATATGTTTCTGATTTTTTTAGATGAGGATTGATAATTTGGGTTATTTGGACTACAATTCTCATTGTGGATGTTATTCTCACAGGGTTTAATCCATAGGGGGTAGGTTGTTCTCGTTCCGTCAGCTATGATCGGATAAAAGTGTTAAGTAAGTAATTTTTATTTTATTCATAGTTAAAATATTAACTAATCACCCTTGGTTAAATGTTAAAAAAGTAAGGTAACATTTGATCGAACAATACATTATCGTATTAATCAATGAATTTTGAAGACATTTGGCTTCTTGTGACCTAGTTTTCCTTTTGTAAATATTTACATAGGGATAAAAACATGGTACTTGTAAGTATTGGGTATCCAAAAAGTGAAGTGGAATTACTGGTAAGTTGAGAGAGGATAACCAATTTGTGTGCAAGAAGTGTAAGACAATGGAGATGGATGAAAACTCAGATGTGGACAAAGTTTATCTGGATGGAAAAACTATTGAGGTTTTCGAGAAGTTTTGTTAGCTTGATGATACCGTTGGAGCACAGGGTGGAGCAGGTACTAGTGGGATTGCAAAAGGTAAGAGTATATGGAGTAAGTTAAGGGAACTTCTGCCATTACTAACCAGCAGAGCATTATCACTGTCGACAAACAGATAAGTCTATTAGGCATGTGTATGCAGTGTGATAATGCATAGAAGTGAAACCTGGCCAGTGAGGGTTGAGGACATGCGTTGCATGGAGAGAAATGACATAAGAATGACACGATGGATGTCTAATGGGAATCTTAAAGACAGGCTTATTTCTGATAATCTCAAAGGAAAATTAAATCTGGACAATATAGGGAGATGTGTGCAGAACAGGAGACTTTGATGGTATGGCCACTTTAAAAGAATATATGAGAGTTCTTGGGTTAGTAGATGTAGAACAGTTAAGGTAGCAGGTGCAGTTCACAAGAAAAAGATGGGGGAAGTGATAAAAATGGACTTAAGAAAAAGATGGACTAAATAAAGACCTGGCCAGAAGTAAGTTTGCATGCCAACATTTAAAATGGACGTTAAACTGATGATGATGATGATGATGATGATGATGATGATGATGATGATGATGATGATGATGATGATGATGACGACGACGACGACGGATGTTTTGGAATCTTAGTGGCCCGAGTCTGGGATTATTGGAATCTTAACAGTCCGAGTCTGGGATCATTAGAATCTTAGGAGTCTGAGTTTGGGTTTATTGGAATCTTGGGAGTTCGAGCCTGGGATTATTGGAATCTTAGGATCTAAGTTTGGGATTATTGGAATCTTAGAGGTTTGAGTCTGGGATTATTGGAATCTTCTTAAGAATCAGAGTCTGGGATTATTGGAATCTTCTTAGGAATCAGAGTCTGGGATTATTGGAATCTTAGGAGTCCAAGTCTGGGATTATCTGGACGTTAAACCAATGATGATGACGATGATGATGATTCTATTAAAGTTTTCCTAGAAGTTGTTATTCATTTACAGTAAACTTAAAAAACAAAACAAAGAGGTTTAAAGTACCAATAATCGTCACAGAGATGTCTAGAGTTTCGCCACCACAGAAGTTGTTGATATTCACACTGTAAACACCACCATCTCTTTTAGACACATCTTCAATGATCAAAGTGGTGTATGCGTCCGTCTTTTGCATCATTGTTCTTCTGTCTTTCTTCATGATCTTTCTATTTTTGGCCCACGTCGCATCAGGTGCTGGTTTGCCGCTAATAGGAAGGCGGATTTTCATGGTGTCACCCTCAAAGAATTTAAGTCCACGTTGGTAGACAGCAGGAATTGAAACTTTGGCCGGAGCTATAAAAATAAACAAAAAATTACGATTTGATGGATGTAAAATTGAAACAGAGTTATCTTTTCTTGAACGGAAATGGTTTTACTAATAAATCATACTGATTGGAACCGACTTCGAAATCTAGTGGGCGATGTCTTCTGCTCTTCCCTACAGACTCTTTCTCACAGAAGAGACGTTGCTAGTCTTTCTCTGCTCTATCATTATTTTCATGGTAAATGCTCGACTGATTTTCAATCTATGGTTCCCACTTGTAAAACATTCACAATAAAAACTCGTCTAGCTACAACCACTGTCAATAATTTTCCTTTCTCCCTGTGTTTACGGAACTTCCATGAGCAAAGTTTCTTTCATAGAACTGCCCGTCTTTTTTAATTAGCGGACACACATTTCTTTGTGGCAAAATGCAAGATAGACGTTTCCTAAGCAAGTTGATCTAAAATGTTGGAACGGGGAATTGTTAAGACGAAGCAAGAAAAAGTAAAGTCTTTTAGTGAGTTATATAAAAATAATTTATTTAAAACAATCAAAATATTTGAAATTGGATAACAAATATTAGAACCAACTTCTATTCACTTCGTCTTAACCATTCTCCGTTCCAACTTTTTAGATCAACTTGTTTAGAAAACGCCCATCTTGCATTTTGCCAGCAAGAACTGTGTGTTAGCTAATTTAAAAAGTGTTTCTTTCCTATTTCATATGTAATACTAAATTGATTTTGACGCCAATACATTCAGTAGGTCATAATCTTAAAAATAAACCACAATTTTTTAGCTCTTGCATATTGCCTTTCAATAAAATTACATGGGTCGGGAAACGACATGATTACCTTTTTTTTCTATGTGGATTTACTGGTACAAAACTAGAACTATATATGAGAAGCATTGCATTACTCAACGGTCTTGTTTTGTTGATTATATCAACAAATTAGCTCAGGGGGCGGTGTTGTAATAGAATATCCTACACCCCCTCTTTCCTATGTGGATTTACTAATACAGAGAACTATATATAGTGAACACTGCATTCACTGCTATCTTTATTCGGAGATTAGTCATTTCTTACTAATCTCTGTCTATCCATTCATTGTACTCTCTATTGCAATAAACATTTCTTTCTTCATTCTACTATCGCGTTAGTTGTTCCTTCCACTCAAATAACAACCTTGTATATTGTACATCCTTCTCAAGGATACAACAAAAATCATCCACACTTACTTGGCACAGAGACCTCCTCCATCGGAATAGAGTGAAGTATGATTCTGTTCAGTTCTGGGAGGACGTCATCCAAGGTATTACCTCCTCCTTGTGCAATTAATTTATCGCTAGTCGCATGAAACACCCTACTGGAGAATGCTGACAGGTCTAATCATTAGCAAATTTTGTACCTTCCAGAGTGCCTCCTCCGGGCCCCATTTGAAGAAGCTGGATTCTCCACTATAAACTGATGATTGTTCTGCAGTGGGAGGCAGGCAAATATACTTATTTGTTAGATTCTTTTTATTTTTCTGCCAAATCCATTTCCAATAATATTTGGATTGGATACGATTTTTGTTATATTACCTAGGCTGTAAGTTTGAATGGAAACGTTTGAGTGACACCTAGGGGTCAGAGGTGACCCCAGAAATGGAAGTCGGCAAAATTACATGACTTCCTGGGAGAGAGAATTCTGCCTTTTCCTGGCGATACTTCAAGCAGAGCGGATGCATAAAAGGCACCGTCCCTGATGGGGAAGGGCAGCAATGTAGTTAGGTGAAATGTATCTATCTATATTTATCTGTCTGTCTGTCTGTCTGTCTGTCTGTCTATTTCTCTCTCTCTCTCTTTCTGACGCGGTAGTCCACATGTTAGTCTTTGTATCACCAGCACCACCCTGTGTTTATGAATGGTCAAAGTTACCTACATTAATAAACCGTCTCATAAACTAACATCAGCCTCTGAATGTTTTTTTTACAGACGATCAAGAACCTGCGAAGATGGTTGTATATGTTGATGTGTGACTTGGTAAGCAAAACATAACATTTGGATTAGATACGATTTTTTTTTCACAGCACCATGTAGGGCATGGAATTAAAAAAGGATACTTATGCAGTTTACGGACCGGGCTGAAATAATAACGTTATAATTTAGAAAGCCATTCTTAACATTGGGGGTGGGGGATAATTAACTATTCTGTTTATTAAATTGTTAGGTGAAAATACAGAATAGTTAATAATCCTCCTCCCCCACCTCCCCATGTTAAGAATGGCTTTCTAAATTATAACGTTATTATTTCAGCCCGGTCCGTAAATTGCATAAGTACCCCTTTTTTAAATTTATTTTCTTAGTAATTCTCTGGATTTTCCTTATGGGTTACAAAAAAAACAGAAAAAACAGTTTGAATTATCTCCCCTTTCAACTGACTCTTCTAAAATAAAACTGAAAATTTCATCTGTCTCTAATAATACTGAAGCACCGAATTTTTAAAATGAAAATTGAATATCAAATAAAAATAGAATTTTTATTTGATTACTAAAAACCATCAAAAAATTCAAATAAAAAATATGATTTTTTTTCAAATTTAATTATTTTTAGTGTGCAATCATTTATGTAGGAAAGCAGAAAGTAGACCTTGGGTTTACACGTACACACATATTTAACTTTATATATATATACTAGAAAAATACCTGTCTCAGGACGGTTAAAATTAATTCCTCGGACACAAGTTTTGCACCACTTTTATATCGCCTTATAAAGATTAAAATCAAGATATAATAATACTAAAACTTATGTCTAGAATCCTTATTTCAATTTTAATTAAATTCCTTGAATGATTTTGATTGTAGATAATGTCTAAAATTTAATGTTTAAGCTTAAGGGGTTTTAAGAAGAAACTGAAATTCAGAGAATCTTGCCTAATTGGTGTCTAATGACTATGGATGAAATTCAATGCAAATCTGAAATATTTGAACTTTTAACTGGGAGTTTGTATCAATATTATGCCCCCTAAAAATCCTTTAAAATACTCCAAAGAAACTGAAATTTGGGGAATATTTATTAATTGATGTCTAATACTTATTGTTAAAATTTCACAAAAATCGAAGGTATCTGAATTTTCACTAAGGGTTTCGACCATTTCTTTGCCGCCTTTGCATAAAACTAAATTAACATAAATATAGCCCACATTCCCACACTTACACCAAGCAGGTGGGTTCAAAAATTCATCACGTAATTTTTAACAATTCTAGACATAATGTTTAGTATCATTATATGTTGATTTTAATCTTTGTAAAAGTGGTGCAAAACTGTTCTGTTCGAGGAATTAATTTTACCCGTCCCAGGACGGGTATTCTGCTGGACGAGATATAATTTTAAAAAAATTATAATTTAAAAAAAAAGATATAATTTAAAAAAAAAAGATATAATTAAAAAAAAAAAGATATAATTAAAAAAAAAAAAGATATAATTTTAAAAAAAAAAGGTTGCTTACCAAAAACTTGTAGTTTGGCTCTAGCATAAACAATGCCCTTCTTGTTTCTGGCTTGACAATGAATGTCACCTTCATCTTGAAATTCTACTTTCGGAATTGTGAGGATTTGTTTGTTGCCTTTTGTTTCGATTTTGTGGCGCCGACCATCATGAATTTGCCGACAGTTTTTGTACCTGTCATAAAATACAAATATTTAGAAATTTATTCAATATTCATTTGTACGAAAGATTTAAAAATATAATTCTAGCAAATAATTAGATTTCATTTTTAATAGAGTAATAGATTTTTAGAAAAAATTACCGAATAAAGTTAAAGATAGAATTAATGTAGAACAGTTTAAGAATAAACAGGATGAATTCAGATATTTCTGAATGGTAAAAGAATGAATTAACAAAGACACTTTTGGGATCAATCTGATTAAATATTTAATAGAATTTTGATCTGTGTATGAGATTGTATTTAATTATATATATATATATATATATATATATATATATATATATATACAATCTCACAAATTCATTAATCCTTATCCTCGAGTGGCCTCTAGGCCTTGATAAGTAGTGACTCGTTAGTACATAATATATATATATATATATATATATATATATATATATATATATATATAATAAAGTACGAAAATATATTTATGGAAATCGTCAGGCTAAATGCCTATCTTAGCACTGAGCCTGCCGATTCCCCGTGGGAATGAAATGCGGACGCCTCTAATTGCCATTAATATATTTTCATACTTTACTGCTAAGCTCTACTCACGTATTGAGCACTGTTGAAGTTAATACTGAAAATCTATACACAATATATTATATCACCTTATAATATTATATGTGTATACATGAAATAATAATAATGATATATAGAGAAAACTGTGGAAAATATATATTTTTCAGATTATTTCTATATTTTTATAGACCAACATTTTCCAGGTCAAAGCTCGATAATTGTTAACATATAACAAGAGAATATATATAAATAAACAATATTAGGCTAAATTCCAGTGACCAAGATTGTATTCTTTTTACTGATTATCTTTTGAAAACGAAGACTTCTGTACATTTTTACAAACCGTTTCGTTCACAGAAGAACATCCGACATGAGTCTGTCAATTTTATTCATTTTACTGTTCATTTTTTCCTAATCAAAAACTTTAGTACATTTTGACGAATCGTTTCATCCACAGAAAAACATCCGTTATTAGTATGTCAATTTCGGATCTATTATCTATGGACTCCTGAGAAAACAAAAGTTTTCCTTCAGAAAAAAATCCATAGCAAGGCAGCAAACAAAAATCTTCTTCACCACGTACGCCATCATCGGCGCGCGTTGGACGAACGTCCAACACTCTCGACGATTCAACTCTAACTGACTGTGTACTCGTGTCTACTCTTCTCGTCTCTATTCCTATTATTGAAGGTGTCTATCGTAATACACCCCCCTTCTCCGCCATCTTTCTTCTCTACGTGTCCTCCTCTCTCAAGGGGGTGGGAACACCGGCGCCTCACTCCCCCTTCCCTGAAATAAATGGAATTTTTTTTTTTTGGCCTGGCTTTATCACTAAAACAAACGCCTTCTCATTCTCACCGTGTGGGCCGAAGGCGCTCTGCCATAATTAATGATGACAGGCCCAAATAATTCTCTGTTAGACAGAACAACATTGTTTTATTGATATTATTGGAATTAACTCTAAGATTATGGATTTTCATTATCTCTAACTTCCTATCTGGCAACTGTCTCCTTACCTGGGAAGGCAATGGATTTTGACTGAAAACCCGACCTAACTAGACAAACCGGCACCTCTTTCCTGTCGTCTGAATAAGTTCGTTTCTACGTCAAATATATACTAGTTTTATATCTCCACTTCGTCTCTACGCAGGGCCTAGCATCACCACCAAGATGCATACTAGCGCGTAACCAGGGTACCCGATCCCCATGGGCCCGGATACTTTGTCACACTTAATAAATTTATTGAATTTAAAGAATTATTTACACAAAAAATTTTGAACTGAAAGCATTCGTCATGGATCGATCTCCAAACCTATTTTGAACAGGATAGATGGATTCATTTGATTTATGGAACCTGCCAATAAATGCGTTTTGTAATAGCATGAAAGAAGCCTCTGCTAGTGCGGAACATTTAAAAAAAAGAATTTAAATCAAATTTTCCTGACATTTTTTCTGAAAAGTTAGAAATGTGCTGAAAGGCACAATCAACATTTGAATTAAAAAATAATGCACAGCCGATTTTTAAACCAAAAAGGTAAATCCTCTTCGCAGCTTGATAAATAATTGAATAAGAACTGGACCACTTAGTAAAAAATTGCAGTTTTCACTAAAATAGATTATCGTGTGTGGATATAAAAAAGAATAAGAAAATTCGGGTTTGTGTCAATTACTCAGTTTGACTAAACTATGGTTTAAAAACTTACAACAACCAATTACCTAGTCTTGAAGAAATATTAAAAAATTAAATGGAGGAAAATATATTCAAAACTTGATTTATCAGATGCATACCTACAAATACCATTGGAAGTGAACTGTACAAAAGTATTAACAATAAACACACAATGGTGGGTTTAAGTTCAGTAAATTGCCTCCAATATAAAGACCACACCGGGAATATTTCAGCAAATAATGGGTGCCATGTTGAATGACCTGTATTTTGCAGTAGTATATATTGATGAGATTTTGATAGCAAATGTAAATCAATGACAACACACTGAACATGTGAAAATGGTATTTAAAAGGTAAAGAATACGGATTTAAGATAAGCATTGATAAATGCGAAATTGTTTTAACAACAAGTAAATATTTCTGAAACAATTGATCAAAGGGATCGAAAACCACACCCAGCCAGATCCACAGCAATAAAAGATATGTCTCCACCAACAAGTGTGTCAAAATTGAAAGCTTTTTGGGGACTTGAAAATTATTACAGCAATTTTATTCATAGACATACTGGCTCATAATGTGAACCGTCTTCAAAGATGGAGAACCATTCCTTTAAACAATTCATTGACTATGAAATTCCTTCCATCGATGTCAATAGAAAATGTTGACGGGTTGTCAAGGCTAATTCCGAAATTAATAAATTTCGTATTGAGTATATTTATATTCTTAAAAGAATCGAAATATTTGCCATAGCATCATTTTAAATTCAAATTTTAATATCTGTTTTCTCTAAAAAGCATCTCAGAAATATAATATATAACAAAAAATGTAAACGAAAAAAGGATAATTTCCTTTTATTACGAAAAACCGAAATCCGTTTTCTTTTTCCAACAATAATTCTTCCATTATACAAGAATATTGGACTTATGAATAGCAATAACCTCTTTCCAGAAAGAAATTTAATTATAAATCAGAGAATTTTCAAATCCCTTTCGGACTAAGTCATGTGACTAAAACAATTTGTTTTTAATGAAGGCATGCACAAATTTATTGCAATGAATGTTGGGCCAGACCTCGCTTGCCCAACTCTAGAATAAATGACACGGCAATGATTAGGTGGATATGCAACATAAAGCCAGACCAGATCCAGAACATTAGGTCAGACACCTTACTTGAGAAATTGGCCATTCCAAAACTTGATGTCCTAATAAGGGCAAACCGTCTTCGCTGGTTCGGGCATGTTGAAAGAAGCAAAAAGTATATCAGTACTTGAAGAGACCAAAGAGTGGACAACAAAAAGAAAGATGGGCGTCCTAAGAAGATATGGAAAGAAATCATCAGGCAAGACCATAAACAGTGGCAAATGGATACAGTCAACCCCCACAATTGTGATCACTGGAGACTTAAGGACAGCCAGACAGTGTCGAACCTCTTGTTGAAGGGCACATAGACGATAAATCTGGATAGTAAGTCAGTGAATGTGTAACATCTTTTTTTGGTTCAATATAATAGAAAGAAAGCAAGCAAGAAAAAGAAAGTTGACTAACTGTTTGACCTAATTTCAGTGTTGTTTAAGTAACTACCAGTTAGAATGAAAAATAATAAATCACAAATAAAATTCCCTGTTTGTTTTACGGTATTTGTTACCTGGGCATGCACACCTGCACATTACGTGCTACTGCAAATCAAGAAATAACTCACCAAGTTATGTCTGGCATTGGCATGCCGGACACTTCACAAGTAAAAGTGGCAGAGGCGCCTATTTCCAAATCTAAATCATCGAAATGTTTTTCAAACTTTGGAACTTCAGTTTCTGTAAAAAATAAAATAAATAAACATAAAATTTAAAATGTTATTAGGACTAAAGAAACTGTTGGGATTAAAATAATCCTGAAATAAAGTTCAATTCTCCCACGTGAGAATGGGGTAACCATGTGCAGATAAATTCATCAAAGATATGTATAGGACGGAAGTCTGAAGAAGGAACATAAACACAAGGGTGTAATTTCATATCATTTTAATAATAAAGAGAAAGTTGGAGCGAGTATTTACAGTTTCAAACAGTTCATTAGGCATTGGTAAATCATAGAGAGGATGGAAAAGAGGATGGTAGAGAGATGGGTTTGAGGTTTGGGGTTTGGTTTTTGGTCGGTTGCGAAAACGTGGTTCGCTAGAACTTATCTGTTTTAGAGTTCTGGTAATGGCGGGGGGTCTTTCTCTGTGATGCCGTCGAGGGCTGTACCACTGAGAAGACCAGCCGATGTGTTGTTGACTTGAGCAGAGTCGTGGAAAAAGAGTCTGTATAGAAGTGGGAGGCCATTCTCTGTGAGGCCGTCGTGGGCTGTATCACTGAGAAGGCCGCCTGATGTGTTGTTGACTGGAGTGGAGTCGTTGAAAAAGAGCCTGCATAGAGTTCGGGTATCGGCGGGAGGTCATTCTCTGTGACTGCCGTCGTGGGCTGTTGTCACTGAGAAGACCCGCCGATGTGTTGCTGACTTGAGCAAAGTCGTCGAAAAGAGGCCGGGAAGCCGTATACAAGGGTTTTTAAGAGCTGGCTCACGTGACACCTTTACTAAAAAGGGGTTGCAATACATGACAGCCAATCCATGAGGCCCTTAAGGGACATGGCAACAGCCAATCAGTGAGGGGGGCTTTAACAAATTCCAACAAAACATATTGAACAATATAGGAAAGATATTAGCACATGAGAAAATATATATAAAAAACTTCATCTGTTGTTGCAAGCATTTATCTTCTTCCCTTTCACATTTTTTTTTAATTACCCATCCAAAATAGGGCAGATACAAAAGCAAAGGGAGGTAAATCTCTATGTATTGTGTCCCGTCGTCAAACATTTTTTACAAACAAAAAAATCGGGTATCTTTTACTTTACTCCACAGAGTCGTGAACGGAGTGAAAAAAAGGAATGAGAAAGTGTTTAAAAACATAAATATGCAACAAGTAAAGGCGACCTACGCCGAGAATAGATATTTTCCTACATAGCTATGACATTTGTTTGTATTTTTACGTAGTATACATGGGTTTTTATTAGATGTAAAAAAAAAATTCTTGTTTTTTTTTGCACAAAAAGAAAATGACGGACGGTCCTTATTCTCTTACATAGACCCCTACGATCGCCATCTTGGATCTTGCGATGTTGGTGTGACGAATAATTTAATTTCTAATAAATATCACTTCGAACGGGTTAAAAATACAAACAAATGCCACAGGTAAGTTTGAAAATAACTTTTATCGCCTACAGTTACTTTTATTTGTTGTATATTTGTTTTTTGAGCGTTTTTAGTCTGCTGAGTAAAGTAAAAGATACCCAAAAAATCAATGTTTTTTTAAAAATTTTAATCACTCCCCGGTTATCTCCCTTGTGTCATAATACAAACAGATTTATTTCCCTTAGCATTTTGCTCGATTTTTTGATAATATTGAATTATTCCAACTAAAGGCTTATACAACGAGAGGAGTGCGTCAGAAGTGAAATATCTTCTGAAGTGGTAGAATGATCCAACCACTTTTCCAGCTACCTTAGCAATGGATTTGATGGAAGTCTTCCATTTCAGGGCTGGAGTTAAAGTCAGTACTAGAAGCTTATCAAAGTAGGAGGCTTTTTCAAGGTGAAAGCCATTTATTTCAATTGGAGCAAAGTGAGTATCCAAGCGTTGGTGGTGAAAGGAGAGAAGCTTGGTTTTAGACGTATTAAAAGTAACCAACCATATTTTTTACCATTGCACAACGTGCTTCAAGTCAGAAGATAGAGAATCAAAAGGATCCTGATCATCAATGCTCTTCAAAGTGTTGCCATAGATGGTTGTGTCATCGGCATAAATGTCAACGAATGATCTTAGAATGTGATTTGGGAGATCATTGATGAAAATCAGAAAGAGGGGGTGGACACAGAATTGATCCTTGAGACATGCCGGCATTGATACTATGTGCTTCGAACTTCTGCCGATCAACGACTATTTAAAAAAAAAACTATCAGAGAGAAAAGATTTGATTGTTGAGAAGACATTTCCAGATATTGTATAGCTAGAAAGCTTGTGAAGTAAACTTTTGTGCCAAACCCTATCAAAGGCATTTGATATGTCAAGAGCTTTTGTTCTAGAAACAAAGCCCCAGTCAAGAGATTCACTGAGCCTGTGTGATATTACAGTCAGCAAATCAGCTGTTGATCTTGCAGGACGAAATCCATATTGCTTGTTACTGAGTAGTTGTTTTGCTGAGGTGGTTGACAACTTCTTGATTTATCATAGATTCAAGCAACTTATATTATTTTTAAATACTGGGAAGACTAACAAAGTTGTCCAAAGTGTTGGGAAACATTTCTCTTTTAGGCAACGATTGAACAGCTTTGTAAGAATGGGAGTTAGTTCCGGTTGCAGCTTTTTAAGCTTATGACTGGAATGTTGTCAGAACCAATTGATTTGCTGACATCAAGGTTTTTGATAAGTTTGGCAACATCCCGGACAAATATAAGGATGTTGCTCAGAGTATTTTCAGTCTTAGGGGGAAATTCAGAAATTGATCGTAAAGGGTGGAGTTTGATGCAAAGTTCTTAGCAAAAAGTCTGGCTTTGTCAGATGCTGAGGAAATCAACTCAGGACCGTTGATGATGGTTAAGATAGAAATCATGGATCTGTTCAGGACCCTGTTTATTATTCACCAAAACTTGTAGGAACCAAGACTCTAGACTTAACAGATTGAGCATATGGCTCTCTTGCATTGTTTATGACCACTTTGCCGTGGTTGCGGGCAGTCCTAAAGGAGGCATTGGTTTTAGAAAATCTATTTTGTTGAAAGCAATTGAAATAGTGATTTCTGTGAGCAATGGCGGCAACACATTCAGGGGTGTACCACGGCTGGCAGTTTGGTTTCTGTTGGAATTTCATGGAGGATATGAAGTTCTCAATACCAACGATTAATCAATCAGTTTAATCCGATGCGATGCAGAACACATTTTTTTTCAAACATGGAATGCAGAGGAATTTCTGATATGAAAGACCTGAGGCTGTCCCAGTCAACCATCGAGTATCGATACATTCTGCGATGGAAAGGGACATCAGAAGTCTTTCTGCACTTTGTTTTGATCTTAATTGAGACAATAGATCCTTGTTTTCATCATTTTAATTTAGTTTATCTAAAGAGATCAAGGGGCCCACTCTTGAGGCTAACACTTGATTATAAGTAAAATTTATATCCGAGGGCTCCCTTAAGGATAGATGTTGTTCCTTTTAAGGCTGCTATCTGTACTTCCCTACAGTTTGGTCTTCCGGGGATTGTGTCAAAGTATTTTCTTAGATTTTTTTCACTAGACCAGTTGCCCCCACTACAACCGGTATGATGTTTATTTCATCGAGGGACCATGTTATTTTTAAATCATTTTTGAGATCTTTGTATTTTGTTATTTTTTCCCGTTCGGCTCTATTGAGGCCATAGTCATTTGGAACGGTTACATCAATGATGAGAGCAGTCCTTTCTGGTTTGTTCCAGATGACAATGTCTGGTTTGATGGCCTTGTCTTTTATGTATCTGCCCGCCTGTACATCTTTATCATAGAACACTCACTTTTCCATTCGATGTTATGGGTGGGGGTTCATGTTCCCAGATGTTCAGTGATCTTTTAAGCTGCATCTCTCTGCAGATCTTCCAATGTAGGTATTTACATACTTTGTTGTGGCGGGTAGTGTAATGAACATCAGCCAAAAGGATCTTGCATCCAGACATTAGGTGGCTTGGATTTTCAATGGCCGAATGGCAGAACCTGCACTGGTCAGATTTTTGTAGACCAGCCATTTTCTTACATCCATTCGTAAGTAGGCCTTGGTCTTGTTCAGCTATTTGTATCCGTTCCTCATCGAACGGGATCCCAGTGTAGACCAGCACAGTGGATAAGCACTGTTGAGGACAAGTTGTCAGAGAAAAGATCAAGACTTACAAGATGTCCATCAGCATCCGGTACGCAAGTAGGTTTGTCAACAATTTGTGTCCAATCATAAGCAAGGGAAAAGTCGTGAGAAAACCTCCTTTTATCATCATCAGTCTTGTTTGAGTGGACGAGCCATTCAACATTGTGACCATTAAAGTAACCACAGACCACAAACATGAATGCTAGCAAAAGGATAACCAGAGGAAATGGTCAATTTTCTCAAAGATACTAACTCCGTACTTGTTGGGACAATAGAGGGCAAAGATGAATGTAGTGCTGTGTTAGAAACACATATAGGGTAATTTAGAGCCTTCTTTGTGACATGGAAACCCGTCTATAATGTAGGCACATATTCCATGTCCATGACGATCTTGAGGGTCGGGTTTTGATATGATGTTGTTCGAGTAACCTTTAATCATGAAATCATCGGTAGAAGCTGATAGCCTCATACCAGTTTCACTCAGAAAGAATAGGTCAGGATTGGTCTTGCAAAAGGATAAGGTTTGGGAGTGGACGCCCGAATGCCAGCTGGCATATGACAAAACTATTGAAATGCTGACATCGGATTTATTCCTTATGCAAGCGAGAAAAGCTAAAAGTGGCAGAAAACGGGAAGATCTGTAATTTGAGGAAATATATATAGTATCAGGGTAATATCAGGGTATGATAAATTTAAATCTGTGTACGAAGGGAGCAAATACGTGTATACGTGTACATATATATATATATATATATATATATATATATATATATATATATATAAATAAAAAAGTAAAATATTATATATTTATATATATATATAAATATATAATAATAATAATAATAATAATAATCCAGGTAAAACATCCACAGGGTAGTAATCCAAAGAATTTCAACCGGATTTATAAAAAGTGCTCAATATCAAATAGAGCTTTTATATATGATTATTTTTATTTACACAGACATGTACAAAATCTGCGACACTGGCATGTCGATGTTATCGATCAACAGCTATTATAAACTGAGATCTCATCAGGCAGAGTTAGAATCCGATCTTAACCTTAGATCATATTTGGAAGCTCCCTGATGAGATCTCAGTTTATAATAGCTGTTGATCGATAACATCGACATGCCAGTGTCGCAGGTTTTGTACATGTTTGTGTAAATAAAATAATCATTATATATATATATATATATATATATATATATATATATATATATATGTACTTGAAATATATATACAAAATGTACATAGATGTCGTATTAGTAAAAGGAATACAGAAGATATAAACAAAAAGAAAATCCCGAAGATATATATATATATATATATATATATATATATATATATATATATATATATATATATATATATATATATATATATATGTTGGATTTACCATGGCAAAAGATTGGTGGTGGTGATAGATCACTCTTCCATTTTGAGGAGTAAAAAGAAAATTCAGATAGGGGTCATAATATAATAGTGGTCATAACATGAGCACAGCCTTCCATCTAAAAATTAAAATATTTCAGATTTGCATTAAATTTGATCCACAGTCACTAGACACAAATTAAGAAAGATTCCATGAATTTCACTTTCTTCTTAAGACCCTGAAATTTTAGAAATTTTCTAGAATCAAAAAGATGTAATGAATTTTTTATGTAAATTAGAATAAGGATTCTAGACATTAGTTTTAGTAACCTTATATATTAATTTAAATCTTCATATGGAGACATAAAAGTGGTGCAAAACTGCCCTATTTGGGAAATTAATTTTACCTATCCTGGGACAAGTATTCTTCTAGTATATATATATATATATATATATATATATATATATATATATATATATATATGGGAAATGAAAACGGAAAAAGCAAAAAGGATGTTTTTTTATATATTCATCAACGTTTCGTCGTTATTTGTAAGACTTCCTCAGGATGATAATTTTAAGAAAAATGTCATGCAAGTACATGAAAATATTGGGTTGACATGATGGGTTGATGAGAAAAAGTAGTAGCCACCATGTAGCCATCATGTCAACCCAATATTTTCACGTACTTGCATGACATTTTTCTTAAAATTATCATCCTGAGGAAGTCTTACAAATAAAAACGAAACGTTGATGAATATATAAAAAAAACATCCTTTTTGGTTTTTCCTTTTTCATTTCTCATTACGTCGGATTACCGTCATTCTTCTTTTCTCATATATAATATATATATATATATATATATATATATATATATATATATATATATATGAAAATTATATATATATATATATATATAGAGAGAGAGAGAGATGTGGGAACATTTTTTTTGCACATTTTTTATAGACCAATCTTTTCAAGGTAAAAGCTTGATGATTGTTAACATAAACACCAGAGCATATATAAATAAACAATATTAGGCTACATTCCAGTAACCAAGATTTTATTCATTTTACTGATTATCTTTTCAAAACGAAGACTTCTGTACATTTTTACAGACCGTTTCGTTCACAGAAGAACATCCGGTATGAGTCTGCCAATTTCGTATCTTTCATCTATGGACTCCTCAGAAACCAGAAAAAAAATACATAGCAAGGCAGCACACAAAGATCACAACACAAAAAATAAACAACTCGCATTGATTACATTTGTCTTTCTATGTTTTTCCTCGAGAGAAAATGTAATCAATGTGAATTGTTTATTTTTTTTGTGTGATCTTTCTTTGTTGCCTTCTTATGTATTTTTTCTGATGAGTCCATCGATGAAAGATCTGGGATTGACATACTAATGATGGATGTTCTTCTCTCTCTCCCTCTCTCTCTCTCTCTTTCTCTCTCTCTCTCTCTCTCTCTCTCTCTCTCTCTCTCTCTCTCTCTCTATATATATATATATATATATATATATATATATATATATATATATTTATATATATTCAACTCTGTTTTCTATGGATAGCATTGAGGTTTTATTTTGCAAATTATATTCCTTAATAAAAAGCTTTTTGAAATAATCTTCATCAAAATGTTTCTTAAATGAATTATATATATATATATATATATATATATATTTATTTATTTATTTATTTATATATATAAATATATTTATATATGTATATATATATATATATATATATATATATATATATATATATATATATATATATATATATATATATATAAATGTACATATACATATATAAAGATATAAAATAATAAATTAAAAATTAAATTTAAAAAATAATAATAAATTAAAAAAATAAAAATAAAAATAAAATTAAAAAAAATATTAAGTAAATGAATAAAAAAATAAAAGAGTAAGTATTGAAAAATACTTATAGTCCAGGGTTTCGAACCGTGTGACCGGTAGTGAATAGTCATACTTCTACGCTGAAGAGTCTCGATTGAAAAGAGACGAAACGTATACGTCCGTAGATAATAAACAATAACAAATATTTTTCATATTTGTCGCTCCTTAATAATTAGTAGAGCACTTTAGTAGTAGTGCAAATACAGCGTGACGTCATTTGCTTTATAATGCATCATTCCTTAATATAAGTAGAATGCCTGTGTCGTCATCGCCGCTTTAAATGTGTTTGAACTACCACAGTTTATCAGCTGTTCAAATATTGGCCGCGAGGTTTAAGACGTTGGACTTGAGTTGAAAAATACTTATAGTCCAGGGTTTCGAATCGTGTGACCGGTAGTGAATAGTCATACTTCTACGCTGAAGAGTCTCGATTGAAAAGAGACGAAACGTATACGTCCGTAGATAAATAAACAATAACAAATATTTTTTATATATATATATATATATATATATATATATATATATATATATATATATACAAAATATACATAGATGTCGTATTAGTAAAAGATAAGAGGAAAAAATCTAAAAAACATATATATATATATATATATATATATATATATAATAAATATTTATATATATATATGTTTGATTTACCATGACAAAATATTGCTGTTGCCGTTGGTGATGGATCACTCATCCCTTTCAAATTGATGGTTCTCACACGGAACTCATGAGGGGCATTTCCATAAAGATGTTTCACTCTAAATTCCGTTTCAATAAGTGGAGTCTTGTTCACGGGTAACCAACACCTGGCCTGAGAATCAAATCTCTCAACTTGATATCCAAGGATTGGTTGACCTCCGTCTGATTCTGGAACTTTCCACGACAAATCGACATAGTTGCATCCGATATTGGTTATGTCAGGTGAGCTTTGTAGTGCACAGGGTATTCCTAACAAGCGACAAAACAGTTAAATGCATTAAACATGAAAAATAAATGTATGGATCAAATAGATTTGAGGCACCCCAGAATGTACAACACCCAAAAGGGTACATTTTGTCTTAACATCGATTTCTTTTACTTTTGATTTCCGGTTTTTGTTCCTATTTACTTGCCTCCCCACGAGGGCAGAGTTAGACATAAGGTTGGTTTTTAATGTGAGGAAAATCCAGCTCCACAAAAAGGGGCACTCTGGATTAAAACAAAAATAAAATTTGCCTCAGACTTCTACTTAAATAGCCGATGAAAGAATAGATTGAGTGAAGCATCAGAGCAATTACTACAATAATTTCCGGTTTTAGTTAAATTAAAGTTTTTATAGCAAAAATTCCAATCTTAAAAAAATATTTTTTAATAAAATCTAATATGTTTATAAAATACCTTTTTCAAATTGTGTGACACTATCTCTGCAACGATCGTTGGCCTTTTGGCTAGGAGCAAAGTGTAGTATCTGTTCTGATACTACACTTTATGTTTTCTGTTCTCGGTCAGTGAAATAGAATGATTTAGATTGAGGCAAGTTTTTATTTTTGTCCCAATTCAAAGTACCTCTTTTAGGGAGCTGGATTTTACCCACATTAAAAATTGACCTTGTGTCTAACTCTCTGCCGTCGTAGGGGAGGCAAGTACATAGGGAAACCATGTTTTTTAAAATATATGTTTTTTTCATTTGTTTATACATTTTACCGAAATAAAAAGTTTTGTAAATAAAGCCATGTATTATTTAATCTTTTTATAAATCTCCAAAGTTTATAAAACAAATCGTTTTGTAAAAGCTGTTTTTTATAATTAAAAATGTGCATATAAGAAAACATTCTTGTCAATAAAACTATGTATTTTTTAGGCTATGAATAAAACTTTTTGTAAATAAAACCCCTTTTATTTTTAAATACGCTGTATTGTTCATAAATCAACCGGATGTAAAAAAGCGATCTTAAAGAAAAAAAATGTCCTTTTGGTTGTCCTTTGGGGTGCCTCAAATCAATTTGATCCCATAAGGAAAGAAATACAAATATGTTCAGTTTCCTGTGGGACAAAAATGGCTGAGTTATAAAAATAATTATGAAAATTTAAGTTCATTCAAATTTTAGGCTTCCAGATGATATAAATGTGTGTGTGTGAAAATAAGTTGACTTTTCGTTAGTGTGTATATATGTGAAACGAGTATTTGACGGTTGCTCCCAGATGCAATCGTCAATAACAAAGGCTTTGCACAGGATAGCATATAATTAGTCAAAATCATTCAAGCATAATTCGTCAAACAAACAAAAAGGCGGGAAAAACATGCACAAAATGAAAAATTGTGAAGAAAACAAAGAACAGTTAAAATCCAAAAGCGAAATGTTATAAATATGCATATTTTGGGGTTAGTAAATTGTTGATATTAAAAAAAACAGAAAAACAGAAAAGCAAAAGCGAAAAAATTATATTATGTTTCTGAATTTTTGAAATGATGATCAATAATTCGTATTATGTGGATTATTTTAACTACTATTCTCATATCAGTTGTTATATTCAAAACGTTTCACCTGACCTTCTTCAGGCGTATTTTTGAACTTGTGAATCTTTATTTTTCAGAATTTCTGAGATTAGGATTGATAATTTGTATAATATATATATATATATATATATATATATATATATACATATATATATATATATATATACATATATATATATATATACATACATATATATATACATATATATATATACATATATATATATATATATATATATATATATATATATATATATATATATATATATATATATATATATATATATATATATATATATATATAAATATACGGCCGTGGGGATAGAGTGAAAGCATGCAGAGGCTTTTTCACTTCCTACACTGAAACAAGAATAGGTTTAAGGATCTCAAAATTCATAATAGAATTGTCCACATGGACCTGTGGCGCAATGGATAAAGTGCTAAGTAATAAGCAGGTCTAAGTCACAGTCTTCTTCTCAGTATAGGCGATACTAAGAATATAATTAAGAATTACTTAAGACTTCTAACCGATCATGGTTGACAGAATAAGAGCAATCTACCCCCGTGGATTAAATAAAGTGTTCAGTTCGAAATTCCGTACAGATTCCCGAGTTCGACAAGATACACCCAAGTCAAAAGATTAATTAACATTTTTATGACTTTCTATATTTTTTCTAATATTGTTAATATTTTTATAACTTTCTATATTTTTTCTAATATTGTTAACATTTTTATGACTTTCTATATTTTTTCTAATATTGTTAACATTTTTATGACTTTCTATATTTTTTCTAATATAGTTAACATTTTTATGACTTTCTATATTTTTTCTAATATAGTTAACATTTTTATGACTTTCTATATTTTTTCTAATATTGTTAACATTTTTATGACTTTCTATATTTTTTCTAATATAGTTAACATTTTTATGACTTTCTATATTTTTTCTAATATTGTTAACATTTTTATGACTTTCTATATTTTTTCTAATATAGTTAACATTTTTATGACTTTCTATATTTTTTCTAATATTGTTAACATTTTTATGACTTTTTATATTTTTTCTAATATTGTTAACATTTTTATGACTTTCTATATTTTTTCTAATATTGTTAACATTTTTATGACTTTCTATATTTTTTCTGATATTGTTAACATTTTTATGACTTTCTATATTTTTTCTAATATAGTTAACATTTTTATGACTTTCTATATTTTTTCAAATATTGTTAACATTTGTATGACTTTCTATATTTTTTCTAATATTGTTAACATTTTTATGACTTTCTATATTTTTTCTAATATAGTTAATATTTTTATGACTTTCTATATTTTTTCTACTATTGTTGACATTTTTATAACTTTCTATATTTTTTCTAATATTGTTATAATTTTTATAACTTTCTATATTTTTTCTAATATTGTTATAATTTTTATAACTTTCGATATTTTTTCTAATATAGTTAATATTTTTATGATTTTCTATATTTTTTCTAATATTGTTGAAATTTTTATAACTTTCTATATTTTTTCTAATATAGTTAACAGTTATGAGATTTTATTAAATCGAAGAATAAAGTTGCTGAGAAATATGGAATGCAAAATGTCGGAGGTTACATCGGCGGAAACGTTGTGAGAATAACAACCAAGATGAGAACAGTAGTTCGAATAATCCAAATACTATAAATTGGCAATCTTTGTCGAACTCGGGAATCTGTTCAGAATTTTGAATGTAACCATTTATTTAATCCACGGGGTAGATTGTTCTCATTCCATCAGCCATGACCGAGTAGAAGTGTCAATTCATCTCATTATTAGTTATTATTGTTTTGAAAATAACAACCACGATGAGAATAGTAGTCCGAATAATCCAAATATTTTTAACGCTGATATTTATCAAAAAGGGTTAACAAAGAGAACATTTTAGTTGAAATAAATATATGCAAAAAGTCAATTACTTATCAAAATGATTCAAAGATTAATATTTATAAAGATGAAGATGAATTCAAGTTGATAAAAATGGAATCAAATATTAATAGAGAATTGTATTTCTGTTTTTAGTAATCGAAAAACCTAACGAAGAACATGCAAGAAGTAATCCTCTTTTGAAACAGTGTCAAAAGGGAGAAGCTATCATCACCAGGTTTGTGTTCCAACAATCAGGCTTCAGAAGTGGAATCAGTCATAAATCTACAACAACGTGTGAACTGCATGCAAAATATTTTCAAGTTCTGAAAAAAAGCGGCGAAATTTGAAATAAATGCATGCATTACTCAATGTTAATATCCAAAAACAAACATTATTTTCGGAAGGAAAAACGACGAGTCCATGCACAGTTTAACAAACTAAAATGCGTTTACAATCACATGCACATGATAATTGCTTATGACAATATTTACATGAAAAATTAATGTTACTTGCAATTTTAATTGATAAAAAAGAGAGACATTTAGTGTTGAATATAAGAAATACATTTAGTGTTGAATATAAGAAATACATTTAGTGTTGAATATAAGAAGTACATTTAGTATTGAATATAAGAATACATTTAGTGTTCAATATAAAAAAAATACATTTAGTGTTGAATCTAAGAAGAAATGCATTTAGTGTTGCATATAAGAAATACATTTAGTGTTGAATATAAGTAAATTTAGTGTTTAATATAAGAAGAAATACATTTAGTGTTTAATATAAGAAGTACATTTAGTGTTGCATATAAGAAATACATTTAGTGTTTAATATAAGAAGTACATTTAGTGTTTAATATAAGAAGAAATACATTTAGTGTTTAATATAAGAAGTACGTTTAGTGTTTAATATAAGAAGTACATTTAGTGTTTAATATAAGAAGAAATACATTTAGTGTTGAATATAAGAAGTACGTTTAGTGTTGAATATAAGAAATACATTTAGTGTTGAATATAAGAAATACATTTAGTGTTGAATATAAGAAGTACGTTTAGTGTTGAATATAAGAAATACATTTAGTGTTGAATATAAGTAAATTTAGTGTTTAATATAAGAAGAAATACATTTAGTGTTTAATATAAGAAATACATTTAGTGTTTAATATAAGAAATACATTTAATGGTGAATATAAGAAGTACATTTAGTGTTGAATATAAGAAGTACATTTAGTGTTTAATATAAGAAATACATTTAGTGTTGAATATAAGAAGTACATTTAGTGGTTAATGTACAATTATTGTCTGATAAATATTGCTGAAGCCAAACACCAGAACTCACATAAACCAAGTAAAAAATTCAATTTTCCTCTGGCTCCTAAACAGGCGAAGAAACCCCGTCAAGAGAAGAGTTGTTGTTTGACCATGTCGCTAAGTGTTGAGGTTAGGGTTGGAATTAGGGTATTCTCTAAGTGATGTCACCTCCTTATCGAGTCAACTTTCACACCAGATCATTTTGATATAGGCTTAAACAGACGAGTGTCGTAGTACATATTTTGGTGAGCTTACAGTTGCGCAACAGATAACTTTTGTGCACTTTGGAATCAAGTCGAACAAGGGGTGGGAGTGTAACAAAATATTGTGTTTATATATCAATCAAGAAATACAAACACTATATTTATCTCAGGTGAACGAAAACGCTTGCTAAAAACTATAAAATCTCTATAATTAATAAAATTGTGTGACCACTTCTCGTGTATGTGTGTGTTTCTCGTCTCTATATGACTGTTTTTTTTTTAATTTACAACTAGCAGGCTTCGCATGTTCGTTATCGCTTCGCAATTTAATTCCTATTCATTACTTGAAATCATTTAAACGAAATTAATCAACAAGAAAAGGAAGACAAAACTCCCTCCTCTTCTCTCTCTCTTTCTCTCTCTTTAGCTTTGTTTTGTTTTAATAATAATAATAATAATAATAATAATAATAATAATAATAATAATAATAATAAGGGAATATTTTTGTGTCTATATTAAAAGTGGAAAAAATTATTTAATTTCTTTTTTATTATTATTATCAGATATTATTGAGATTAAGTCTTTTTCTGTGCACATAAAATTTAAATTTGCATAAGTGATTATTTTTTCCTTTGTTTTTTATTATTATTATCAGTTATTATTAAAATTAAGCCTATCCTCCTTTGCTCATAAAATCAAATGTGAATACACGCTTATTGAAGTGAGCCGGACACATGTACGTTCACTTTTACTCTATCGATTAATCAATAATTTATTAAAATAAAAAATGCAATAGCTTAAAGTACTAAGACGAACTTTTTAAACGTCTTATTTAAAAATAAATCCACCACAATGCATCCAAGTTTCTTGGTAAACAAATCAGCCATTTTAATCTTTTATTAATAGTTGATAAAAAAGGGTGAATTACTTTGTGACCCTTTGAAATTTATAAAGGAATTTGGACGCATTTAACCTGCCGAATTGAAAGTCATTTCTGTCTTTAGAATTCTAAGCAAATTCTCATGTATTAAAAGATTAAACGTTTTGGAAGCGTTTTACATCCAATAATTATATAAATAGAGATTAAAACATTACCTTAAAAATTGTGTTATAGTTTCATAACAATTTGTTCAATTAATGATTTGATGGCCAAATGATGCCGTGATAATAAAAGTTAACTTTCAAAATCCTATTCAGAAAAAAGGCTCTGACTTTATAACTACTCAACTCGCCTTTTGGCTAAGATCAAAGTGTAGTATCTGTTCCGATGGATACTACACTCCATAGACTGGTATTGTCTTGGCCTTCGGGGCTTGATTTACGCCGGTCTATGGGACAGTCCTGTGCAGTTCTAGGAGGTCCACCCTCCCAGGCTTTGCCTCCCCTCTTTGGGGAGGAGTAAGTTTATTGCTTACTGCCTGAGGCGCCCCTACCGGGGAATGCCGATGGGGCTGCCCAGGTAAGTTTTAATGGCCAGAGTGCTCACCTTCTCGGGCGCTGGCTTTTCAAGCCCCACTTTCCCGACCCGACCTTGGGTCACATTTTACCTGTGGGAGTAAGATAAAACTGGCCTTGTGCCTAACCTCCTGGGGAGGAGGTAAATAAATAAATACTTAACCATTTTGCAGCTTTTCGTGATTTTTTTCATTGAAGTTATTTATCTTCCTCTTACGACGGGAAGATGTGACACAATGCCATAGACGAAGAGTACTTTGGCCAACCCAAAAATGCCTGGGCAGCCTCGTCAGCATTCCCCGGTAGGGGCGTCTCAGACAATTAGCAATAAATTAACCCCTTCTCAAAGGGCAAAAAGATTTCTGATAGTTGGGAGAAATTTTTTGTTATAGTTTTTACGGGTATTTTTAACTGAAGTCAACAGAACAAAAAAAGGGTCAAAAAAACAAATATGCAACAAATAAATGTTACCAAAGGCAAGATAAGTTACTCTTCTACCTACCTGGATAATTTTTTTGTGTGTTTTAACTTATTTTAAAGCGTTTTTTTACTTCAATAAAAAAGTAAGATGCGAATGAAAAAAAAATGTTGTCAGGTCACCATGTGAAGCCCCGAGACTCGATAAAAAGCGGAAATTAAACAAAAATACAGCTAATAACTGTCACCAATCGGGCGAAAATAATATGTTCAACCTAACTGTATATTTAATTAGCTGTATTTTTGTTTAATTTCCGATTTGGGGGCGATTCTCAATGCCTCACATGGTGACCTGATGCCATTTTGTTTCTTTTCATTCTAATGTGATATCTTTGCACCTTACTTTTTTATTGAAGTAAAACACGCTTTAAAGTAAGTTAAAACATAAAAAAAAACTTATCCAGGTAGGTAGAAGAGTAACTTATCTTGCCTTTGGTAACATTTATTTGTTGCATATTTGTTTTTTGACACTTTTTTGTTCTGTTAAAAATACCCGTTTTAACCAAAAAAATAGGTTTGAGTTCTGTTTTGATACCTGATTTGTATACTGAGCCGAGGAAACTAGAAACAGAAAATGGATTGCCATGAACGAAAGGAAAAACTGTGTAAAATGAATAAGATCAAAAGTTTTACAAACTAAATTTCATGTTTCAAGTGTAAACGGTTGAATGGAAAGTCATTTAAACTGGCTTTAAAATTCTTACAAACTAAATTTCATGTTTCAAGTGTAAACGGTTGAATGGAAAGTCATTTAAACTGGCTTTAAAATTCTTACAAACTAAATTTCATGTTTCAAGTGTAAACGGTTGAATGGAAAGTCATTTAAACTGGCTTTAAAATTCTTACAAACTAAATTTCATGTTTCAAGTGTAAACGGTTGAATGGAAAGTCATTTAAACTGGCTTTAAAATTCTTACAAACTAAATTTCATGTTTCAAGTGTAAACGGTTGAATGGAAAGTCATTTAAACTGGCTTTAAAATTCTTACAAACTAAATTTCATGTTTCAAGTGTAAATGGTTGAATGGAAAGTCATTTAAACTGGCTTTAAAATTCTTACAAACTAAATTTCATGTTTCAAGTGTAAACGGTTGAATGGAAAGTCATTTAAACTGGCTTTAAAATTCTTACAAACTAAATTTCATGTTTCAAGTGTAAACGGTTGAATGGAAAGTCATTTAAACTGGCTTTAAAATTCTTACAAACTAAATTTCATGTTTCAAGTGTAAACGGTTGAATGGAAAGTCATTTAAATGAACTGTATATACAAAAAATGAACTGTATATACAAAATAATGAACTGTATATAGAAAAAAATGAACTGTATATACGAAAGAATGGTTGAATGGAAAGTCATTTAAACTGGCTTTAAAATTCTTAGCAAATTTTTATGTATTGAAATTTTAAAAGTTTTAGAAGCTATTTACATCCAATAATGGTATAAATAAAGATTAAAACAACATTACCTTTACAACTTTTGCAGTTAAAAGCTGTTTAGCATGTTAGGGATTTGCTTATCTAGTGCTATATCGGATGTAGACAATTTGAGAATGAGTTTGAAAATACATTTTGATGTTATAAAAAATAAAATAAAAATGATAGAAAACAAAGGTTGAATTTGAATAAAAACTGTTAAACTATCAAATAAGTTATCTTTAATCAAATTATTTTGTTTTGTAAATGTCAAGTTGAACAGGGGGTTAGTTTGCTTTTTAAATAATGTAGGCTTTTTAAAAAAAAAGATTGATATAATTTAAGATGAGAATAAGAAAGACATTCGATAGTCTAAACTAAATAAAAGTGAATGTTGATCAAGATGCCATCAAATGCAATACTTACCTTTTATATTTGCAAGTTTAACAGGTTTACGAAGCATCGTTGGTTCACTTGAACCATATTTGTTTTCTGCTGTAGCTTGTGTCAAAAGTTCAGCTTCTACAGGCAAACAGTTCACTGAACATTTGGTAACTTGGCTGGGCACTCTGACCATTTTATTCCAGCTCTTCTCTTCGACAGGTTTGATCACAATAAGATACTCACTGACTGTCGCATCTTTTGGAGGAGTCCAACTTAGTGTTAACGAATCTTTGTCAATATTAATGGCTTCTAAAATCACTGGTGGTGGTGGGGCTTCTGTAATGGGAAAAAAGTGGAGAGAAAGAAAATTAGATTGAGATTCGCTACCCTTCAGGCTGGGATCAAAGTGCATGTCGCAAACTCTCGCAGTACTGGGAGTATATCAACGAGGTGACGACTCGTATCGATCCCGAGCATCCTCTACCGCTAACCATAACCCTAACCATAACTAATTTGAAGCCACTTGATGTAACGAGCTAACAAGAACGAAATATGATTGTCGCAAAGACAGGAGATGCCTTAGTTTTGAAAAGACCAAGGAGGAAAACAGTCAGCAGGAAGAGAGTTCCACAAGCTTGTAGTTCTTGGAAATAAGCTACTGGAATAGGAAGCTGTATTACAATGAGATATCAAAACAGCAAATTGATGGTGACAACCAGACCAACGAGTCAAACGAGTTGGAACAAAGGAAGCGAGGAATAGATCACATAATTCTGAAGAACACATGTCATAATAGTATTTATAGAAAAGACTGAGACTAGCAACATCATGTCTGTGAGAGAGAGGGTGCAGAGAAGAAAGGGTTGGGTCAATCAAATTACAGATTGATAACATTGAACTGCCATGGGACAGGGAGAGATGGATGGTGTTTCTCGTGATCCTGGTCATAGCTCAAACGATGGTGTGGATCTCATGGCTGAATAAATTTTGAAGGATTGAATCTGTCTTTTATCAGGATCTGATTGCGTTTTTTCAAGCATCAGCTTAAGATCAAACTCAGATGTGATAGAAAAATATTACATTCCTCGGAATTCGACAAAAGGTGGATACAAATTTGGAGCTTGTGTGTACGAAAAGGAGTCAAGTATGAATACATGTTCTTCGCCTAAGCATGGTCTATGCGGTTCCTAGTCTGACTCCAGCTAAGCTAGCTTTTTAACAAGTCGAGTAAATGAGTCCCATTCCTGTTTTTAGTTTTTGGTAATAGAGCTCATCCACGATACCCACTCCCCACTCTTATTTTGAGCGTGGCTTCCCCAAACTAGATTCATCTTGGAAGGTCACCATTCCATCCCTACTTCACTTCCTCCCATTTGCCCCACACCACTCATAGATTAACCTGCTTGTTATCAGTCTTAAAAAGCCAGAAAAGTAGGCAGTCTATTCTTAAGGAGGGTCTTACTAACCGGATTTTTGTTTTTTGTTATCCCACTACCCCCACCACTCACTTCCAATGACTTTGTATATATATATATATATATATTATCTTTGAAAACTCATGAGCTAAGGACTTAAAGATGCTTTGCATGAACTTTGAATTCTAATAAAATTTGATTGACACCTTATTTTATTACTTCATTTTATATTATAATATTAATGCTCTATCCAGTATATTGAGCTTCAGCTTTTATCCGGATGTTTCACTAATTATAAGATATTAGTTGACGCTTATATCTTTTGTTGGATTGCTTCATATATATATATATATATATATATATATATATATTTACTGGCAAAAAAACTACCCGTCCTCCGAGCAGCCATTAATTTAGCTGTAGCTTTCTTTACAGAAAAATAAAGAAACAATTTTAATTTCACATTTTGGTAATTGGGTGAAAAACAACAAAAAGATAACTGTCATAGCGTTATTTGATATATTCTAATGTTGAGGAAATTTACTGTGTGTGAACATAGTAACATTTTCTTAATTAGGAAGGAAAAAGGTTATTTTGTATGGTCTTTCCGATATTCAAAGTCAAGAGATTTGATTTTGTATAAGCATAAAAATAAATTCCACATTAAAAATTGGTTATATAATGAAAGGAATAAACTAAAAGGTGGAACGTCAATTGGTCAAATAAAACAATTATATATTCTTGAGTAATTTAAAATGCTTACTTTGTGCTTTTTGTCTTTATTATTAAAGAAAAGTTAAAGAAGATTAAAAAAAGAATGAATCTATTTTTTTATAATTTAAAAAAAGGAGAGGAGGGGGCTTTCCCTTTTTCTTTTTTATGACAAATGCAATGGTCGTCGTCGAACAATAGCAACACAAATTTAGTTTTAAAAATAAAGTATATATTTAATTATTTAAACGAAAACTTTGTTAGTTATTGTGTTTAATGCAGAGTTTATTTTTTAAAAGAAATTATTTCAAGGTAATCTAAATTATTGGTTTGTGTAAACGTACGCAAGCGTAAATGTGACCGGAAGTTATCATTCGAATTTTAAAATAATAATTCTGAATGTTAAACTTTTTTCATTAAATCGTTTTAATTAATATTACTACTACTAATAATATTAATATGAACAAAACCTAGCATATATATATTAACCCCCCAGCGCTCCTGGCATTTTCTCGGAATCCGGGATTTTTCTTTTATTTATTTTTGACAAGGAGAGGAAAAAAAAAGAAAAAAAAATCTCTCGAAATATATCAAATTGATTCTTGATAATTCGGATATTACAAACTAACACCCTTGCTGTCTAGAAAAATAAACAAACCTTTCGATCTATATCCGACTTATTTCGGTTTTGTTTTGTTTTTGTTCTTCACAGCTTCCAGCAACCCGGATCTTCGCATTGCCTTCAACCTTTTTAAAAACTTTTATTATTACTCCCAGCAATGCTTCCAGCAAACTACCAATTTCTCTCTCTCTCTCTCTCTCTCTCTCTCTCTCTCTCTCTCTCTCTCTCTCTCTCTCTAAGAAAAATAAAGATCAAAATTAGAAATGAATCGTGTAGAATATTAATTTATTAGAGACTGTTTATAAAATTATTATGCACATTAAGCATCTGAATAAGATTTTGGGGGAGAGTTCCGTTCGATAAATATAGGGTATTTGAAAATATTTCAATGTATAATTGAATTGAATACGCTTAATGTGTTTTGATATAAATATAGTTCGGATAAATGGAGAAAAAAATTGCATTTATTCATTTAGATAAATAAAATAAAAGTTTTAATACATTGGGGACATTTAAAATAGGATGGTTCTTAGAGTAAATGTGGTATTGTGGTAGCTGCAATGAATCTAGCTTAGAGTATGATAGACAGAGGATGACCATCGACCCCTCATTTTCCCCATACTTTTGATGGTCTTGTGCCCAATTTGCTAAAATATATTTTTTGCAAATAAATGATTCAAAGTGTAGTATCTGTTCTGCCCTCAGCTGGAGGAAGAGGGATCCTTTTTGAATGGAGCAATTTTTATTTTTCTCCCATCCACAGTGCCCCTTTTTGGCCTACATGAAAAAACGGGGTTGTGTCTAACTTTGCCCTCGCAGGGAGGCAAGTAAATAGAGACAATCTGAAGGTTTTCAAATTTTGTAGTGGAAACATTCTAATTGGATCTTGCTTTATTGTCTTTCATTTTATGTTCTTCGTTTTGCTTTTGTTACATAAAACGTGTAGTAAAATTAAAATGATGCTAAGAAAAACTATAGTTAGATATGATTTTGTTATAGGCGTTGCTCGTCGTTAGATAACTACTCTAAGTATACTCCCATTCCCTTATAATATTATGCTGTTATTTTGTTCTATGCATATTTACATAAATAAGTAAAATTAAAATGATGCTAAGGAAAACTATAGTTAGATATGATTTTGTTATAAGTACAGCCAGCGGATGTAGGTGTAGACATGTTGTTGTTTTTTTTATTATATTTTCTCTCCTGTATTATTTTTGTTGTTGTTGCTCATCATTAATCTCATTCCCTTATAATATTATGCTGTTATTTTGTTCTATGCATATTTACCCCTTTTTAATCCTCATGTAAATAAATATCTGTTTTAAAACTTAACTTGGTGTTTCGGGTTGTCTATTGCCTGTTCATTTTGTTCCTTATTTCTTGAACTGGAGAATCCCAATCTCTCGTGTTCTGTTATCCGACAGGAGTGGAAGCACTGATAGACGATATAAGATGATCGGGTAGAGGTGTGAAACACATACTTCCGATCTCCTCTTTAATGAAAGATTTCTACAGATCCACAGACCAGCTGTAGCCCGAATCGCTTTCAATACTTCCAACCAATTTTTCTCCAGCTGAAGATCAGGACCAAACCAGACGCCGAGTAGCTTGCAAGGCCCGTCAGTCCAGCTGAAGGGTCCCTGTAGGGATACACCCTTCCAGGCACCGATGCGCAAGCCCACAGACTTGTCACAGTTAATTTTGGCCCCTGTTATCGTTTCATACATTCTGATTTCTCTGTCGACGACACTAATCTCGACACTGCTCGTTACAAGCACTGTTACATCGTCGGCATAGGCAGAGTACTTCAATGTGGTGCAAGCACCTGGCAAAGTAACCCCGCGTAGAACCGGGTTCACTCTGAGCCTGTGAAGGAAGGGTTCCAACAGAAGCGCATAGAGCATCGGTGAAAGCGGACAACCCTAACGAAGAGATCTGAATAACTTGAAGGGCTTTGACCTCAAACCATTCACTTCCACCAGCGCACCGGGGTTTGCATAAAAGAGGTGAATCCAGGAGCGAAACTGCGGGCCAAAACCGGCCGATGACAAAACAGCCTCCAAGTAGCGATGATCCACCCTATCGAATGCTTTCGAATGATCTAAATTGATCAGCGCGGCTTCTGTGTTGACTTTCTCAATGATTAAGTGTATCGCGTGCAAATTATCTTGAATGGTCCTACCCTTCACAGAACAAGTCTGTTCGGGGCTAATCAGACCAGCCAAAACAGTCTGCAGGCGATTTGCTAAAATCTTGGCCAAAATCTTTAACTCTGTGTTTAGCATAGTTAAGGGCCGAAAATTATTGATCCCATCCCCACCATCTTTGCTCTTGCGTAACAATTTCACAATCCCCTTGGTAAAGTACTCAGGTATTGACCCGTTCCTAAACCAAGCGTTAAATAAAACTGTCAGCAAGGGTACAAAAATGTACGACAACCTCAAATACAGTTCGTAGGGCAAACCATCAATTCCAGGAGATCTATTTAAGCCGACTCCTTTTAGGGCTTCCATGACTTCATCCTCTGTTATGCAACCTTCGCACCTAGCCACTTCGGTCGCCCCGAGGCGAGAAAAGTCAGCTAAATAGGGGTCGAAATGAGCTAAAGACAAATTTGGCTCCCTGGTGAAAAGATCCTGAAAGTGAGACCGGAACGCCTCCAAAATACCTTCGTTTGTAGTCACGGTATGTCCGCCGGCAATGTGACACATGCGATATGTCGATCGGTAGCGCGTCGACGTTCCTCTGCACGCAATTCAGCTGCCATGTTTTTCGCCTTTTGAGACATTCTCTTTAACCTAGCCCTAATTAAAGAAGCTTCGTTCTCCTTGGTAGTCAAAGAGGCGAGCTTCGTCTTAATTATAGTAACATTAGTACTATCTCCCGCCACCACCGCCCGATCTAATCTAGATTCTAGTGTCGCTTTTGCTGCCCTAGATAACTCTTCACATCGAACAACGAAGTGTTGAGTTTCCAGTACCCAGCCAATCTAGGTTTACAGCTATCTAAGTTTACACGGACACGAACAAGTCTATGATCCGAGTAAACTATATTATGAAAACTTGGACATTCTAATAATCATACATCGACTCTTCTAATTAAGAACCGGTCACTATAACTCGAAAGTTGTACTGCACTGGAGCCGCGTCTAACTGTCCAAGTCCATACTATATCACGAGGCTTTTCATTTCGGAATTTATCGATAAGATCAAACTTATCGACAAAGTCCCGAAATGTTTTAGCATCGTAATCTCTGTTAGTGCCCCTAGAAGGCATCCCCCTGTGATCTAAATCGGGATCTAAGACCGCGTTCCAGTCTCCCGCTAAGATAACTGAAAGAGGTGTGTTCATGAACTGCTCGAATCGCCGAAAAAAGGGAACACGCTCAGCCTGGTAGTTGGGCGCATAACCCCCAATCAATCGAAACGCTTTATCTTTTATGGTAAGATCCAGAACGCAAAGCCTTCCTTCCGAATCCATGAAACAAGGGTTACACGACGCATCTAAAGTTCGCTTCACTAACCAGGAAACCCCCCTAGAGTTAGAATTGAAGTACGCTGAATAGACATCAAAATCCCTAGACAGCGCACTTAAATAATCACCTTGAATTAAGTGAGTTTCCTGAACACAGCATACATCCACTCCAAGGCTTTGAAGGTCCAGGCATAATCGCAATTTCCGAGAATTGGTCCTCAACCCCCGGACATTCACGCTTGCTAGAAAGAGTGCCATTGTGGTATCTTAGGGTTGAGTTTCTTCAACGAACATTAATGGTGACAGGGTGCCGATGGCACTCCCCATGGAATATTGTCCCATCGGAGTACTGATGAGATCATCAGGGGACACACCACCGATATCCAAGGAGAATGTTAACTTTACTGCCCTATACAGGGAAGGGTGTAACTTGATGGGGACCCTCCCAAAACAAGATTGCCATAAAATTCGGAACCCCGGTTCTTTGAATTTGGCTAGAGGAGGTGTGGTATCAAATGATAGGTTTGCCTCCTCTAGCATTCGCCAAGCTGCTTTTGCATCATCTCGGGGTCTTATCACTGTTAAGACCCTGATAGCCTCTGGGAAATTGTCAGGGTCCTCCACTGACTTTCCCTCCACCTCGGTGAATGCTAGCATCTTTCGCAGGTCACTGAGCTTGTGCCCTTTTGCTTATTCGCATGTAATTGAACTTATCCTGCATATGTCTTGTCCATGTAGATGGAGTGTGGGGCGTTTGTTCCTTTTCTCAAAAGGGCTGCTCTCATCTCTTTGTTTTGAAGTAGAAGTAGAAGGGAAAATGCCCGTTTTCATTGGGGAATTGGGTGGGGTTGCTTTGGGTTGGCTTACCAAAGAGGAAGGAGGGGGGGAGCATTATCGACTTTGAAGGGGAAGCAGGAGGTGTACTTTGGGGAGTTTGTGCTGGCGACACGAAAGGGGAAGGTCTTTGGGAGTAGTTTCTTTTCTTTTTGGGGGGACTCAGAGCTATCAATTTGTATTCACGGTCCTTTATAGGAGCAGTTACAGGAGGTGGCATTTTCTTCGGAAGAGGACGAGATGAAGTCAGTGGAGGATTCTTCGACGGAGCGTTTGTCGTAGGTGTCTTTGGAGGAAAGTTGGCGTTTGGAGGTTCTTTCGCGTCTCAACCTCTTTTCAAGTTGAACCACTTCAACGAATTCTCTTTGCCTCGGTCTTTTGATATTTTAATTTTTTCCTCTTCTCGTATCTGGTCCAGGGTAAGTCTGCCAGGTGTCTTCTTACCCTGAACCAGGACCCACTCGTTTTGTTTCCTTTCCTCTTCGCACCCACGTAGGTCAGGGAGACATGGGAACTCGTCTTCAGATGATGACTCTGAGTCTGTTTTTTTACTTTTCCCGACTCTGGCTGGAATTGACTCCCCGAGCTTGGGAGCCAGGTGCGCCCCTACCCTGTTTTTGGGGCTCACCATTGGAACTGCTTTTCTTATTTCTCTCTTGGGGCATTCAATGGTGAGGTGGCCCACTTCTCCGCAGGTCCAACACGAAGGCTTCCTACCTGCGATGATTACCGGGATTCTTTCATCCTCTATTTCCAGGTAATAGGGGATCGTGTCAAATGCCTTCTTGTCGAGTGGAATCTCAAAGGTCCATATAGATATGTGTCCGTCACAGGTAACGGACGTAATGTCTCCGTATTGCATAAGGAAAGCAGCGATATGCTCCCCGTCTACCTGAAATGGTACGTTAAATACGGAGACGAAGGTCCTTTGGCGTCCCATGTACTCTGTCCGAAGAATGTAGTCCTGAGTAATTATCTCAGTCTGGGACAGCAACAGACAATCCTCGGCTGTTGAAAATAACGTGTTCCAGCTGTGGTAACCTCGACATTTTATGATCCGCAGTGGTCTTTGACCGATTGTCAGTATTAATTTTGTGACAATGTCGCTTGTAGCTCTTATCACTTTCTTTGTTTTGCGTTCGATGACAAACATTTGTAATGTCCTTTTGGAAATTTCTTCTAATCGTGGCATATCTATTAACAGTCCTTTCTCTGTGACAAGGTGCTGACATTTTTTGCTCGTTCCATAAACTCTGGAACGTTTATAATGACTTTTGGGGGTTTTGTCTAGCCAGTACTTTGGGGAGGAGGTGAGGCCTCAACCGACCCCTTGTTGGTCTTCATTTCCTTTTCTGGCAGGTGGCAGGGCGTCGCCATCGCCGGAAATAAAACAAGTTATCAAAAAAGATAACACGAAAAAAAAAAAAAATTACTTTTCAAAAATAAAATTAAGCCGGTACTATATAAAAATATTGTTATGTTGTTAACGACTATATTTTTCAGCCCACTTTACATTTCGGCATTTTACGTGTACAATAAAACTTGCCATACCATACTCGCAGATATTACCTTCTCCTTTTATGGGGTGATACTCCCAGGTATTACCTCCTCTATCTTGGAAGCGGTATTTCCGACCAAGCATAACCACATCCTTTTTTTTGTGTGGTGGTGGGGATACTCCGACGCTTTACCTTCTCCTTTGGTGGTTTGTGTAGTATATTTTCGTTCCTCATAATACATCCCTCCCGGGCATTATCTTCTCTCTTTTTTTTTTTGATAGGAGGACTATATAATATATTTTCATTCCTCACAATATCATCGTCTCAGGATAACTTTCTCTTTATTTTAGAGAGTCGGGGTAGTTTACTATCTATTCTGTTTCATGATACCATCCTCCCAAGCATTAACTCCTCTTTTGGTGGAAGGGAGTAGTGTTCGTTCGTCATGATATAATTCTCTTAGTCATTACGTCTTCGTGTGTGTGTGTGAGGGGGGTCAATGTATGCAGTTTGTTCATTATGATATCATGCTCCGAACCTAGCAAATATATATATATATATATATATATATATATATATATATGTGTGTGTGTGTGTGTGCGTGTGTGTGTGTAATTTTACATAAAAACACACTTTTAGATTTTATGTAGATTCTCTAACCTTTCTTTCTATAGGGAATACACAAACATCACACATACATTGAGTTTTACATATATAGAAGAAAATAGATAACAGTTACTTGCAAAATATATACGATTTTCATTGGCTGATGTTCAATACTCTGTTTTTTCTGTCAGGTCATCTAGTTTGCAATGTAAACTAATGTTTACTTACCATTATAAGTACCTGATTTAAAAGTTTAGGCTCTTGAATTAGGCAGATGACACACCGATGACACACGCTTGCGACATCAAAGATACTGATTACCTATTTAGCGGGTGTGCTGATGCAACATCATACTAATACCTACTCACACTTGCCAACAGGATCGGTGCAGATGTGAAACAAGTTAGAGTTTCACACATTTTCGTTGAATAATATATTAAATAGGCATTTTGTTGGAATGTGTCATATTTGAAACAAAAAGCATTTAAGGGCTAAAACCCAAAACCTGGAGTGAAACCAGTTCATCATTGATACCCGACCTTTTAGCATCTACAAGATGTATTTTACAATTTAAATTTTTCAAGAATATTGAACAATGACGTCAGCACCATTTTGTGCTTCATCAATGAAATGGTTTATACTTGGTCAGATAAGTAATAACATGAACACACAAAATTGCTTTTTATACTGTAACGTCATAGCTAAAGTGCCTCCTCGTTGGATCTACTCAATAGTAAATTAAACCCTTCCACACACCATAATGACCGGTTAAATGTCCCCACAATAAATTTTGCTTATAATAGAGTGAGAGCGGAACTTATCTTTAGTCCTTCATTATCTCTAGAAGGTGGTGGCTAGACTTATTCTATCTACATATATACATATATATATATATATATATATATATGTGTGTGTGTGTGCATACGTGGATGGAAAAAAAAAACTTTTTTTTTTACCTGCGGGAGCTCAGAAATACCCGACTAGTACACGGGCGCATGCTATCCTCTTTCGGAGTGTTGGACCCGTAGACCTTGTCAGGTCATCCATCTAAGAGAAAGAAAAATTCTGACAATAAAACCTTGCTACTAACCACTTACGTCTTGGCAGCAAACCGTTGGGGAGGGAGGCCTCCTTAGTCTTGATCGACAACCTTCCTAGAGCTGGAATCTCGAAGAAAATGTCCGGTTTGCAAACCTATAATTGCTTAAGGAGTAGATAGGCTTTCCCTATCGCCCGGTTTTCGCACTCCTTCTTTGTCTATTAGCTAGGCATAGAGGTACAAGCATTGGGACGCCTCTAAAGACGCATAGTGCTTGGCCTTGTTTCCTGACTAAAGCAATGAACGCCGTCCCTCTTTCTCTCTATCTGGTAAACTTGGGGAATTTTTTTTCGTCACTAAGTCCTACATGATTAATCTGGGTCGCTCTTGTTCCGACAGGTTCATGGTACAGGTTAGACAGCTTGTCTGGCTGCTGTTTCCGACTGGTAGTTAGGAACCCAAACTCTTAGGTAGTGCTAAGAACGGCTGCTCCGTCAACAGTTGCATAATATCGTGGGTAACTGTACGTGCCATATCGCGCATGGAAAGGAACCCTACAGTTATCCCTGGTGGGCTTTCACGAGGTCACAACCCCCATGGACCAAATCACGACTAATGGACTGGTTGTGTGAGCTTATTAGCGCCAAACAAGCACCTACTTTGCCCTCCTCACTCTATCTCAAAACAAACATGAATTTACAAAATAAGAAAACCAAACCTAAACCAGACACCCAACAAAAAACATCTTCACCTCCACCCTTGAGGCTCGCAGACTTAGAACCAACATTAACGATGTAGAAACTTTTCTTCTGACAAACTCCCCGGATATCCTAGCATTAAGTGAAACGAACCTTCAATTCTCAATATCCTCTCACCACCTTGAAATGACTGATTACCTTCCACTCTACTGTAAGGACTCTGACAAACATATGCATGGGCTAGGAGTTTATGTTCGGAACACCTTCCGCTTGATTAGAGAACATAGGTTAGAATCAGATGACCAAGCCTACATGTGCTTTAGATTGACCTTATATCACAGAGTTAGTTACTTATATTTCTTATATCGTTCTGCTTCGCCCCAGGACTGTACACTGGTTGACTCTGTCTCTAAAAGCTTAGATAGAGCACTCTCACTCGACTTGGATGCCCAAATACATGTATTTGGGGATTTTAATGCACACCACCGTGACTGGTTGGGATTCTCGTTACTGATGCAGCTGGGAACTCTACTTTTAATTTCTCCTCAGCTCACGACCTCTCACAGGCTGTTACTTTTCCGGCCTGCCTTCCTGATCGTGCGGACCAGCAATCCTTACTTCTCGACCTGTTCTTGACCTCACTACCCGAGGCTTGTGTGGCGAATGCCCATAGCCCGCTCGGAAACTCTGATCACGTTATGGTAATGATACTTATCACTGTAAAAACTCGTCCAAAAGCTGAAGAGCCGTTTCTCAACACGACAAGAAACTATGAGCAGACTGATTTTGAATCCCTCAGAGATCACATCAGCGACGCCCCATGGGGTGAAACCTTCTCACTCCCTGCTGATCAGTGTGCAAATGAGCTAACCGAATGGGTCAAAGCAGGAATTGATGCTTATGTCCCCACGCAAAAATTCTTCAGCAAACCCCACTCTCCTCAATGGTTCACCTCAGAATGTGCAGCTGCTATTGCTGAGAGGCAGAAGGCATTCCGAAAATTTGGCCGCCATAAGTCAACTGCTAGCAGACAAAAATTTGTAGAGGCAAGAAATGATCGCAAAGTAGTGATAGATGAAGCAAAGAGAAGGTATACAGAGATAACCAAAAAAGCATTCAGTCACAGAAACTAGGTACTCATGATTTCTGGAAAATCTACAATAGTGTGATGAACAATGGACAATCGATAATTCCCCAGCTATCAAATCACAATGATGTTGTTTGCACGGCAACTGATAAGGCTAAACTACTTGCCAAGCGTTTTGCCTTAAACTCCACTTTGGACTCAGCAAACCACCTCCTCCCTAAATTCCCATTGCGGACTGAAGCCACACTTGAGAACCTAGTCATCACCCCATCTCAAGTCAGAAACATCATAAAAAACCTTGACACCTCTAAAGCGTGTGGGCCTGATCTTATACCAGTAATAGTAATAAAGAAATGCTCTGATGAGCTGGTCCCTGTCCTCTCAAAACTATACAACAAATGTCTTGCTGAATCTTGTTTCCCTGATAGTTTGAAAATTGCCTCTGTGGTACCAGTCTTCAAGAATTCTGTAGATAGAATTGATCCTCTAAACTACCGCCCAATCAGTCTACTCCCCATTTTTGCTAAAATCGTTGAATCATTAATCAATCTAGCGATAGTCCGGCACTTAGTTAATGCTAAACTTCTTTCTGATAATTAATACGGATTCAGACAAGCACGATCTACTGCAGATATCCTCTGAACGCATATACCATACACTGGACAAGGCAGGTGAAGCTAGAGCGGTAGAGCTTGATATATCCAAGGCCTTTGTCAAGGTCTGGCATGAAGGGTTTCTCATAAAACTGCACTCATATGGTATTACTGGACAAATATTTAATATAATTAAATCCTTCCTAACAAAAAGAAAGATCCAGGTTGTCCTCGATGGCCGTTCTTCTAAGCAACATGACATAAATGCTGGTGTACCCCAGGGATCCATCCTTGGACCTCTACTGTTCCTGATTTTTAGACTGAGATAGGAATATTTGCTGACGACACCATGCTCTACTCTTGTCATGTGGGCAAAACCGACGCGCACATATCTGAGGCAATGACTGAATCCTTAGAAAATGACCTCTGGTCTGTAGTGGAATGGGGTAAAAAAATGGATGGTAACTTTTAATGCCGCAAAGACAAAGCTACTTTCCTTCAATAACTACAAGAAACCTCTTCAACCACCGATTGTCATGGCAAATAACACCCTACCTGAGAGTTCATCATTCAAACTCCTCGGCCTAACTTCCACAGATAACATGAATTGGAATAAATACATTGAAAACATTGTAAGGGCTGCTGCAAAGAAGGTAGGCTCCCTCTACCGTGCCAGTAAACTTCTCACACCTGACATTATCCTGTATCACTACAAAGCCACCATCCGCCGATGCATGGAGTATTGTTGCCACATCTGGGCTGGGCCACCATCCACTAGTCGCTCTCTCTTAGACAAGATCCAAAAAAGAGTTGCTAACTTGATATGTCCTTCACTATCCACCAAGCTCCAGCCCCTGTCCCATCGCCACAATGTTGCTTCCTTGTGCCTGTTTTACAAGTATTTCAATGGCTTGTGCTCTGATGAGCTTGCTGCTCTGGTACCCCCACGATGTAAATTCACTAGACCAACCCGACAATCTGCCAAATCCCATCCATTCACTGTGGAGGTTTGCAGATGCCGAAGAGCTTTATACTCCAAAAGCTTCTTTCCTCGTGCTGCTGGACTCTGGAACTCCTTCCCTGCTCCCTGTTTTCCTGACGGTACTGGTATGCAGAAATTTAAAACTAATGTAAACAGATATCTCGTTGCGCAGCTCCCAATTTAGGTTGACCCTTTCCTCCAACCTTCACCCTTTTTCTCAGTAGCCCCTTACGTCTACAGTGGCGGCCTGCCTTGTTTGGGGTGAACTATGTTAAAAAAAAAAGCTACGGTCCAAGGGAAGTAACTCTTAGTTGCTATGGGTGCGTTTTTGAGTTTTTGACCACTGCTCAACATTTTACACGTGACTGATCCACCATCAAATCCTAGATTTTATAAATGAAAGCAAGTTTTTCTGTACTGCTCAACATTATGAGATTTGGTATCTGCCGGAACTATACTATTATTTATATTAATAATAGAGATTTAGTATCTTTCTGTCTGAGCCGGAACTATACTATGACTTCTATAAATAATGGAGATTTGGGATCTGTCTGTCTGAGGCCGGAACTATACTATTACTTGTATTAATAATGGATATTTGGTACCTTTCTGTCTGAGGCCGGAAATGTACTATTACTTCTATTAATAATTAAAATTTGGAATCTGTCTGTCTGAAGCCGAACCTATACTATGACTTTCATAAATAATGGAGATTTGGTATATGTCTGTCTTAGGCCGGAACTATACTATTACTATTTTTCAATGCTGAATTTTGGGAGGAGGGAGTAGTGTAGTATCTGTTCTGTTGTTATGATACTACTCTCCGAAGCATTACCTCTTCCTTTTTTGGAGGTGGGTGATGAGACCATCCTCCCAGACATTGGGGAGCCGTGTATTTTATGTTCGTTCATCATGAGACCATCTTACCAGGTATTACTTCCTCCTTTTTTTGGAGAGGGGGAAGTGTAGTATCTGTTTTGTAGTCATGATACCATTCACCCAAACACTACCATCTCCTTTTTGGGGGAGGGAGTGGTGGTAATGCAGTATCTCTTCTGTTGTCATGAGAACATCCTCCAGGATTTACCTGTTCATTTGGTGGTGGTTGGGGGGGGGGGGGCAGTGTAGTATATATTCGTTTGTCATGATACCATTCTCTCAGACATTATCTTTACCTATTGTGTATGTGGGGAGGTAATGTAGTATCTGTTATGTGGTCATAATACCATCCTCCCAAGCATTACCTTCTCTTTTTAGGGGAGAGTAGTGTAGTAGCTGTTCTATTGTCATGATAACATTCTCCGAGGCATCATGTCCTCTTTTTGGGGGCAGTGCAGCATATGTTCGTCTGTCATCTATACTAGAAAAAATAGATGCAGCATCTAACATAATGGTATGGTGTGATGGTGATCTACCCTATTTTGGGAGTAAATGGACTCTTCCAGAGACTATGAATAGAGTTACAACGAAGTGTCGTGGCAGTCATAGCCACAGTATCGAACGCAGACTTTCTGTTACCTACTATTCTGTACTTCTGTAAACACACTCTTGCAAATATACCACCGTATTGTCTTAATTATTATCAGCTCTTCAATGTCACAACACTTAACCAAGAAGTGTATGTTTTAATAATCTCATACTGTATCATAGAACTGGAGTCTTGTTTACTTGCCTCCCCACGAGGGCAAAATTAGACACAATGCCGGTTTTTAATGTGTGGAAAATGTAACTCTCTAAAAAGGGATACTCTAGATTGGGCAAAAATAAAAATTGCTTCAGTCTAGAAGGATTCTTCCTTCTCTGACCGAGGATAGAACAGATACTATACTTTGTATTACAGCCCGAAAGTGAGAAGAGTCTCCTTCTTATGCAGTAAAGCATCTGAATCAGGATTTACAGATAACTTTTTTTAATGAAAATTGCTCCAGACAAGGCATGAAGCCACTTGACATAAGGCGCTAACAAGACTGAAAGATGATTATCAAAAGATTATGTCGACATCGCATTATGTAAAAAACGATTCGGAGGTGTGGTAGAGTGTTGAAATGTAAAACTTTTTGTCGTGAAAGCTTTTCAATTTTAAAAATGGCGTTTATTGCATTTTGCACTCAAACTCTTCATTTGTTAATCTCAGATATATATTTATGTGGTGAGTATCAGTTATGAATTATGATTTGGTTCACTGGAAACCCAATGGAAATAAAAGGTGTGTTTCACATGGGCCGCTTGCCAATCAATTGGGTCGCATGCTTCAACCAGACTCGATTCTCATCTGGTGACGGGTTGATGGTCTAGCAGTCCACCATCTTTAATTAAAAAAATTATTTAATTGAAATCACTGCAGACAAGACATGAATCCACTTGATGTAAGGAGCTAACAAGAATGAAATATGATTATCGCAGAGACAGGAGATACCTATTGATCTTAGTCTTGAAAAGACCAAGATTATAGGTAGGAGGAAAACAGTCAGCAGGAAGATAGTTCCACAAGCCTGCAGTTCTTGGAAAGAAGCTACTGGAATAGGAAGCTGTATTATAATGAGGTATCAAAACAGCGAATTGGTGAAGACCACCAGACTAACGAGTCAAACGAGCTGGCACAAAGGAAGCAGGGAATAAATCAAACAATTCTAAAGAACACATGCAGAGAAGAAGAAATGATGGGACCAACATAAAAATCTCATAAAGATTTTCTAGGTTTCGTTATAAATGTGCAACTGCATTGTCGTTGCTGGTGTTGCAATCATGCTTGTTGAGCTTCTTACTTATCTGGCGCATGCTGAGTTGATGTGTTCTTACCAGTCAGGGATACGTCCTCGACATGAGTCCGACAATGACTTTGTTGCTCTCGGACTGAGGTATGGTTCTGTTCAGTCTCAGGATGTCCACCCTCCCAGGCTTTACCATCTCTTTGAGAATGGATTAGTTTATTGCTAATCATCTGAAGCGCCCTTACAGGGGAATGTCGACGGGCATTTTTTTGTAGGCCAGAGTGCGCTAATTTTAGTGTGCTAGCTTTTCAAAACCACACTTGACCTTGTGTCTAACCTCCTGGAGAGGAAGTAAATAAAATACTTGTTGAACTAAATATGACCATAAGAGTTTGAATTATCTACTAGAGAGTTTGAATTTCCTATGGGAGAGTTTGAATTACCTAAGAGACACCATCCCCGAGTGTTTCGGTCTCTCTGTACAAAAGTTTGTCAGGACAACCTGACATGAGGATACTTCACCCTACAAATAAACCTTGATTAA
>OY744536.1:77983204-78030704 GCA_963556195.1 Sepiola atlantica | reverse complement strand
TACAATTCGAGAGTCAGATATTTCAACTTTTCAAATTTTACTACTCCAAATAATACATATTAGCAATCCTCATCTCAAAAAACAAAAATTCAAAAAATTTAATACCAAATCAATACGGACCTGAATTTATACAGAAATGGAAATTACTCAACGCTCTTTTCCGTTTCATAAGTACATCACAGATTTTGAAATTTTAACGACGATAGTGCATGCAAAAAAAAACAAAAAAACAAACATTTTTTCCACTATTCACCAATAACAGCTATTGTACAAAATACACCTGAAGAAGGTCAGAGGTTATATCGGCCGAAATGTTGTGAGAACAACACCCAAGATGAGAGCAATAGTCCGAACTATCCAAACAATACATATTCACTACTACAGTTTTATAATATGCTGCGATTTAAAATGTTCACAAATGTTGCATATTGGCTTTTATAATGAGTCCATAGTGAGTCTGAAAATTAAATCAAGTTAAAGACAAATCTCCATCAATTGTACCAACTGAACCCTAATTGTTTACCACAATCAGGGTTAGGGTCAGGGTTAGGGTTAGGTATTTTATATCTATTACACCTTCATTGCATCTGTTTGTATAGTGTTGTGGCCTTGCATGCCGGTAATAATCAAGACAAACGCAGTGGTATAATTAACAAAAGTGTATTAACAGAAGTATGTTACAGAAAGTATGCGTCCGATTCTGTGGCCATAACTGCTATCAACAACTGTCACGACGTCTAGTTGTAACTGTATTTATTGTGTCTGGGTAAGTCCATTTATTCCTGAAATAGGTAGACCAACTTACATCATAACATATAGCAACAGATCTGATGTAAGTCTTCCACTTCAGATCCAGTGTGAAAGTCCTAGAATCTTATCAAAACAGGGGCCTCCTCAAAGAGAGTGTTATCCATTTTAACTGGAGCAAAGTGAGGATCCGAGCATTGTTGGTGAAAGGAGAGAAGCTTTTTAAACCTAAGTTCCACATACCATTTCTAGATGCGTCCATGCTTCTTTGCCAGAGGCTATGCCCGTCTGTCTTCAGGTCGATCTATCAGGCTTCAGGATAAATAGCATTTTTGTTTCTGAATGCACAAATTTGAATATGCTGGTCTTTTGGTCTGTCATGATTCTATCAGAATTAGCACTAAAAATAGAGTTAACACACCTACCCCCCCCCCCCCGAAACATTTTCCAGTTGTCCAAATGACACTTATGATGATGATGATGATGATGATGATGATGATGATGATGACGTGAAGTCGGTTTCCCTGTGACAGTATTTACTTTCTTCCCACTGCAGCCAGAAGGTAGGGAGAAGCAAACTAGCGACCCTAAAGAAGGGGCACTCTGACCTCCTAAAAAATAGCCTGGGCAACCCCGTCAGCATTTCCCGGTCGAGGCGCCTTTAGCAGTTAGCAATAACCTAACTCCACTCCAAAGAGGGGAGGCAAGGCCTGGGAATGTGGACCTCTCAGGACTACACAGGACGTATACTTCAGCCCGACAGATAAAGGGCCACCGAAATGGCCCAGTTTCTGCTGGACTCATTGACGAGATCAGAACCTCGACTTGTATATATACCGTCAATGTCAACGGACGACAAATGAATGTCACTGATGACTGCAACATTGGAATTACCTTATTGATAGCCAAAAGATTAATTCACTATTAACATTTTTATGACTTTCTATATTTTTTCTAATATTGTTAACATTTTTATGACTTTCTATATTTTTTCTAATATTGTTAACATTTTTATGACTTTCTATATTCTTTCTAATATTGTTAACATTTTTATGACTTCCTATATTTTTTCTAATATTGTTAACATTTTTATGACTTTCTATATTTTTTCTAATATTGTTAACATTTTTATGACTTTCTATATTTTTTCTAATATTGTTAACATTTTTATGACTTTCTATATTTTTTCTAATATTGTTAACATTTTTATGACTTTCTATATTTTTTCTAATATTGTTAACATTTTTATGACTTTCTATATTTTTTCTAATATTGTTAACATTTTTATGACTTTCTATATTTTTTCTAATATTGTTAACATTTTTATGACTTTCTATATTTTTTCTAATATTGTTAACATTTTTATGACTTTCTATATTTTTTCTAATATAGTTAACATTTTTATGACTTTCTATATTTTTCTAATATTGTTAACATTTTTATGGCTTTCTATATTTTTTCTAATATTGTTAACCTTTTTATGGCTTTCTATATTTTTTCTAATATTGTTAACATTTTTATGACTTTCTATATTCTTTCTAATATTGTTAACATTTTTATGACTTTCTATATTTTTTCTAATATTGTTAACATTTTTATGACTTTCTATATTTTTTCTAATATTGTTAACATTTTTATGACTTTCTATATTTTTTCTAATATTGTTAACATTTTTATGACTTTCTATATTTTTTCTAATATTGTTAACATTTTTATGACTTTCTATATTTTTTCTAATATTGTTAACATTTTTATGACTTTCTATATTTTTTCTAATATTGTTAACATTTTTATGACTTTCTATATTTTTTCTAATATTGTTAACATTTTTATGGCTTTCTATATTTTTTCTAATATTGTTAACATTTTTATGACTTTCTATATTCTTTCTAATATTGTTAATATTTTTATGACTTTCTATATTTTTTCTAATATTGTTAACATTTTTATTGCTTTCTATATTTTTTCTAATATTGTTAACATTTTTATGACTTTCTATATTTTTTCTAATATTGTTAACATTTTTATGGCTTTCTATATTTTTTCTAATATTGTTAACATTTTTATGACTTTCTATATTTTTTCTAATATTGTTAACATTTTTATGACTTTCTATATTTTTTAGACAGATATTTGTTGACATTGGACTTGAAAACGACCATGTTGTAGTCTGTGAGGAAATATTCATGCTGTAACGTGTTCTACAGGTGGGAAGTTCTTGGAAAAAAACCTTGTTTATGGAAGTTCTGTTTGATTTTAGGTACACAGAAGAAGAAAGGAGAATTCTTTGCAGTGTTGGTCGTAAAACAAGAAAGTTTTACAGGGAGGAACCAGAGATTGAAGTTCAGTCGAGCATCTACGATGAGAATAGCGATAGAGTAGAGAAAGACTAGCAACGTCTCTTCTGTCAGAAAGGGACTGTAGAGAACAGAAGAGACCATCTCCCCACTAGATTGCCAAGTCGATTTTGAACTCTGTCAAGGCAAGAAAGAAAGAGTGCTCTGAGTGGCACCTCACCAGATGGGGCAGCAGTACTCCATCTTAGGACGTGTCTGACTCTTTTACAGGAAGAGAATTGCATCAGGAGTCAAGTACTTTCTGGGTCAGTAGAATGATCCAACCAATTTTCCCAGCAACTTTACCAACGGATTTGATGTAAGTCTTCCATTTTCGGTCTGTGGTTAAAGTCAATCCTTAGAGCTTGTTCAAGCAAGGGGCTTCCTCAAGGAAAGAGCCATTAATTTTAACGTTGGTAAAACGAGGATTCGAGCATTAGTTGTAAAAGGAGAGCAGCTTTGTTTTGGAAGTGTTAAAAGTAAAAAGCCACTTTTTCTCCTTTGCACCACTTGCTCCATATCAGAGGAGAGATTATCGGCAAGCTTTTCATCATCAGTGCTCTTCGAAGTGCTGCCATAGACAGTTGTGTCATCAGCATTTCTAATATGATTTGGAAGATCATTGATGAAGATCAGGAAGAGGGTTAGGCACAGAATGGATCCTTGAGGCATGCCAGCATTGATTTTATGTGCTTCATTGATTTTATGTGCTTCAGACTTCAGCCTATCGATGAATACTTCATCTTAGAACGTATCTGGCTCTTATACAGGTAGTAAGGAATGAGGTACTTTCTGGAGCGGTAGAATGATCCAAGCATTTTTCCAGCAATCATAACAACATATTTGATGTAAGTCTTCCGTTTCAGGTCAAGAGTGAAAGTCAGTCCTAGGAGCTTATGAAGCAAGAGGCTTCATCAATGGGAGAGCCATTAATCAACTGAGGCAAGAAAGGATCTGAGCGTTGGTGGTGAAAAGACAGAAGTTTGGTTTTAGGGGTGTTAAAAGTAACAAGACATCTTTTCCTCATTACATCACGTGATCCAGGTCGGAAGAGAGAGAATCGGCAAGATCTTGATCACCAATGCTCTTTGAAGTGTTGCCATAGACAGTCGTGTCATCTGCACAGATGTAAAAAAAATGATCTCAGAATATGATTTGGAAGATAATCGATGAAGATGAGGAAGAGAGATGGGCCGAGAATGGATCCTTGAGGCACGCTGGCGTTGATACCCTGTGCTCCAGATTGCTGCCCACCAACAACTACTTTCATTGACCTATCAGAGAGAACTGATTTGTTAGTTGAGAAAACATTTCCGGATATTCCGTAGCTAGAAAGCTTGTGAAACAAACCTTTGTGCCAGACTCTATCAAAGGCCTTTGATATATCAAGAATTATCACTCAAGAGACAACGGGGGGTTGATAGATTCACTGATTCTGTGCGATATTATAGCTGTTTATCTTGCAGGACAAAATCCATATTGCTTGTCACTAAGCAGATTGCTTTTGCTGAGGTGATTGACAACTTCTTGATTGATCACAGATTCAAACAACTTCCTCATGGAACACACAAGACTGATCGATCGGTACTGAAATGCAGAAGACCGATCTTCCGTATTTTTAAATGATAGGGAGACTGATGAAGCTTTCCAAAGAGATGGGAAGCATTTCTCCTTTAGGCAATGATTGAACAGCTTCGTGTGGATGGGAGCTAATTCTGGCTGTAGTTTATTTAGCACAATGGCTGGAATATTGTCAGGACCCGTTGCTTTCCTTGCATTTTGAATTCTTGATGTGTTTGGCAACATCCTGGACACAGATATGGCTATCACTTAGAGTATTTTCAGTTTAAGAGGGAAATTCTAGGAGTAGGTGGCCCTGATTGCAAAAGGGTGGAATTTGATGCAAAGTTCTTTGCAAACAGTTTGGCTTTGTCTGATACAGAGGAGATCACCTGTAAGTTGGAATAGATGTCTTACATCTGTTCAGAGTTGGAACAGATGTCTTACATCTGTTCAGTTCAGTACCTTGTTTAGTATCAGAGTAGGAATAGATGTCTTACATCTGTTAAGAGTAGGAATAGATGTCTTACACCTGTTCAGTGTTGGAATAGATGTCTTACATCTGTTCAGAGTTGGAATAGATGTCTTACATCTGTTCAGAGTAGGAATAGATGTCTTACACCTGTTCAGCGTAGGAATAGATGTCTTACATCTGTTCAGAGTAGGAATAGAGTTCTTACATCTGTTCTGAGTTCGAATAGATGTCTTACATTTGTTCAGAGTTGGAATAGATGTCTTACACCTGTTCAGAGTAGGAATAGATGTCTTACATCTGTTCAGAGTAGGAATAGATGTCTCACATCTGTTCAGAGTTGGAATAGATGTCTTACATCTGTTCAGAGTTGGAATAGATGTCTTACATCTGTTCAGAGTTGGAATAGATGTCTTACATCTGTTCAGAGTTGGAATAGATATCTTATACCAGTTCAGAGTTGGAATAGATGTCTTACATCTGTTCAGAGTTGGAATAGATGTCTTACATCTGTTCAGAGTTGGAATAGATGTCTTACACCTGTTCAGAGTTGGAATAGATGTCTTACATCTGTTCAGAGTTGGAATAGATGTCTTACACCTGTTCAGAGTTGGAATAGATGTCTTACACCTGTTCAGAGTTGGAATAGATGTCTTACACCTGTTCAGAGTTGGAATAGATGTCTTACATCTGTTCAGAGTAGGAATAGATGTCTTACATCTGTTCAGAGTTGGAATAGATGTCTTACACCTGTTCAGAGTTGGAACAGATGCCTTACACCTGTTCAGAGTTGGAATAGATGTCTTACATCTGTTCAGAGTTGGAATAGATGTCTTACATCTGTTCAGAGTTGGAATAGATGTCTTACACCTGTTCAGAGTTGGAATAGATGTCTTACATCTGTTCAGAGTTGGAATAGATGTCTTACACCTGTTCAGAGTTGGAATAGATGTCTTACACCTGTTCAGAGTTGGAATAGATGTCTTACACCTGTTCAGAGTTGGAATAGATGTCTTACATCTGTTCAGAGTAGGAATAGATGTCTTACATCTGTTCAGAGTTGGAATAGATGTCTTACACCTGTTCAGAGTTGGAACAGATGCCTTACACCTGTTCAGAGTTGGAATAGATGTCTTACACCTGTTCAGAGTTGGAATAGATGTCTTACACCTGTTCAGAGTTGGAATAGATGTCTTACATCTGTTCAGAGTTGGAATATGTGTCTTACACCTGTTCAGAGTTGGAATAGATGTCTTACACCAGTTCAGAGTTGGAATAGATGTCTTACACCAGTTCAGAGTTGGAATAGATGTCTTACACCAGTTCAGAGTTGGAATAGATGTCTTACACCAGTTCAGAGTTGGAATAGATGTCTTACACCAGTTCAGAGTTGGAATAGATGTCTTACACCAGTTCAGAGTTGGAATATGTGTCTTACACCTGTTCAGAGTTGGAATATGTGTCTTACACCTGTTCAGAGTTGGAATAGATGTCTTACACCAGTTCAGAGTTGGAATAGATGTCTTACACCAGTTCAGAGTTGGAATAGATGTCTTACACCAGTTCAGAGTTGGAATAGATGTCTTACACCAGTTCAGAGTTGGAATAGATGTCTTACACCAGTTCAGAGTTGGAATATGTGTCTTACACCTGTTCAGAGTTGGAATAGATGTCTTACACCTGTTCAGAGTTGGAATAGATGTCTTACATCTGTTCAGAGTTGGAATATGTGTCTTACACCTGTTCAGAGTTGGAATAGATGTCTTACACCAGTTCAGAGTTGGAATAGATGTCTTACACCAGTTCAGAGTTGGAATAGATGTCTTACACCTGTTCAGAGTTGGAATAGATGTCTTACACCAGTTCAGAGTTGGAATAGATGTCTTACACCAGTTCAGAGTTGGAATAGATGTCTTACACCAGTTCAGAGTTGGAATATGTGTCTTACACCTGTTCAGAGTTGGAATATGTGTCTTACACCTGTTCAGAGTTGGAATAGATGTCTTACACCAGTTCAGAGTTGGAATAGATGTCTTACACCTGTTCAGAGTTGGAATATGTGTCTTACACCTGTTCAGAGTTGGAATAGATGTCTTACACCTGTTCAGAGTTGGAATAGATGTCTTACATCTGTTCAGAGTTGGAATATGTGTCTTACACCTGTTCAGAGTTGGAATATGTGTCTTACACCTGTTCAGAGTTGGAATAGATATCTTATACCAGTTCAGAGTTGGAATAGATGTCTTACATCTGTTCAGAGTTGGAATAGATGTCTTACATCTGTTCAGAGTTGGAATAGATGTCTTACACCTGTTCAGAGTTGGAATAGATGTCTTACATCTGTTCAGAGTTGGAATAGATGTCTTACACCTGTTCAGAGTTGGAATAGATGTCTTACACCTGTTCAGAGTTGGAATAGATGTCTCACACCTGTTCAGAGTTGGAATAGATGTCTTACATCTGTTCAGAGTAGGAATAGATGTCTTACATCTGTTCAGAGTTGGAATAGATGTCTTACACCTGTTCAGAGTTGGAACAGATGCCTTACACCTGTTCAGAGTTGGAATAGATGTCTTACACCTGTTCAGAGTTGGAATAGATGTCTTACACCTGTTCAGAGTTGGAATAGATGTCTTACATCTGTTCAGAGTTGGAATATGTGTCTTACACCTGTTCAGAGTTGGAATAGATGTCTTACACCAGTTCAGAGTTGGAATAGATGTCTTACACCAGTTCAGAGTTGGAATAGATGTCTTACACCAGTTCAGAGTTGGAATAGATGTCTTACACCAGTTCAGAGTTGGAATAGATGTCTTACACCAGTTCAGAGTTGGAATAGATGTCTTACACCAGTTCAGAGTTGGAATATGTGTCTTACACCTGTTCAGAGTTGGAATATGTGTCTTACACCTGTTCAGAGTTGGAATAGATGTCTTACACCAGTTCAGAGTTGGAATAGATGTCTTACACCAGTTCAGAGTTGGAATAGATGTCTTACACCAGTTCAGAGTTGGAATAGATGTCTTACACCAGTTCAGAGTTGGAATAGATGTCTTACACCAGTTCAGAGTTGGAATATGTGTCTTACACCTGTTCAGAGTTGGAATAGATGTCTTACACCTGTTCAGAGTTGGAATAGATGTCTTACATCTGTTCAGAGTTGGAATATGTGTCTTACACCTGTTCAGAGTTGGAATAGATGTCTTACACCAGTTCAGAGTTGGAATAGATGTCTTACACCAGTTCAGAGTTGGAATAGATGTCTTACACCTGTTCAGAGTTGGAATAGATGTCTTACACCAGTTCAGAGTTGGAATAGATGTCTTACACCAGTTCAGAGTTGGAATAGATGTCTTACACCAGTTCAGAGTTGGAATATGTGTCTTACACCTGTTCAGAGTTGGAATATGTGTCTTACACCAGTTCAGAGTTGGAATAGATGTCTTACACCAGTTCAGAGTTGGAATAGATGTCTTACACCTGTTCAGAGTTGGAATATGTGTCTTACACCTGTTCAGAGTTGGAATAGATGTCTTACACCTGTTCAGAGTTGGAATAGATGTCTTACATCTGTTCAGAGTTGGAATATGTGTCTTACACCTGTTCAGAGTTGGAATAGATGTCTTACACCAGTTCAGAGTTGGAATAGATGTCTTACACCTGTTCAGAGTTGGAATAGATGTCTTACACCTGTTCAGAGTTGGAATAGATGTCTTACATCTGTTCAGAGTTGGAATATGTGTCTTACACCTGTTCAGAGTTGGAATAGATGTCTTACACCAGTTCAGAGTTGGAATAGATGTCTTACACCAGTTCAGAGTTGGAATAGATGTCTTACACCAGTTCAGAGTTGGAATAGATGTCTTACACCAGTTCAGAGTTGGAATAGATGTCTTACACCTGTTCAGAGTTGGAATAGATGTCTTACACCAGTTCAGAGTTGGAATAGATGTCTTACACCTGTTCAGAGTTGGAATAGATGTCTTACACCTGTTCAGAGTTGGAATAGATGTCTTACATCTGTTCAGAGTTGGAATATGTGTCTTACACCTGTTCAGAGTTGGAATAGATGTCTTACACCAGTTCAGAGTTGGAATAGATGTCTTACACCAGTTCAGAGTTGGAATAGATGTCTTACACCAGTTCAGAGTTGGAATAGATGTCTTACACCAGTTCAGAGTTGGAATAGATGTCTTACACCAGTTCAGAGTTGGAATAGATGTCTTACACCAGTTCAGAGTTGGAATATGTGTCTTACACCTGTTCAGAGTTGGAATATGTGTCTTACACCTGTTCAGAGTTGGAATAGATGTCTTACACCAGTTCAGAGTTGGAATAGATGTCTTACACCAGTTCAGAGTTGGAATAGATGTCTTACACCAGTTCAGAGTTGGAATAGATGTCTTACACCAGTTCAGAGTTGGAATAGATGTCTTACACCAGTTCAGAGTTGGAATATGTGTCTTACACCTGTTCAGAGTTGGAATATGTGTCTTACACCTGTTCAGAGTAGGAATAGATGTCTTACACCTGTTCAGAGTTGGAATATGTGTCTTACACCTGTTCAGAGTAGGAATAGATGTCTTACACCAGTTCAGAGTTGGAATATGTGTCTTACACCTGTTCAGAGTAGGAATAGATGTCTTACACCTGTTCAGAGTAGGAATAGATGTCTTACACCTGTTCAGAGTTGGAATAGATGTCTTACACCTGTTCAGAGTTGGAATAGATGTCTTACACCAGTTCAGAGTTGGAATAGATGTCTTACACCTGTTCAGAGTTGGAATATGTGTCTTACACCTGTTCAGAGTTGGAATAGATGTCTTACACCTGTTTAGAGTTGGAATAGATGTCTTACATCTGTTCAGAGTTGGAATATGTGTCTTACACCTGTTCAGAGTTGGAATAGATATCTTATACCAGTTCAGAGTTGGAATAGATGTCTTATACCAGTTCAGAGTTGGAATAGATGTCTTACATCTGTTCAGAGTTGGAATAGATGTCTTACATCTGTTCAGAGTTGGAATAGATGTCTTACACCTGTTCAGAGTTGGAATAGATGTCTTACATCTGTTCAGAGTTGGAATAGATGTCTTACACCTGTTCAGAGTTGGAATAGATGTCTTACACCTGTTCAGAGTTGGAATAGATGTCTTACACCTGTTCAGAGTTGGAATAGATGTCTTACATCTGTTCAGAGTAGGAATAGATGTCTTACATCTGTTCAGAGTTGGAATAGATGTCTTACACCTGTTCAGAGTTGGAACAGATGCCTTACACCTGTTCAGAGTTGGAATAGATGTCTTACACCTGTTCAGAGTTGGAATAGATGTCTTACACCTGTTCAGAGTTGGAATAGATGTCTTACATCTGTTCAGAGTTGGAATATGTGTCTTACACCTGTTCAGAGTTGGAATAGATGTCTTACACCAGTTCAGAGTTGGAATAGATGTCTTACACCAGTTCAGAGTTGGAATAGATGTCTTACACCAGTTCAGAGTTGGAATAGATGTCTTACACCAGTTCAGAGTTGGAATAGATGTCTTACACCAGTTCAGAGTTGGAATAGATGTCTTACACCAGTTCAGAGTTGGAATATGTGTCTTACACCTGTTCAGAGTTGGAATATGTGTCTTACACCTGTTCAGAGTTGGAATAGATGTCTTACACCAGTTCAGAGTTGGAATAGATGTCTTACACCAGTTCAGAGTTGGAATAGATGTCTTACACCAGTTCAGAGTTGGAATAGATGTCTTACACCAGTTCAGAGTTGGAATAGATGTCTTACACCAGTTCAGAGTTGGAATATGTGTCTTACACCTGTTCAGAGTTGGAATAGATGTCTTACACCTGTTCAGAGTTGGAATAGATGTCTTACATCTGTTCAGAGTTGGAATATGTGTCTTACACCTGTTCAGAGTTGGAATAGATGTCTTACACCAGTTCAGAGTTGGAATAGATGTCTTACACCAGTTCAGAGTTGGAATAGATGTCTTACACCTGTTCAGAGTTGGAATAGATGTCTTACACCAGTTCAGAGTTGGAATAGATGTCTTACACCAGTTCAGAGTTGGAATAGATGTCTTACACCAGTTCAGAGTTGGAATATGTGTCTTACACCTGTTCAGAGTTGGAATATGTGTCTTACACCTGTTCAGAGTTGGAATAGATGTCTTACACCAGTTCAGAGTTGGAATAGATGTCTTACACCTGTTCAGAGTTGGAATATGTGTCTTACACCTGTTCAGAGTTGGAATAGATGTCTTACACCTGTTCAGAGTTGGAATAGATGTCTTACATCTGTTCAGAGTTGGAATATGTGTCTTACACCTGTTCAGAGTTGGAATAGATGTCTTACACCAGTTCAGAGTTGGAATAGATGTCTTACACCTGTTCAGAGTTGGAATAGATGTCTTACACCTGTTCAGAGTTGGAATAGATGTCTTACATCTGTTCAGAGTTGGAATATGTGTCTTACACCTGTTCAGAGTTGGAATAGATGTCTTACACCAGTTCAGAGTTGGAATAGATGTCTTACACCAGTTCAGAGTTGGAATAGATGTCTTACACCAGTTCAGAGTTGGAATAGATGTCTTACACCAGTTCAGAGTTGGAATAGATGTCTTACACCAGTTCAGAGTTGGAATAGATGTCTTACACCTGTTCAGAGTTGGAATAGATGTCTTACACCAGTTCAGAGTTGGAATAGATGTCTTACACCTGTTCAGAGTTGGAATAGATGTCTTACACCTGTTCAGAGTTGGAATAGATGTCTTACATCTGTTCAGAGTTGGAATATGTGTCTTACACCTGTTCAGAGTTGGAATAGATGTCTTACACCAGTTCAGAGTTGGAATAGATGTCTTACACCAGTTCAGAGTTGGAATAGATGTCTTACACCAGTTCAGAGTTGGAATAGATGTCTTACACCAGTTCAGAGTTGGAATAGATGTCTTACACCAGTTCAGAGTTGGAATATGTGTCTTACACCTGTTCAGAGTTGGAATATGTGTCTTACACCTGTTCAGAGTTGGAATAGATGTCTTACACCAGTTCAGAGTTGGAATAGATGTCTTACACCAGTTCAGAGTTGGAATAGATGTCTTACACCAGTTCAGAGTTGGAATAGATGTCTTACACCAGTTCAGAGTTGGAATAGATGTCTTACACCAGTTCAGAGTTGGAATATGTGTCTTACACCTGTTCAGAGTTGGAATATGTGTCTTACACCTGTTCAGAGTAGGAATAGATGTCTTACACCTGTTCAGAGTTGGAATATGTGTCTTACACCTGTTCAGAGTAGGAATAGATGTCTTACACCAGTTCAGAGTTGGAATATGTGTCTTACACCTGTTCAGAGTAGGAATAGATGTCTTACACCTGTTCAGAGTAGGAATAGATGTCTTACACCTGTTCAGAGTTGGAATAGATGTCTTACACCTGTTCAGAGTTGGAATAGATGTCTTACACCTGTTCAGAGTTGGAATAGATGTCTTACACCTGTTCAGAGTAGGAATAGATGTCTTACACCTGTTCAGAGTTGAAATAGATGTCTTACACCTGTTCAGAGTTGGAATAGATGTCTTACACCTGTTCAGAGTTGAAATAGATGTCTTACACCTGTTCAGAGTTGGAATAGATGTCTTACACCTGTTCAGAGTTGAAATAGATGTCTTACACCTGTTCAGAGTTGGAATAGATGTCTTACACCTGTTCAGAGTTGAAATAGATGTCTTACACCTGTTCAGAGTTGGAATAGCCCTAACCCTTCCCAATTTCGAAGTATAATTTTAAAATAATACAAATTATCAATTTTCACCTAAAAAAAATAAAAATATTAAGAAATTTGTATGTACAACTCTTGAAAATGTAAAAAATTTCGAACTGAATCCATTATTTAATCCACAGGGTAGATTGTTCTTCTTCGCTCAGCCATGACGAGGAAGAAGTGTTAATTTATATTATTCTTAGTCATTATCACCCGTAGTAAACCTTCAACTATCAGAAGATACACCTGAATAAAGTTGAGTATTACATCCATCAAAACGTTGTGAATACAACAACCAACGTGAGAACAGTAGTCCGAATAATCCAAATAGTACAAATTATCAATCCTCATCTAAACAATTTTTACTGCAAAAAATGTAAAATAATTGTTTTAAATCAGAACTTTATTATTATGTGTAAACATTTATCATTCGTTAAACTTCATTATAATTCGTTATACTTCATTATCATTCGTTATACTTCATTATCATTCGTTAAACTTTGTTATCCTTCGTTAAACTTCATTATCATTCGTTATATTTTATTATCATTCGTTAAACTTTATTATCATTCGTTAAACTTTAGTATTCTTCGTTAAACTTTATTATCATTCGTTATACTTTATTATCATTCGTTAAACTTTATTATCATTCGTTAAACTTTATTATCATTCGTTATACTTTATTATCATTCGTTAAACTTTGTTATCCTTCGTTAAACTTTATTATCATTCGTTATACTTTATTATGATTCGTTAAACTTTAGTATCATTCGTTAAACTTTATTATCATTCGTTATACTTTATTATGATTCGTTAAACTTCATTATCATTCGTTAAACTTTATTATCATTCGTTATACTTTATTATCATTCGTTAAACTTGATTATCCTTCGTTATACTTTATTATCATTCGTTATACTTTATTATCATTCGTTAAACTTTATTATCATTCGTTATACTTTATTATGATTCGTTAAACTTTATTATCATTCGTTATACTTTATTATCATTCGTTAAACTTTATTATCATTCGTTATACTTTATTATCATTCGTTATACTTTATTATCATTCGTTAAACTTTATTATCATTCGTTATACTTTATTATCATTCGTTATATTTTATTATCATTCGTTATACTTTATTATCATTCGTTAAACTTTATTATCATTCGTTAAACTTTATTATCATTCGTTATACTTTATTATCATTCGTTAAACTTTATTATCATTCGTTATACTTTATTATCATTCGTTAAACTTTATTATCATTCGTTATACTTTATTATCATTCGTTAAACTTGATTATCCTTCGTTAAACTTTATTATCATTCGTTAAACTTTATTATCATTCGTTATACTTTATTATCATTCGTTAAACTTTATTATCATTCGTTATACTTCATTATCATTCGTTAAACTTTATTATCATTCGTTAAACTTTAGTATCATTCGTTAAACTTTATTATCATTCGTTAAACTTTAGTATCATTCGTTAAACTTTATTATCATTCGTTAAACTTTAGTATCATTCGTTAAACTTTAGTATCATTCGTTAAACTTTAGTATCATTCGTTAAACTTTAGTATCATTCGTTAAACTTTATTATCATTCGTTAAACTTTATTATCATTCGTTAAACTTTATTATCATTCGTTATACTTTATTATCATTCGTTAAACTTTATTATCATTCGTTATACTTTATTATCATTCGTTAAACTTTATTATCATTCGTTAAACTTTATTATCATTCGTTATACTTTATTATCATTCGTTAAACTTTAGTATCATTCGTTATACTTTATTATCATTCGTTATACTTTATTATCATTCGTTAAACTTTATTATCATTCGTTATACTTTATTATGATTCGTTAAACTTTATTATCATTCGTTATACTTTATTATCATTCGTTAAACTTTATTATCATTCGTTATACTTTATTATCATTCGTTAAACTTTATTATCATTCGTTATACTTTATTATCATTCGTTAAACTTTATTATCCTTCGTTAAACTTTATTATCATTCGTTAAACTTTATTATCATTCGTTATACTTTATTATCATTCGTTAAACTTTATTATCATTCGTTATACTTTATTATCATTCGTTAAACTTTATTATCATTCGTTATACTTTATTATCATTCGTTAAACTTTATTATCATTCGTTATACTTCATTATCATTCGTTAAACTTTATTATCATTCGTTAAACTTTAGTATCATTCGTTAAACTTTATTATCATTCGTTAAACTTTAGTATCATTCGTTAAACTTTAGTATACTTCGTTAAACTTTATTATCCTTCGTTATACTTTATTATCATTCGTTATACTTTATTATGATTCGTTAAACTTTATTATCATTCGTTATACTTTATTATCATTCGTTATACTTTATTATCATTCGTTATACTTTATTATCCTTCGTTAAACTTTATTATCATTCGTTAAACTTTATTATCCTTCGTTAAACTTTATTATCATTCGTTATACTTTATTATCATTCGTTAAACTTTATTATCATTCGTTATACTTTATTATCATTCGTTAATCCTGGATTTCTATAATATTAATGAATTTTTTTATACTAATGTTTACCACTTATCTTGGCCAAAAGCCACTCGAGGATAAGGGTTAATGAGATGGAATGATTGGCAGCTGAAAGATGAAGAATATTATGACAGGATTGAACTAAATTTGATGACTTAAGAAGACGATTTATTACAAGTATTTATTGATATTGGATTTGAAGACAACTATGTTGTAATCTGAAGGGAAGCAGTTTCGTGGTAATGTGTTCCACAGACGAGAAGTCCTTGCAAAGTTCATGAAAATTATTCTGCACGTTAAGGCAGAAAGGAAAGTTTTTTTTCTGTTGTAGTTGAAGGACAAGTTCTTGCTGTGAATGTCTTACATTGAGGAACCTTCCATGGAAATAACGACAGAGTAAAGAGAGACTAGCAACGTATCTTATGTGAGAAAGAGGCTGTAACGAATAAAAGAGATCATCTCCACGAGATTTCGAAGTTGAATTTGTACTGTGTGAAGGCAAGAAAGAGTACTCTGAGCAGCACCTCCCCAGATGTGGCAGCGGTACCTCCCCATTGTAGGACGTATCTGACTCTTATATAGGTAGAGGATTGCATCAGGAGTCAGGTACTTTCTGAAGCAGTGGAATGATCCAACGATTTTTCCAGTGACCTTAGTCAAGTCTTCTATTTTAGCTCTGGAGTGAAAGTCAGTCCTAGGAGCTTATCAAAACAAAGAGTTTTCTTCAAGGAAGGAGTCATTCATTTCATCTGGGGCAAAACAAGGATCCGAGCATTGATTTAAACAAGTTATCAAAATAAGTTATCTTACAGGTGACATTTCTCATTAATAATAATGATATTCTTGACAAATAAATGTAGTGTAGATTGTAAAAATGTAGATTTAAAACATCCACCATTTGATAAAGAGGTCTTACCTCGAAATATATCATGGAGCACGGTTACACACATTTGATTTCTGTGTAGAAGTTGTGACTAAATCAATAAACAACAGATTGAATATACGTTCTCAATTTTAAATCCAGACTGAATGTCTGTTCTAGGAGCTTATCAAAACACGGGGTTTCCTCAAGGGGAGATCCATTCACTTCATCTGGGGCAAAACAAGGGGTTTCCTCAAGGGGAGATCCATTCACTTCATCTGGGGCAAAACACAGGGTTTCCTCAAGGGGAGATCCATTCACTTCATCTGGGGAAAAACAAGGGGTTTTCATCAAGGGGAGATCCATTCACTTCATCTGGGGCAAAACACAGGGTTTCCTCAAGGGGAGATCCATTCACTTCATCTGGGGCAAAACAAGGGGTTTCCTCAAGGGGAGATCCATTCACTTCATCTGGGGCAAAACAAGGGGTTTCCTCAAGGGGAGATCCATTCACTTCATCTGGGGCAAAACACGGGGTTTCCTCAAGGGGAGATCCATTCACTTCATCTGGGGCAAAACAAGGGGTTTCCTCAAGGGGAGATCCATTCACTTCATCTGGGGCAAAACACGGGGTTTCCTCAAGGGGAGATCCATTCACTTCATCTGGGGCAAAACAAGGGGTTTCCTCAAGGGGAGATCCATTCACTTCATCTGGGGCAAAACAAGGGGTTTCCTCAAGGGGAGATCCATTCATTTCATCTGGGGCAAAACACGGGGTTTCCTCAAGGGGAGATCCATTCACTTCATCTGGGGCAAAACAAGGGGTTTCCTCAAGGGGAGATCCATTCACTTCATCTGGGGCAAAACACGGGGTTTCCTCAAGGGGAGATCCATTCACTTCATCTGGGGCAAAACACGGGTTTTCCTCAAGGGGAGATCCATTCACTTCATCTGGGGCAAAACAAGGGGTTTCCTCAAGGGGAGATCCATTCACTTCATCTGGGGCAAAACACGGGGTTTCCTCAAGGGGAGATCCATTCACTTCATCTGGGGCAAAACACGGGGTTTCCTCAAGGGGAGATCCATTCACTTCATCTGGGGCAAAACAAGGGGTTTCCTCAAGGGGAGATCCATTCACTTCATCTGGGGCAAAACAAGGGGTTTCCTCAAGGGGAGATCCATTCACTTCATCTGGGGCAAAACAAGGGGTTTCCTCAAGGGGAGATCCATTCACTTCATCTGGGGCAAAACAAGGGGTTTCCTCAAGGGGAGATCCATTCACTTCATCTGGGGCAAAACAAGGGGTTTCCTCAAGGGGAGATCCATTCACTTCATCTGGGGCAAAACACGGGGTTTCCTCAAGGGGAGATCCATTCACTTCATCTGGGGCAAAACAAGGGGTTTCCTCAAGGGGAGATCCATTCACTTCATCTGGGGCAAAACAAGGGGTTTCCTCAAGGGGAGATCCATTCACTTCATCTGGGGCAAAACAAGGGGTTTCCTCAAGGGGAGATCCATTCACTTCATCTGGGGCAAAACAAGGGGTTTCCTCAAGGGGAGATCCATTCACTTCATCTGGGGCAAAACACGGGGTTTCCTCAAGGGGAGATCCATTCACTTCATCTGGGGCAAAACAAGGGGTTTCCTCAAGGGGAGATCCATTCACTTCATCTGGGGCAAAACAAGGGGTTTCCTCAAGGGGAGATCCATTCACTTCATCTGGGGCAAAACAAGGGGTTTCCTCAAGGGGAGATCCATTCACTTCATCTGGGGCAAAACACGGGGTTTCCTCAAGGGGAGATCCATTCACTTCATCTGGGGCAAAACAAGGGGTTTCCTCAAGGGGAGATCCATTCACTTCATCTGGGGCAAAACAAGGGGTTTCCTCAAAGGGAGATCCATTCACTTCATCTGGGGCAAAACAAGGGGTTTCCTCAAGGGGAGATCCATTCACTTCATCTGGGGCAAAACAAGGGGTTTCCTCAAGGGGAGATCCATTCACTTCATCTGGGGCAAAACAAAGGGTTTCCTCAATGGGAAATCCATTCACTTCATCTGGGGCAAAACAAGGGGTTTCCTCAAGGGGAGATCCATTCACTTCATCTCGGGCAAAACAAGGGGTTTCCTCAAGGGGAGATCCATTCACTTCATCTGGGGCAAAACAAGGATCCGAGCATTGATTTAAACAAGTTATCAAAATAAGTTATTTTACATGGGACTTTTCTCAGTCTTAATAATAATGATGTTTTTGACAAATAAATATTCTATTTGCTACATTAGAACTATTTTTAAAATTAAAAAAAAAATGAAATCATGTTTGAAAAGCTAAAACTTGAAATTTGATTATGAAAAACATCTATTATATCGAGGAAAGTTGTGTGTGTGTGTGTGTGTGTGTGTGTGTCCAACTGAAAGTAACAAACTAAAAAACAAACACTCACAAAGTTGGTATATTTTTTATCGGCGTTGACCCGGTTTAATAATATCTAAAAGTTAAACATAATTATTCATTCTTTGGGGGGTCAACTGGGCACGGTTTTGTCTGGGGGGGGGGGGGTCTTTCAGTGTTATCATGTACTAATTTGGAGAGAAGATACCGACACACTCCTCGAGGCAGTTGTCTGTGCGTGTATGTATGTCAAACTCAAAATCTACAAAACAAACATCCACAAAATTGGTATTTTCTTGATCGGCATTGTTTTGAATGAATAATATCTAAAGAAAAACATGTTTAAATTCATTCTTTGAGGGTCAACTGGACCAGGTTTCGTTGGGGGTGTCGGTTTTTCAGCCATTTCCAATGTTATGTTATTTCTAATTCTACCTATGACTTCTATATTTATATTCATTCCGGAATTAAGCGAATGAAATTAACGAACACAGTTCCTGCAACATTTAATCATTCAACATGGCGGCTACAATTTCTTGATCAAATCGACTTCCTATTTAATTCAATAAGCGTCAAGATACTAGTAGACCCCGATACATTTACATTTTCAAAATCATACACCTTTAACACGCATATTATAGAAAACTTGCCCAAATCCATTTACTTCATCAACTACAAATGACCTAAACCGTGTCATTGTTGAACTTTACATTTGGTCGGCAGAAGCTAAATCTTAACATAACACGCATGCCAATAAACAAGCTTAAGTTAATTGGCCTATTTTCACATGTATTTTTAACCTGAAACCGTGGCGCAGTCGTTAAGAAGGCAGGTTTCATGATCGCCAGTTTTAGCGTTCGATCCCATTCTACTCTACCACTTTTCTCATTTTTTTTTTTTAATTTAAAACATTCGCCAACACGGTAGACGGGGAAGGGGGGGGGGAGAAAAGCAATAGGCCGTTTCTTTTTTTATTCAACGTCATGCAATAGGTAGTACTTTCTCCTGTGCAACGCCAGGCGACGGGTTCCGCTAGTTTATTATATAAAGGAGAGGTGAATGAGTTACTTAATTATTATTTTCAATGCATTAAAACAAGAGAGAGGAATGGGCTGGGCGGAGGTGAAAGACGGGGAAGGGGGGAAGAGATAAAAATAGAGAGACGGATTGAGAGAGGTAGAGAGATAGAAGTTATAATATAAAGTTGTTACACACACTTTTTAACCTGTTCTATTTTGAGTTTAATGGCACCGGGCAACGCCGGGTAGATCTGCTAATAAAATATAAAAAAAACTTACCTTTAGATATCGATGTTATGGTCTGACTGACTGAAAAAAACTTACCTTGAAAATGATTGACAACATCTTCCGTCAAATGGTATCTTTTATAACGATTAATTTTACTTATAAAGAATTTTTTTTTTCACAAGAAAATTATTTCATGAATACATTTTATTTCAAAATCTCCTGAAAAACAATTTCAAATGATGTATTTGATATGAAATGAATTATGAGAAGTGAATCTGGTGCAACCAATTATCCCAACGAATTTATTTTTAATGAGAAACCAATTAAATATTCATTTGTCCTTCATTTTTTGAAATTTTTATGGAAACTGATAAAAGAGCAACTTATAACAGAAATTGTTAACTTGTGACAAGATTTAAAGACATTTTTCAAATATCTGACATAAACAAAAATTAATAAAACTCTATGAAATTACTTAAAATGTAATTCCTTTTGTAATGTTAATGAAATAAAATATGATTAAGTAATTTCATAGAGTTCAGCAAATTAATTTTTGTTTATGTCAGATATTTGAAAAATGACTTTAAATCTTGTCACAATTTACTTACATTTTTTATATGTATTTTGAAATTATAAGTTTTCCTATTTTTTTTATAACAAAGTAAGCTTTTTTATCTCTTTTCTGGAGGTTATTTCACACATAATCATATTTTATTTCATTAACATTACAAAAAGAATTACATTTTATGTGTCAAATAACCTCCAGAAAAAACCACAGGAAAACTTACTTGTTATAATTTCAAAATACATATAAAAAAATGTAAGTAAATAAGAATGAAAAATCCTATAATATTGCTGCAAACTTCATATACTGCACAATTAATGTAATGTTTTTATACCTTTAATGAAATAAAATATGATTATGTGTGAAATGACCTCCAGAAAAGAGATAAAAAAACTTACTTTGTTATAATCTCCAAATATACATTAAAATATAACTAACGAAGGATGAAACATCCTATAACATCTCTGTAACCAAACTTCATATGCTGCACACTCAATAAAGGACAGGAAAACTTACTTTATTATAATTTCAAAATAAATATTACAAATGAAACTAACGAAGGCAGAATGAAACATACTATAACATCAAGCGTCATATACTGCATAATTAGGAATGAAATAGGCCCAAAACTGATAGAGAGACGTGGCCATAATGCCATGAAATATGCGTCCTGACCAAAACAGATTTACATAAATATATTAGAAATACAAATAAAGAAGTTGGAAAGACTACAATGAAAGAAAACTAATGGAGAAATATTCATGCACATCTAATCACGTCAGTCACTGAAATTATAAAATTGACATATTTAAGTTTTGTTAGTTATTTCGATCTATTTTTAAAGGAAGAAGACTTTTACCCCTGAACTGTAAACTACAACCGGGTTGAAAATCGAAAGAACAAAGACGAAGAAACGTGAATCCAAATGTATCTTGAGAAAGATTCGAGGTTCAATGATAATCCACAGCTTACCTTCAAAAATGTTAACCTAGATGTACTATTTTTCGTTCAGAAAATACAAGCCTAAATCAATGCTTTTCCAGATGGACTATAAATTGAAGTTTTTTGCACGGATTTCATACGCAATTTTACAAAGCTGAACATGGAAGGTAATGAGTTTATATGATTGATGAGATGGAGAAATCATGATCTGAATTTCAAAAATATATATTGTCACCTTTCTCAAAATATTTTTTTATAACTTAAAAAAATTCATCTTCCAAAAGATTTCTTGCAATATGAACAGTAAATTCCATAATTCTTTATTTCTATCTACAAGAAAATTTATATATTTAAAGGTAATTTATAGAAGGCAATATAATGCAGAGGTGTAACGGATAAACACGAACGTAAGCAAATGAAGACATATAACGGTGGAATGAGTTTTATAGTTTCCACATTTTATTATTTAATATTTATTTTTACAATCTCAATTGCGGTTTGATGGATATTCCGTATAACATAATATTTCGGGAAAAAATTACCCTCAGCAGTGTGGCTACATTAAACAGTGAAGGTGACATCCCAGAATGGGTGTTTACAGGTGGATGCGTGGATGTCACAAATTATTATATAAACGAAACCGAAATTGAGATCGAGAGTCGACTGGCGATCGGGTCCGAGAAAAACCCTGTCAATTCCTGTGCGTACATCTTCCTTCCTCACTAACCCTCACTCGTTCACCGCCACTGACAAAAAAGATATATCATTATATTTTTATACATCGGTGTTTGTCGTTATTCTTTTAAGCACAGCAGAAATAGAACATATCTCAATGAAAAGGGAGCCTTCAGGTCGCTCTCGACTATGGTCGATTGATTTATTTTTTTAATTAATTAATTTTTTTAATTAATTTATTTTTTTGATTAATTTATTTTTTGATTAATTTATTTTTTAATAATTAATTAAAAAATAAATTAATTTTTTAATTAATTTATTTTTTTAATTAATTTATTTTTTTGATTAATTTATTTTTTTGATTAATTTATTTTTTGTTTAATTTTTTTTTTGATTAATTTATTTTTTTGATTAATTTATTTTTTTGATTAATTTATTTTTTATTTCAATAGAAAATTAAATATAAAACTTATTTAAAAAAATACATTTTTCCTAAAGAGTGTAAAAAATGTAACATTTGGCGACAAATTTTGGTAACATGATTGGTAACATTTGGTAACATGATTGGTAACATTTGGCGACAGATTTTTTGAGAAATGGTACCAGTGACAATAGAATAGACAAAAAGGTGACACAGAAATGCATGACTAACTAACAATTCGTGATTCCTAGCAATGGTCTATCGGGCATTGCTAGTCTGTAACAAAACATAGTGAAGACAAAAACAAGATCTATATTGAAAGGATTAGATTTTATTTACATACCCAGAGTACAGGCAACAAAAATATAGGGGTCATCAGAGCGGAAGTAGAAAAACAAGAAGATAAAACTAAAAATGTAACTATAGCTATATATAATATGAAACCAATAACATTTGAAGAGATTCAGCATAGCCAGATATTATTACCTATTCCCAAGTTCATTCGATGTTTTCCACAGTTTTTTTAACTTTAAAATAATTTCATTTTTTTTTTACTTTTATTCATTTTTTTTTTTTGTAAAGAAAACCAATTTTTTTTTTCTAAGAGTATTTCAATAAGGCTTTTAAAATAATATGAACAGATATGTCATACTGCATTTTATGTCACTGATGTTTAACTTGTCAGGGTATATCAGATGATAAAACGCCGAAATGAGTTTCTCTGTTCATAAACGAAATGGGAGGGCCAAAGCCTTATTGTCTCAGAAATACAAAACTTTCAAATATAACATCAACAGATTTAAAGTTTCTCTGTGATTAAATTACTATTGATTTTTTTTTTTTTAAATATGAAAATATTTTCTGATGTTGGCTTAAAATTATCGGAATTATCTCCCTTGGATTAATATTACATTATTCAATATCAACCCAAGGGAGATAATTCCGATAATTCGAAACCAACACTGCTTTTAAATAATGAAAATATTACACTGTGTTTAACAGCCAAATAGCATAACATATAACAAGGAATCAATTATGATTCAATAGGAATTAGATATTATCCAGTTAATACTGAATCTATCCCATATTCTATATAGCTACAGAAAATCAACAAAAAATTAACAAATCACAGTTTTTATTCGTAGTTGTAGCAGAGATTTCCATCGACAGGTCTTCATAGAGAATGGGGTAAAAACTAAACCATTTTTTTTTTTAAATAGGGGGAAAATTTATTTTTAGCAGGTAGACAATAATCCTTGAATAGAGCCTTTTTTTAACCATGTTTGCATAGATATATTCTCAAATAAATATTATAAGTAGATTGTGTATTCACTGGAACCACGGATCCATTCGGTTGCATCTGTTGTTGAGAATTCTGAAGGTGAAGAGAGACCACAAGCCATGAGTACATCGGAAGCAGTTTAGTGCGATTAAAACGGCGTTAATCTATGTGAAGTTGTAAGAAGGCAACAGAATCTGCTTATTATGAAAAGGTCTCTAAGCAAATCTTTAGGTATTTATGCATAATAGCACCCCCCCTCCCCCGGCAAAAAATATAAAACACCAGCAAAAACGTTATGAAGAACTTACTTGGTAGCAAAAGATCCGGTGATTCTCCACGTTAACCCCTATATGGAATATCGCTCTTAAAAAGAAAATAGCACAAAACTTTATCATGTACTTACTTGTTAGGGTTAAAAAAAGACAGTAAAGCAAATTTTACGGAAATTCATCCAGTATTTTTGTTTAAAAAAAAATAGATTCAAGTTTTATCGGTAAACGCTTTCTAGCCGGAATTACTACGATATTTAAGTGAAAAAAACAAACAAAAATCAAACAAACAATTTGCTTGAATTAAAGTTTGAATTATCTCCCTTGACCTTAATAATGCAGGAAATGGCGGCCAGAAAGCGTTTAGCGATAAAACTTGAATTTATTTATTTTAAACAAAAATACTGGATGAATTTCCGTACATTTTGGTGTACTGTCTTTTTTTTTTTTTACCTTAACGGGTAAGTACATAAAAAGTGTTTATGCTATTTTCTTTTTAAAGAGCAATATTCCATATAGAGGTTAACCTGAAGAATTACCAAAAATCTAAGCTGACAGAAAATGATCAATTATTATTTTCAATGTTATTAAATAAAAAAGAATATTATGCGTAGTCCATGAACGTGGCCATTTTGAAGTGTTTGAAATGATCAGCGGAGTTAACTCAAACTTTTTGGTCAAGTTAAGCGAAACACATTTCAAACACTTCAAAATGGCGACGCATGATATTCTATTTTATTAATAAACATTGAAAATAATTGATCATTTTCCATAATTTTTGGTGTCAACTTAGATTTTTTTGCTACCAAGTAAGTTCTTCATAATGTTTTGCTCTCATTTTATATTTTTGCCGGGGAGGGGGGAGGCTATTATGTATAAGTGCCAATCTTTAATATATAATTAATCAAAGTTTATAGAAACCATTCCTTTATTCAATTATATTAAATAACTAGGAAATGAGTTACAAATTAATAATCGAATTATTCGGAAGAAAAGGTTAGGATCAAATGTATTTGAGGCACCCCAGAATGAGAAACGACACATTTTGTTTTAAGACCGATTAAAATTTTTTTTTTTTACTTTCGGTTGAATTATAAACAAAACGATATACACATTTATAACATTGCCATCGCAGATTTTTTTTTTTATTATTAAAGAAAGCTTTTTATTTATAAAATGTTTTACTTAAAAAAAAACAACTTTTTATTTACAAAAAGTTTGGTGCAACTTCGGAAAAATCCTCAATAAGGGGAAAAAAATATATATATATATATCTGTATTATAAATGTATTATGTATGTGGCGGAACAAAGATATCGTACACCAAAAATTACATAAATTGATTGAGTAGTTTTTTTTTATCACAGAAAATCAAATTTTGTCATTTTTTTTCCATGCTCGCTGGGCTTGCAATGCTGGGCTGACTTACGTCCCTTGTTTTTCAAAGATGGAGACGTGACAAACAAGCATGGAAATAAAATGACAAAATTTGATTATGTGTGATATAAAAGAAAAAAAAACACTTGCTCAATTTACGTAATTTTTGGTGTACGATCTTTGTGACGTCCCAGTCACATACATAATACTAGTATGTCTTTATTTTTATTAATTATTTGGTTTTTCTTATTGAGGCTTTTCCGAAGGTGCACCAAAAGTTTTACTAATAGCTTAAAAAATACAGAATTTTATTAACAAGCATATTTCGTTATACGCATATTTTTAATTGAAACAAAAATAGTTTTTATTTACAAAAAAATTTGTTTTGTAATCTTTGGAGATTTATAAAAATATATATAAAATACGACGTATTTTGTTTGAATTTTTACAAAACAAAACGCTTTGTAAATAATTTTTAATTAAAAATGTGTGCATAACAAAACGTGCTTATAAGTAAAACTATGTATTTTTTAGGTTATTTGTAAATATTTTTGTACATAAAACTCCCTTTTTAATAGTAAAACATTTTTGTTTAATAAAATCTTCTTTTTAATAAAAAAATCTGCGAAGACAAAAGTATAAATGTGTGTATTGTTTTTTTTTATAATTCAACAGGAAGTAAAATTTGTTTAAAACGGTGTCAAGGTAAAATGTGTCCTTTTGGTCGTCGCTCATTCTGGGGTGACTCAAGTGTATTTGATCCAGAAGTTAATTTCCTTATGACAAGAGCGAGTCAATACTTTGTATTGATTGCAAACTTTGGAAAATATGTTTAATGAAAAGAAAATGTGACTAAACTGAAAACAATAGCCTTTCCAATTAATCGTTGCATGAAAGTAGATTTATATAAAGTTTATTAAAATTGATATCAAGTTTATGAAAATTTATATCAAGTAGAAAATTTACCAAAATAGGTTAAAACAAATTAAGAAAAAGGAATGCTGGTTATTTTAAAGTACAGCTTTAAGAAAAAACAAATTATTATAAATAAGTTTAAAAACTTGTAAGCCACTACATTTTCTGATTGAAATATTTTGAAGAGAAATTTATTTCAATACTTAAAAACAAAATTATTTAATAAGCATTCTTAATTAAAAAAAAATAAAGCAGTTATAAATCTATTTGTACAGGGTGTTTGAGACAAATTTGATATTTTTTTTGATATTTTTTATTTTCAAGTCCATTTTCTCATACCCCCATCATCCGGTTTTGATATTTAGGATGCTGCGAGTATCCTAGACTCCAGGGTGGGCAACATCAGGCAGTGTTGCATGCCTGCTCTCCATGCTGTCCGATCCATTGTTGTTCAGTACTAGGTGGAGAGAGTGGGTGTGGGGAGGCCATACATATGGAAGTATGGTTCAGCTCCAAGAAAATCCACAAATAGCTGTCTAAGAACTTTCACAGCTTCATTAGTCCTAACAATCAACTTGCCTGATTGCAACACACCGACTGTTATGTGTGAGGCGCAGTTTAGAAAGAAACTATACGTACCACTTGCAACACCAAGGACGAGCTATTAGTCATGTTGCATGCAGTCCAAGCACTTCTTCGACACTCAAGCCACGTCGTCCTCTGTCTACCATGGTACCTAGTGCCTGGGATATCCAGACGTGTTTTGGAGTTAATGCAAAAGGTGGTACATTGTACATGGCCGAACCACCTGAGGCGCTGAGCACGTAAGACATATGTTATCTCACCAGTACCAAGTTTCTGATGAAGTACAGTTGAAGGGATCCGTTCCTCCAGTTTGCAGCCGCACATCAACTTTATCATAACATGATTTAATATATTTAATAATGGTAACGTGCAATGAATAGCAGTTTCTGTATACTATTAATGGGTTTAAGAGCTGGAGAGCATGGACGAACAGAAAGCATTGGAATATGTGAAGAGAGTGACCAGCATCATCATGATTCACACCGGATCCAAACTTCGGAAATCCTATCAGCAGATTAGTGATCCTTGAATACTTTGTAGGCCGTGAGATGTCAGCTGGAAAATTGCAATGGAGATGTGGAAGCAGTGGCTAGCAAGAAAGATCATAGCAGGCATTCTGACTGTGTCCGCACAACGAAATTCCTTGAGAAGTTGCAAAAAAAGGGACATCAAGATCTAGGCAAGGTAATGCGGTCCTTGGTGAGAGAGATTAGTATTAGAGTGCAGACTATGAAGAAAGCGGTGAACAAGGATCTTCACTACTCTTCATACAAGCTCTCGGCGTTTTGACCAAGATCAAAGTGTAGTATCTGTTCCGATGGATACTGCACTCCATAGACTGATATTGTCTTGGCCTTCGGGGCTTGATTTACACCTGTCTATGGGGCTGTCCTGTGCAGTTCTAGGAGGTCCACCCTCCCAGGCTTTGCCTCCCCTCTTTGGGGAGGAGTAAATTTATTGCTTACTGCTTGAGGCGTCCCTACCGGGGAATGCCGACAGGGCTGCCCAGGCAATTTTTAATGGCCAGAGTGCTCACCTTTTCGGGCGCTGGCTTTTCAAGCCCCACTTTCCCGACCCGACCTTGGGTCACATCTTACCTGTGGGAGTAAGATAAAACTGGCCTTGTGCCTAATTTCCTGGAGAGGAGGTAAATAAATACTCTTCATACAAGAGTCACAAGGGCCAACTACTCATCGCCAAGGCCCAAGAGAAATGCCTTACGAAAGCCAAGAAACTCCTCGCCAAGGTCAAACACACATCGAGCTGCGGTTCTTCTAAGGACATGTCGCACAATGCACAGAACAACAGTTAGTATAAAGTGCCATGTTTTATGAAGACCAAGTTTCATCAAATGGTCTTTGGGTATGTTTTCAGTGAAGGCCACGCCATGCCACCTCACATCTTCGAAAAGAGACCCAGACTTAATTCACATGAATATATTGAGTTTCTGTGCATTGTTGTTAAGCGCTAGATGGAGAGGGTGGCTGTGGGAAAGTCATTCATGTGGAAGCAAAGTTCAGCTCCATGTCATAACTCCAGAAAAATGTACAAGGTGCTGTCTGAGGACTTTCACAGCTTCATTAGTCCCAACACTTGGCCCAACCAACTTGCGTGATTAGAACCCATGGACTGTTACGTGTGCGACACAGTTGAGAAAGACACCAACTGTTCCACTTGCAACACTAAGGAGGAGATGATTACCATCATCAAACTGGTGTTCAGGCGTCTCTCAAAGAACACCACGATGACCGTGTGCTCCCTGTTTAGGTCCTGCCTGGAGATTGTGCTTCTTGAAGTGAGCGGAATTCAGCAAAAGGATGCACTTTGAATTTTAAGAATACATCAATTATTGGCTAAATCAAATAAAATGTATTGGAAAAGAAATAGCAAAGTGCAACAAGCCATGTAAAAAGACAGAAGATGTGTATGTCTATATACCATCTGAATGTTTTGTGCAAGGCGACTTTCAACCTGGATATGGTATGCATTGTCACTACCTCCTCTTATAGGTTGTTCCAGAGAGCAGAAACATGAGAATGCTGCTTTTCTTCATTTGAGACGAAAATGCTGATGGTACATCTTTTGCTGGGTTCCGTAGAGACCACGACTTGGTGCTGGATTAAAAAACTCCTCGAAAGGAAGACTTAAATTCTTGTTGATGACTTTTTAAGTAAGAATCGTGTCTTCTCGGATCCTCCGCTGCTCAAGTAAGGGATGATCCTCCAAAGATCAGCGGTCATGATGCATCCAGCGCTGTCTTGGACTGTTTGGATATGAAGTTCTTTCCTTCCTTTTCAAAAAGTGGGAAATTTGTCTCGAACAGCCTGTGTATACATTGTAGGCATGCAGCATGCGGGTTACTGTTATGTGTAGTTTGGTGCAAGAAATTAAAACGTGTGTAGTGTTAGATGAACGTGTAACAGAGTTAATATTTCTTAGAATGGTGTTTGAAATGTTAAGCAGAGTTAATAACTGAACTACAGTGGTCAAAACAACATAATAAAACGAGGAAAAAGGTCTAGATCTATCACAATTGAAAAGTGGACGTTAACCAGAGAAAAAAAGATGAAAAAACGAAGCCGAAACAACAACAAAAGCAAATATGTGCATCATTTTGCTTGCATTAGCACAATACGCGTACGCAATGATGCAACTGTGGATTGCCACTTCTATCGGATTTAATGTAATATCTCGACACATAGAAATCTCTTCCGGTTAAGAGAAGAGTTATACAGATAAACGGTTATTAATTTTGAAGGATGAAATAGTTTTTCATTCTATGAAAAAAAGAAAGAAATAAAAACTTGATGCATACATATGAAAAGATTATTTCAAGTATTTAAAATTTAATTTCTTCTCTTTTTCAAAATAAAAATACTTAATTATATTTCCTTGAATAGAAATTGTTAAGCCGAAAGATTTAGGATTTAAATAAGATCTTTAATTTATTTGAAAAGCAAAATAAAAATCTATCGCATCGTGTTATCTAATTTTTAACTGATTTTCATATTTTCATTACCTGACGCTTCTGATATAGTCCAATTATATATATATATATATATATATATATATATATATATATATATATATAAATTCACATACACATTCATATACAGCACTATAATTTATTTCGACTTCCTGGCCTCTTCAAAATGCTAATGGAACAACTACATGTTGGAAATGACGGAAAAGAAATATTCACCAGTCAAAAAAGAAATAGCATAGGCAGAGAGAGAGGGGGGAGAGAGAAGGGGGAAGAACAACATACTTAAGTTAAAATCATCAAAAAGAAGGGGAGGGAAAAATAAGGAGGTCAAATCATACGTATCTCAAGTTTCGACGATTAAGTTAAATTAAAACATTTTATTAAAATACGTAGATGATTACATAGGAAAGTAATATCTGTCATGAAATGATGACACGAAGCTAAACTTTACCGCCCCCTTCCCATCTGCAAGACCCGCCATATCAGACCGTACGAATCAGTGGTGTCAGAGGAGTTGACTGGTGAATATTTCTTTTTCTGTCATTTCCAATATGTAGTTGTCCCGTTAGCATTCCGAAGAGGCCAGGAGGGCGAAATAAATTATAGTGCTGACAACTACAATGTGTATGTGAATTTTTTCTTTCTATATTTTATTCTTGCTCTGTTTTCTATATTAATAGAGTGTGTTGAGGTCTTGCATAGAGCGGATTCTAGAAATTATTTGAAAGATTTGGGAATCTGTCTCTATCGCCATGCGTAAACCTTCTTTGTGCCGACAGAAGGAATTCGTTAAAACATTGAATCTCTTTGAGGAACCATGCTGTGCCTCTTTAATCGTTTTAACGACTTTGAATTAAATTTATTTTAATCGCCCATCGTAGATTTCTTGGCACGTTCAATTCCTCTTGTGTTCTTTACTTTCGCCAATATTATTCATATATCTGCACTATCGATTTTCTCCTGACGAGATGATAGTTGAAAGAGCCTTAGAGATATTTCCGTTAATTGCTTTTAAAAGCACACACCTCCACACACACACATATATATATATATATATATATATATATATATATATATATATATGTGTGTGTATCGAGGCAGCATTTTTTCTTTAAGACACATATTATTAAAAATAACCGACAACACTTGTCTGGATATTTTTGTATTGATTCCTTCAATTTTCCGGATTAAAGTCTTAATCTCGGATGAGAATTGACTGATGAAACTGCCGTAATTTACATTTTGGTCCAGAGTACTTTCTGACCCATCTGGGTCCATCTTCAGTGGAATAATGTCAATAAGGTAAAGACCTACATATATATATATATATATATATATATATATATATATATATATATATATATATATATATATATATATATATAGACAACATTCTGATCCAAGAAAGAAGTGCAATGGAATGATACTTTGATCGGACATCGAGAGCACCAATGCAGAAAATGGCAACAAAAATGCACAAAAAGTCACACTGCTCATTATTTAAGGCACAGTGAGAGAAAGGGAGAAAACAGAAAAAAGTGACAAAACACACACGAGAGAGGGAGAGAGTCATAATAACAGCCAAAATAATTCTGGAACCACAGCAATAACATAATAACTCGAAACAACATTCGGGGATTATTGAAATTCAGGATAAAGGGTATTGGTAAAAACCAGGAGAATAAAAATATTTAGATTAGCAAAAGGTTGATTTAGGTTTCAAACAGGAATTATTGGTTGCTCAGAGCTCACTCAAAAAACAGAAAAATTCAAATAGAAATTATTCATAATATCTCAGAGTAGATACAAATCGTTCTACAGTTTATTTTTGTCAATTTTTAGTTCCATTCAGATGAAATTGGTTCATGAACATGTTCAGATTTTTAATTCTAACAGTTTTTGCATATTGTAAACATTGAACAAATAAGTATTTTGAAATATTAAAATATTTGGATTATTTGAATTATTCAGACTACTATTCTCATGCTATTTATAAATTTTCTTTTTACATACTAATCGGTCAGGATGGGAATGGACAGAATTTGATTATTTAAGGAGACTGCTCAACAAATATTTGATTTGTTAACATTGGACTTTAAAACAATCATGTTATAGTCGACTGGGAAGCAGCCCCGTGGTATTGTGTTTTAAAAATGGGAATTATATGCTAGCATATAATAATCTTTTAAATGAATAAATGCAAAAGTTGGACCCATTTCTTGCACTAACTTTAAAGTCTAAACACCTTATTCCAGGTATTTAGGTATTTAATTCCTTCCCACATCGGCAATATGTGACACAAGGTCGGAAAGTGGGGGAAGAGTCAAGCCAGTGCCCCTAAAAAAGGAGCACTCTGGCCTAGCAAAAATAGCCTGGGCAACCCCGTCGGCATTCCCTGGTCAGGGCGCCTCAGGCAGTAAGCGATAAACTTACTCCACCCCAAAGAGGGGAGGCAAGGCCTGGGAGGGTGCACCTCCTAGGACAAAAAGAAGGAGCATTCTGGCCTAGCAAAAATAGCCTGGGCAACCCCGTCGGCATTCCCTGGTCAGGGCGCCTCAGGCAGTAAGCGATAAACTTACTCCACCCCAAAGAGGGGAGGCAAGGCCTGGGAGGGTGCACCTCTTAGGACAAAAAGAAGGAGCATTCTGGCCTAGCAAAAATAGCCTGGGCAACCCCGTCGGCATTCCCTGGTCAGGGCGCCTCAGGCAGTAAGCGATAAACTTACTCCACCCCAAAGAGGGGAGGCAAGGCCTGGGAGGGTGCACCTCCTAGGACAAAAAGAAGGAGCATTCTGGCCTAGCAAAAATAGCCTGGGCAACCCCGTCGGCATTCCCTGGTCAGGGCGCCTCAGGCAGTAAGCGATAAACTTACTCCACCCCAAAGAGGGGAGGCAAGGCCTGGGAGGGTGCACCTCCTAGGACAAAAAGAAGGAGCATTCTGGCCTAGCAAAAATAGCCTGGGCAACCCCGTCGGCATTCCCTGGTCAGGGCGCCTCAGGCAGTAAGCGATAAACTTACTCCACCCCAAAGGGGGGAGGCAAGGCCTGGCAGGGTGCACCTCCTAGGACAACCCAGGACAGTATACCTCAGCCCGACAGGTAAAAGACCACCGAAATGGCCCAGTTCCTGACGGACTGATTGTTGAGAACGAATCCTCGACTGGTATTACCCCATCCCGACGTCCTCAATCAACCGAGGTTAATATAAAGAGACCGAACAGTTAATTCAACTTTGCCATCTTTGTTATATACTGCTTATGTATATGCCACATTAGTCGCAAGGTTAACTAATTTGCATATTGGTTTAAAAAATGCCATTAAATTAATTAACTATTATTTGTTATTGTTTTTTAATTCAACGATTGTTTTTATTTTAATATAACAAATAGTTCTGTTTTGTAATATTGTTTTATTTCCTGGACAAATATTCAGCATTTGTGTTCAAATGTTCCTTTCTTTAAAGTGAGCGACTTGATTTTCAACAAGTTGTGATCTATTTCTAAATTGACAGTGAAAAAGTAAATTGATTTCTTCTTTCTTTTCCTTTCTTTATGGTCACATTTAAAAGATAAATAAATTTGTAATCGAAATTACCAAAATGTGGACAAAATATTAATAAAATTTGAGATTATAAAAATATAATCCTTTCGGTCATGAAATATTATTTTTGTGTGCGCATGAACGTTACTAATAGTGGCATAAATTATTTTAAAGGAAATACAGTTGGAAAATTAGTCAAAAACAAATTATTTGGGTTTACCTACTCATTTTGCCGACCCGACCTTGGGTCACATCTTACTTGTGGGAGTAAGATAAAAACTGGCCTTGTGCCTAACTCCTGGAGAGGAGTAAATCAATACTCATTTGTGACCTATCTGCATTTAAAAATCAAAAAACATTAATATTTAATAGAAGTTAAAAGCATTTTAATTACCCCATGTGTTCGTTGCGAGTAAGGTACATAACCGGACGGGAAGAACCGGCATTTAATTTAATGACCTGAATTCAGGTTTAAATGTAGAAGCCCTTGCTCTCTTCCGGTCCGGTTATGTACCTTACTTTATGTCAATAATCAAGATGGCGACCACGATTATTTTAATCGCAACCAATATTTAGAGTAATTAAGATGCTCCTAACTTCAATTAAATATTAAATATCATTTTTTTAAATCTTCAAATGTATCCTATTTTTACGAAATTTATCATATGTATAAAATTCTCCAGGGAAGACGACGGATGTGATCCCGAACTTCTACGTTACCCTCTATATGTCAAATATCTATGTGCTCCGACCTCTAAGTTGACCTATAGGGACAGAACTTACATCTCTGATGAATAGTCCATTCCCTATGTGTTAAAATAACATATTTAATTTTTAATAGATGTTACAAGCATTTCTAGTTCTGTAAATATCGGATCTGAAGAAAGTCGCCATTTTTGTTTACGTGACTGACTGACTGACTAGACAATTTATTTTGGTTTACCGACTTATTTGTGATCTATTTGCGTTAAAATAATTGGTACTGTTCCAAATGACGCACCTAATTTGTGTGACTTCGCGTCGACAACGATCGGGCATGTTACGGAAGCGCCCGAGCGCTGACGGAATAATATTATTTTTTCTTTCTTTTATCTTATAAAAACATTGACAAAATCCCCCCCCCCCCCAAAAAAAAAACATTATTTTCACAAAAAAAAAAAATGATTTTAATCTATGTATTTTTTCTTTGAATTTATTCGTCTTATATTAGCTTCTGTCAGTCTTCCAGTTAGAGCTTGGCAGTTTGAATGCAGGGCTTGGCTATCGCTAAGAACGGGAGCCCTAATCCTAACGGAAACCTTAACTCTAAACCCTAAACCCTAACCCATTTTTCTTTCTTTCTTTCTTTTATGTTAGCAAGAAGAAAAAAAAGAAAAACAGCGAAACAAATGAGAAAGAAAACATTGACAAAATCTCCCCCCCCCCCAAAAAAAAATGTCTTTCTACACGTTTGATTAAAAATGGTTCATTTAACCCGTCCCCCCCCCCCACACACACTCTACGGTTTGTTCGGTTTGTATCTTTTTATCTATGTATTTTTCCTTTGAATTTATTCGTCTCATATTATCGCCTGCAAGCCTTCTATTAATGCTTGGCGTTTTCGTCTCGGCAACTCTCGGGCGCTTCCGCGACCTGCCCGATTGTTGTCGACGCGAAGTCACGGAAATTAGGCGCGTCATCTGGAACAGTACCAATAATTGATATTTAATAGAAGTTATGAGTCTTTTAAGTTCGCATAAATACCGATCCTGAGCTATACGGCATAATCACGTTGACACACTGAAGATCACCGAAGTTAAGCAACGTTGAGTCTGGTCAGTACCAGATGGGTGACCATTTGGGAATATCAGGCGCTGTTTATGTAGGAGAACGTTGACACCTCCCTGCAAGAACCGGAATATACATGCGACTGGGGACCGCTTGTGAATGTGATATTCCCTAGAAACTTCCTCCTTTGGAGAAAGCCGGTTCAACACGCCCAGGATGAATGCCATACCAGGAACAGGAAGGATAAGATTCTGAGCAAAGTAACCATCTTGTTTAACATAAACAAGTGATTAAACACATGTTAACGCAAATAGGTCATAAATGAGTAGTTAAACCAAAATATATATTTTTTTTTCACTAATTTTCCAACTGTATTTCCTTTAAAATAATTTATGTCGCTATTCGTAACGTTTACGCGTGTATGTTGCATTACTCTGAGATATTAGACAATCGTTCGTTTTAAAGCGCAAAAGTTGAAATGCTCAGCAAAACTAAATTGTACTCACCATAAAATCTATTTGGTATAACTGGAAGCTGAGACTCTAAAGGTTCACTTCTACCATGCCCGTTTTCTGCAATCACACGGAAGAAGTATTCTCTACCTTCAGTCAAGGATAACACACAAAGGTTGGGCATCTCGGCATTGGTACGTCCAATAAAAGTCCAAGTCATTGTGGATCTATCTCTTATTTCAACAACATATTCAGTTATGGGTGAGCTGCCCTCATCCCTTGGGCGCTCCCAATTTAATGTGAGATTATTCCTAGAAATGTTTGCGGTCCTTAAAGGCCCTCGAGGCGGAGTGGGTTGATCTGTAAGGAAGAACAACAATAGTTAGCAAAGAAATCATACAGGTTATGGGCAAACATTATAAAACATAGTAAGACAAAAATATTCAATTCTTTTTTGTGTTGAATACGCACATTTACAAAAAGCTGCACAACATTTAAAGACTACGAAGAAACGATATTGAGGAATTACGACAATCATTTTTCAGTAAAATGTATGATAATAAAGATTAAAAGTTTGATAATTGCTAAGTTATTTTGAAGTAATTTAATTTCTAAGTTGAATAACATAAAAGTCAACAATAATAGCTATATATATATATATATATATATATGAGGATAAAATACACGATATATCATAAAATGAAATGTCGCAGAGACAAGATGTGTGAAAACAATAAAAGGAAAAACAAATTAAACACAGGAAGAAATCATAAAAAACAAGAAATTTACCGGTTTCGTGCAGATCAACGAACGTCTTCTGAAGATGTTCGTTGATCAGTACGAAACCGGTAAATCTCTCGTTTTTGATGATTTCTTCCTGTGTTTAATTTTGTCGTTCCCCCCCATACATTATATATATATATATATATATATATAAGATAATACATTGAAGTTATTTAGTCATTTTTATTCATCTGATTGTTGAAAGCTATTTATATTTTTAATGAAAAGTAATGTGACAAAACCAGATTCATCATGGCTTTTATTATCCTAAAATCAATTCCAATTTATCATAAAGTTTGAGTATAAATAATTTTTTATTCAAATAAAAAATTTATATATAAAAGCCAGTGTTTGTTTGTGTGTTATAAAAATAGATGTTAACAGTTAAAACATTCAAATAAGTTTCAATAAGGGTTAAATTTCTCAAGGAATCTAAAGTCACTATTAAAATTGTACTTAGATTCCATCTGAGATCACTAGGGGCAATTATCCGTTAGGTCCATAAAATAACTGAATTATATCAGAAAATAAAGAAACGAAATTCATTTTTTTAATAGATTTTCTTCGTTTCATGAAACAAAATTACGATTAAACAAAGTATATCTCAGTGAAGAATGTATTTTAAAAAAAGGTTTAAATATTTAAATAATTATTTTTATTGGTATTTTTAAGATTTAAAATAATTCGAATATGTTTCAATTCGTTAAAGGCATTTACCGTTTTAGAGAAGTTTTTTTTTTTTTTTAGAAAACACCACCGTGTTAACAGTTATTTTTTTATTACTTGACCTTATATTGAGAATGTTATTTTTAACTTTTCTTTCAAGGCAGAAAGCGTAAACATGACTATAGCTGAAATTATTTCTGACCTGGCAACGCCGGGTAAAAATATAAAAGAATACATGTTTAATTATTCATAATTTTCGGACTGGTTTATTCAGATTTTGTTATCGCAACCTTTCGCCCCCTCTCGTCATTCTTCGGGTGGTTGATGTCAAACTCGGGAAATGTCATGGAATTTTGAACCCAATCCTTGCAGGTACACTGTATGCATTCGATTTTCCAGAATTTGTGACATTTGTTCAGTTAACTTGTTAAATTGTCTCACTAATGTTTGTTTCCTTGGTGATAAAATTGGAGCTGGTGCTATGCGATTGTTAGAGTTAGGAGTGGATGGAGTAAGTTCAGGGAACTTCTGCCATTACTAACCAGCAGAGCGTTACTGCTGTTGACCAAGGGAAGAGTCTATCAGGCATGTGTATGCAGTGTGATAATGTATAGAAGTGAAGAAATCTGGCAAGTGAAGGTTAAGGATATGTGTCGCGTGGAAAGAAATAATATGAGAATGATATGATAGATGTGTAATGTGAGTCTTAAAGACAGGTTTAGATCTGATGACCTCAAAGGAACATTAAATCTGGACAGTATAGGGAGATTTGTGCAGAAGAGGAGACTTTGTTACTATATTCACGTTGAAAGAATGAATGAGAGTTCTTGGGTTAGTAGATGTAGAGTAGTTGAGGTAGCAGGGTTAGTTGATAGGAGAAGGCTCAGGAAAACATAGGAGGAAGTGATAAGGATGGATTTGAGAGAAAGAGGGATAAATAGAGACCTGGGCAGAGATAGGTTAGTTTCGAGGTCAATTACTACAAGCCGTCCAAGACGTGGCAGCATGGGAAATGGACAAGCCGAATATGGTGATGAAAGAATGGATGAGAGTTCGTTGGTTAGTGCATGTAAAATAGTTGTGGTAGTAAGGTCAGTTGGCATGGGAGGACCAAGGAAAATATGGGAGGAAGTGACAAGGATGGATTTGAGAGAAAAGGGGGATAAATAAAGATGTGACCAGAGAAAGGTTAGTTTGGAAGTCAATTTCTAAAAGCCGTCCAAGACGTGGCAGCATGTGAAACGGATGTTAAACTGACGATGATGATGATGATGATGATGATGAGGAGGAGGAGGATGAAAATGAGGAGAATAAGGAGGAGGAAGAGGATGCCTTTGCTCAGAATTGAACTCAGAATCTCAAGGGAATCTGCACACTTTAACTAACATCTTAGTCGTCTCGGTCTCTGAGTTGACCGCAAGAATGTCACATGGCCTGAAGAATAGAATGCGAACGGTGTTACCGTGGCTCCAATAAAGGGTGCAGTTCAAAATTCCACGATAGTTCCCAAGTTCGAATCAAGGCACCTGAAGAAGGCTGGAGAGCAAAACGGTCGAAACATTGTGGTAACAACAACCAAAATAAGGCAACCAGGCAAAACATTATAAATAATAATAAAACATTTATCTTCCGCAAACATACAGAGAAATATTAAAATAACTTTGATTTGATTCTTCATTTTAGACGAGACAACCTTGTGTATACGTATAAAGTTATATGAATAGTTAATACAAAAGTTAAAATAATTAGTAATTATTGAACTGGATAATACATTATTGTGTTGGTCTGCAACTTTCATACTAAGTTGGATAATGAAGTAAAAGGCAGTGGATATGAAAAGTTACAAATCTAACTTGATTCTATTATTCATCGGAGTCTTTTATCCAAAATAAAGTTTTTAAGAGAAGAGAGAGAAATCAAAAATGCTAAAACGGATGTCGGATGAGAATAAGGAAAATAAACATAATAAAAGACAGTTTCAAAAATTATATCAATTATGGATATATTATTTAAAAATTCATATAAATATGCAAAAGAAATTTTGTTTTATTATTAGAAATTATTTATTAATTAGCACCAGAGCCAGAAGCATAATTAACCATATTTCAGCAACACCTATATTTTTCAGAGATAACTATCGTTAGTCATAAAGATTGGAGTGTCTTTCTAATATTACACCAACAATCTGATGTATATTGACAACACTGATGTCTCAGTTTTCAGCATACTGTGAAAATCCAGAGTAGAAGGATACAATCAGTTTCATCTATCATTCAATCAAAAGTCTTTGGTAAGTAGTCCTTATAAACAACCCACAATTTTATATATAGAATAAATGAATGATTGCCTCCTCACCCCGGGCAATGCTAGGACACGGGTCTTGCTAGTATAGTATAAATGAATTCTTTCACTATCCTATGAAATCAAGGAAATCTTTGAAAGTAATTATAGTATCGAATAATATTGTACTTATAAAGATTTTTGGTAATAAATTAAAGAAAAAAAAAATTGGGCACTAATGGGTTAAAGTTGAATTATCCAGGTTATTCGGAGTACTATTTTGATCTTCGTTGTCATTTCCACAATGTTTCGGCCGATGTAAACTACAAGCTTCTTCAGGTGTATCTTTTTGCATTTGGAAACCTTCTAATGAAACTAGGGAATCTTAATCCACAAGGGTAGATTGTTCTCATTGCATCAGCCACGACCGGATAGAAGCGTTAATTGATGTCAAACTTAATTATCCACATGAACCAATGGCTGTATGGATAAAATAGCTTCTTTGAACAATCAGTTCTAAGTGACAGTCTTCTGGGGGTTGAAGGTTCAATCCTTATTAGAGACAATAATAACTAAGAATAACATAATAATTAATACTTCTAACCGATCATGGCTAACGGAATGAGAACAATCTATCTCCGTGAATTAAATGAATTGTTCAGTTCGTAATTCTGTAACGGTTCCCAAGTTGTAGAAAAATGCACCTGAAGAAGGTTGGAGGTTACATCGGCCGAAACGTGGTGAAAATAACTAGTAATCCGAATAATCAAAATTATCAATCCTCATTTCAAAAATTCCGAAACATGAAAGTTGGAGAGCAACACAAAGAGTATAAGACCCGTAGTTTGATAGGATTATGATATTTAGGTGACAATGAATACATACCGATTGAAATGTTATGCCTTTTCATGGTGCAATACATCTTTTTAATGAGTTATTTTAATGGATTATTATAACTCGATCATATTTAACAAATTATGAAATTTAAATATTATTCTATTTAGTTTGAATACAAAAGAACAGAAACACAATTCACATAATATAACGGTACAGGCACAGGCACAGAAGGACAAGGGCAAACAGAGAAATAAAATCACATCACAGCACTCTAAAAAAAGAGAGAAGAAAAGGAAGAAAAGAAAAAGAAAAAAATATTTCATAAAAAAAAAAAAAATAGAACTAAAAGAAAATCAAACTAAATTATTCAATTTCTGAAAATACATGCATTCTTTCATTTTTATTCATTTTCTAAAATGAATGATTCCGACAAATTCTGGAAACGTAAATACAAATTGTTTCCTGTTGATCTGCAAAATGTTAAAAAATCTCGTACAAGTTTTCTGAAAATCTCGTACGGTTTTTCTGAAAATCTTGTACAACTTTTCTGAAAATATTAACTTTCATATTTTCAAGAATAAATTTACATTATTATATATGTTATATATTCAGCTTCTTTTTTTGTTGTTGATGCTATTGTTTGCACAGATAATATTACTAAACAAGAGATTATTAAGTCCACGGGGCTGGAAATAAACAAAGAATACCACAAAGTAAAAAATGAAACTTGTACAAGGTTCGACATGTTATGTACAGGTTCGAATCTTGTACAAGTTTCATTTTTTACTTTATGGTATTCTTTGTTTATTTCCAGCCCCGTGGACTTAATAATCTCTCGTTTAGCAATATTATCCGTACAAACAGTAGCATGAAAAGAAGCTTAATACATAAGATACTGTATACTGTGGGAAATAAATTTCCAATATTAAATTTTTTTGTATACAACATGTTTTGGTAAAAACAAAATTGTCGTAGCAAATATGCAAAAGTCACCAAAGAAAAGCATAAGTTTTCAAATTCATTTCTCAAAAGAAATGAGCAACTTGTGTTCAATTAAGCGTCTACAACTACTCATTTACAATAGGTTTTGTGCTTGGTCAAAAATGGCCGAGTTGTTAAACAGAAAAGTTGGCATTTTAGCAAGAAGCAAAGTGTAGTATCTGTTCTGATACTACGCATCATCTTTTCTGTCCTCGGTCAGTGAAGGAGAAATCCTTCTAGACTGAGGCAATTTTAATTTTTTGTCCCAATCCAGAGTGTTCCTTAGGGACTGTCTTCATCTTGCTCAGCTCAAATATAGATAACAGGTGATGGAGACTTGTTTTTTTACATCAAAACAAATATATTTTTTTCATTATTTTAATCTAAATGCTATCCTAAATGTTATCAACAATTGAACCACATATGCTTTTAAAATTAAAATACCCGTCCCAGTTCAGATAAAATTAATTTCCCAACAGAACAGTTTGAACTACTGTTATGTCCCCATACGAAGAAGAAAATCAAGATATAATGTTACTAAACTTGATGTCTAGAATCCTTATTCCAATTTTGATCAAAATCCATCACATGATTTTGATTCTAGAAAATGTCTAAAATTTAAGGCTTAAGCTTAAGGAGTCTTAACAAATTGAAATTCAATGAATATTGCTTAATTGGTGCAAATCTGAAATATTTGAAAAATTAAAAAGGGAAGTTATGCCAATATTATGATCTTTAAAACCCCTGAAATTTCGGGAATATCTATTAATTGATGTCTAATACCTATTGTTAAATTTCACAAAAAATCGGAAGTATCTGAATTTTCACGAAGGGCTTCCACCTCCCTCTTTACCTCTTTTGCATAAAACTAAAACTAAATATAGCCCACATTACCCACCCGCGTTTAAAAAAATTCATAATGATCGGTTAATTAGTTTAGGAAAGAATCCTTTACATAGAAATATATAAACATATACACATACCTAACTTTATATAAATAGAGAGTGTAACGCATATTCAGACTACAACAAACAAGGACAAGGAAGATATGACAAAATGCAATAGAGAAAAGTTCCTGAATAGATAAAAAAGAAAAGAAAAAAATGAGCTCTTGTGAAAAGAAGACAGGAAAAGTGGTCACCCCATGCGTGAAGAGAAAACGGATCAATGTTGGAAGAATCTGAATCAAGTAAAAAAAAAAAAAAAAAAAAAGAAGATTTGAACGAGTTTGCGTTCGCTTCATGCTGATTCATTTTGCATCGAATACAAGTGATGTCTGAACCATATCCACAACAGCTAATTTGTTTCACTCGTTACAAGGTAGATATTCATAAGGTTTAAGGGTTGTGTATCATGCAAGAAGAGGAGGTTCTTTCAGTGGTAAACTCAGGCAATACTGAAAGATGGACTGGCAGTGAGGATTCAACCAGGATCATTCTGTAACGACGGGAGGGTCTAGGTTACCTGCTTCGGATGCCCTGAATTTGTCTAGATGTTACTTGCTGCTGAACTTGTTGCACAGAGTCTTGGATCACCTGATGGCTTCGAGTCACCTGGTGGTCACGACGTGACGCATGGCTGCCACGACTCACAGATGCGGGGCGTTCAGCCTGATATAATACTTGATATTCATGACGTGTAGGCATATCTCGCTCAAGACTGTATGCTGTACGAGGGCCAATACTACGTATGGCCTGATGTTCACGCAAGATACGTGACACTTGAGCTGTAAGCGGTGTCGAATGTAGATGTGTGTGCTGAAGTGATGTGTCATAATCAGAGAGGTAAGACGTGTCATAGTCATTGTATAGATTTGTTGTAGTGTATTCGTATCGCGGAACCGTCTCGACGACATAGTAAGTGCTGCTGTGAGGTGCTTCGGTTCTTAAGTAACTCAATTGGTATTCACCACGTTGGCTTGATCGGTGTTCGTGATGACTCGATTGATAGTCTTCGGTTGTTTGAGAAGAGTGTGTATACTTGTGTGTCATGTGACGTGTTCTTTCGTGTGTGTGCTGAGAAACGGATACTGAAGCCTGTGAGCCTTGGTAGACTTGCAAAGCGGATTGACTCTCTGTTAAAGAAAAGATACCCAAAATATCGAATGAATTTTTAGCACTTACAATATTTCTCTGAGAACCAGAAATTATTTGTACAAGAAGCAAGGCCATCCCTATAACAGGCCGAGAGATCGAACATTTGTGGTCTTTTACTGGAAGCAAAATTTCCAGTCAGCCAGCAGATATCTTTTTAGCTATTAGCACTTCACTTTCATTGCTCAGAGAAAATTTCATTCTGAAAGGGAATTCGGTGTAAATCCATAACTCCCCCTCCCCTCCTCGAAAATCGCATTTACAAATGAAAACTCTTATATATACTTACGTATCAGGCAAAAAAAAAGTATCCTCACCAAAAATAAGGAAAAATTATCACGTAGAATTTTAATTAAAATTAAAAATCAATTTTATCATATTTTGCATGATTCACGATTGACCTGAGCGCAGTTATGAAGAGTTGTATAAAATAGGGGAAGTAAGAGTCTCCTAAGAGGTCGTACTTAGGAGTTAACAAAGCTCCCCGCACTCCCCATGTTAAGAATGGCTTTCTAAATTTTTAATTTTAATTAAAATTCTACTCAATAATTTTTCATAAGTTTTGGTGAGGATACTTATTTTTGCCTGATACGTAAGTATATCAAAGAGTTTTTTTTTTTGTAAATGCGATTTTCGTGGGGCGGAGGGGGGGGGGAGTTATGAACTTGAACTGAAAAATCTAACCCATCAAATTTATTTCAGCTGAGATTCTGTATTACATCATAAAGTACATTTGGATTATAAATTTGTGCATTTACTGTAAAAAAGTCAAAATTAAATTACAAACTATTTTTTTCGCCATTATCAATTAAAAAAACAAAAAAAACAGTAATTCATACTTGCTCGTTAGTTTTATATATTTTGTAAAAATTTCATGTCTTCATCTTTTTTACGGTTTTCTTTTCAGCATTATTTATTCATGTAATAGCATTTTTTATGCCTTTGTGTACTCAAGGAGTTACCTGTCTCTTCATTTATAGAAATTCTTCAATGATTATCAAATTTATTAATTAGTTCATCGTTGTTCTTATTATTTTGTATGTAAAACACATAAAAACATCAAACCAATCTCACAGGGGAATCTTCCCTCTGTTCTGCTATATAAATTATCAAAGGAAATTCATATCGTTTCCAATAAAAGACCGCAGTTGCATGATCGCCTGGATTTTTATAGGAAGGCCTTGATAAGAAGTTAATTATTATGTTCCTTTGTTTTTTTGTCTTTTTTAAGTTATTTTTTTATATTCACAAATTATTGTTATTTTATAATTATATTTTTCTTTTAAGAGTTACAAGTAAAATTAATACTAGAATCAATATAGAAAAATTAGTTTTTAAATTTTATTTAAGGACGTATTATTTTTATTTAAATATTTTAGAATATTAATATCAATAATTTTATTCATCAAAATTGAATAATAATATTAATATAAATAAATTTGATTCATCAAAATTGAATAATATTAATATAAATAAATTTGATTCATCAAAATTGAATAATAATATTAATATCAATAAATTTGATTTATCAAAATTGAATAATATTAATATAAATAAATTTGATTCCTCAAAATTGAATAATAATATTAATATAAATAAATTTGATTCCTTAAAATTGAATAATAATATTAATATCAATAAATTTGATTCATCAAAATTGAATAATAATAATAATATCAATATATTTGAATAATAATATATTTTGAGCATTTGGAATATTTTTATTAGAAATGTGAACTTTATAATTATTTTTTCAGATAATTATTTTTAAGATGATGTTACATAGGTTTGAAGTTTAGAAGGCTGTGACAATGCTGTGAAAGGTTATGAGCACCGGATAAATTAAAAGAATAGATGGGTGAGAAACAAGATGATAGTAGACATAAAACGATAATATGTAATGTGATAGTTTTATTTTATTTTCTACTTGCTGTTTTTTATATTGGTACATCCGGCCAACTTACTTTGAAAATGAGCTTTTACCTCGAAATATTAGAAAAACTTGGACACCAAATAATACACAATTAACTGAAGACGAAACAAAAAACAGTAAGTAGAAAATAAAATTATTACATATTGTCTCTATTATCATCTTGTCTCTCACTCAGACATTCTTTCAAATTTATCTGATGCCCATAACCTTATGTTGCATTGTCATAACCTTCTAAATCTCAAACCTATCTAATTAATTTAAAGATTTGAACAAGAAAAAGACATTATACATTAAAGTATGAAGTATTTAGAAAATATCTTGCCAAATTGTTAGTAAATGTACACCCACCTATAAATTTTATTTTAACATATTAAAAATATTTTTTTTACTTTAAAAATTTAATTTAGTTATTTTACAACTATAAAAAAATATTGTACTTGTATTAAATAAAAATATTTATTCAATTTTTTTATATAAAATCAGTATTATTTTTATAAAGTTACTATTATTTGTTATACAATCAATATTATTTTTTTATAAAATCAATATTATTTTTTATAAAATCAGTATTATTTTTTTTATAAAATCAGTATTATCTTTTATAAAATTAAAATTATTTTTTATAAAATCAAAATTATTTTTTTATAAAATCAGTATTATTTAAGACAAGATTATGTATTTAATTACAAGCTTAAAATTAAAGAGTATACACTGGATGGTTTAACTAATCAGTATAATTTTATAAAAACATATTATTTTATATAAAGTTAATGAATTAAAAATTACTATTTTCATTTTAAATCACAATGTAAAATTAAAATTTTTAAATATGTACTTTTATGTTAATTATAATTTTGTTATTATATATCTGGTAAATTTTTATTAAATATTTGGAAAATTAATTATATTTGTTTTTAAACAAATATGATAATTAATTTTCAAAATATTTGCTACATGAAAAAATAAAAATCATTTATATTCTTTGATAAATTGAGACAATTGAAATACTTACCGATTGGATTCTTTGGAAGAACGATTGATTCCGTTTCCAAAGGTACACTGGTACCGACTTCATTGAGGGCCATTACTCTAAACTTATAAGCATCACCTGGAACCAGATTTCTAATGTAGGCACTAGTGGCATCGGCAGACACCCGGGTCGCCCTACGCCACGTCACATTACGCCTGTCAAGTTTTTCAACAATATAACCAAGAATTCGTGCTCCACCCTCGTCTTCGGACGCTTGCCACACAATGGTGACATTTTCCTCGTTTATCTCTTTGACAACAATGGGTCCCAGAGGAGGAGATGGGCGACCTAAAATAACAAAAAATAGTAATTTATTTCATTTATAAACAGATTTATAAAATGTTGTTGTTATTTACGTTTAGTTGGCATGGTTATTATTGGGGCAATGTTCAAAACATCTCGCTTCAGGTCCAGAGAAAATATTTCACCTTTTCCCTGATTAATGGTGTAAAGCATACGTGTTCTTTTACAGGGACGTTCACCCTCGCGTTCATTATATTTTCAAATACTCAAATCCAAATTATATCACTTATCAAGGCCCAAAAGCCACTCTGTGAAACTATCATGCTCCGAAGGGTGTATCTTGCTGTGACTATACCGACAGAGATATTCCGGGGTGAAATCTTATCATCCTGATACGGGGCCACAAGATTCTGAAATACGATAATCACATCCCTGTTTAGAGCAGCGGTTGACCATTGTCTTGACCCCATATTGTCTTTTAATCCTCAAAAGCATGACTGACTGAATGAGTAATAAATGGTCGCATTAGGTGTTAGTCAGTTGTTATAACCATAGACAGAAGGATCATTACTTATCTTTTTATACTGATGAGCCACCACTTATCAAGGCCCAAAGGCCACTCAAGGATAAGGATTAATCAGTAGGACGATGAACAACACCATGAAAGGATTTAAAACGATTAGTAGAATAGGCAGAATTTGACTATTTAAGAGGACAGCTCAACAAATATTTGTTAACATTGGACTTGAAAACGACCATGTTGTAGTCAGCTGGGAAGTAGTATGGCAATGTTACAACCTAAGAGAGTAGGATCATTCATCAGAATGCATTTTTAAGTGAAAATTATAGATGTTTTTTAAACGAAGTAAAAAATACTATTACTAATGGAGATTTGGTATCTGTCTGTCTGAAGCTGAAACTATACTATTATTTCTATTAATGCT
>OY744536.1:77945704-77978204 GCA_963556195.1 Sepiola atlantica | reverse complement strand
CCAATTTCTGATACTACCAGCGGGCCACATGGTGGCGATGGAGTTTCTAAAACAAAAGATATAAAAGTTATTATTAGAATTATTTACAAACCCTAAAAGCATATAAAGTCAATATACATATATATATACATATATATAATTATTATTTATAATAAATATTTTTAAATATGCACACACACACACACACACACACCCACATATATATATATATATATATATATATATATAAAAATAATAATATTCTTCAAATCAATAAAACGAATGTTATTTTTTTAAATGTATTTATTTAAAATTGTACTGTTTTATTCGACGGGACGACATAATTCGATTTTGAAACAATTCATTTTAAAATAGTTAAAGTCTGAATTTTTTTACCATAGCAATTAATCACATTGCTAATCTAATTTTTTTTTAGTGTATGCGAAAGGTGGTAACGTACGTACGAACATGTAGTGGATTAGTGTAATATTATATAGATTCGGATAGTAAGTACTAGATAGATGTACATACCATACTGTCGTATTGGTACGACTGGTTTCTGAGTGTACAAAGCCTTGCTTTTACCAACAGCATTTTCAGCTGTGACTCTGAAGTCATATTGATTTCCTTCTTTGAGATTTCGTACAACTGAATAGGTCTCAAGAGTTGTGGTAGCAACTTTCCATTCCTTAGAATCGGTTTCTTTGACTTCCAGGATGTAACCAATCAACTTGGAACCACCATCATAATAGGGTGGGAACCATTCCATCGTCACTGAGCTTTCGGTAACTTGGCAAGATTGTAACGAACCAGAGGGAACTTCCGGTTTTTCTGTAAAGAAAACAATACAAAAATAAAAAACACTTATTATATAAGTCGGGGAAACAGGAAGCAAGAAGGGAATTCCAAACGTAAGCAGTACAAGGAAAGAAGCTATTAGACTAGGAAACGATGAAAAAAAATTATATATCTTTAAAAACTTTTATTCGCCCCCAAACAAGAAATATTGCCACTGAGACATAAAGGGCTATTGTGAATAGGAGGTAAATTTATAGGGGCGTCTTAAGTGGGGAGTTGTGCAGCAAGATGTTTGTTCACATTACATTTAAATTTCTGCATGTTCGTACAGTCGGGGAAACAGGGAACAGAGAGAGAATTCCAAAGGCAAGCCGTCCGAGGAAAGAGGCTATTAGAGTAGAAAGTTTTCTGGGTTCCAGCGCCCTCTAACGTGAAGGGGTTGGATTTTGCTGCTTGTTGGGTTGGTCAGGGGCATTTTCATTGATGGGGTACAAGTACAGGAAGTTCGTTGGAGCACATTCCATGGAAGTACTTTGAGACAAGCACAGGGATGCAACATTGCAACGATGGGACCGGAGGTGGAGATTGGCAGACAGTATGGGACCTTTTAGGTTAGAGACTCTTTTTGCACTCTCTCCAAGAGGAATAGACTAGTGGTTGGTGCACCAGCCAAGATATGGCCACAATACTCCATGCATGGGCTAATGGTGGCTTTATAGAGCTATAGGATACTGGCAAGTGTGAGAAGTTTTCTAGCCCGGTAGAGGGAGCACGCCTTCTAAGCAGTATCTTCTATGTATTTATTCCAATTCGTGTTGCCTGTAAATGTTAAGCCAAGGAGTTTAGTCAATTTTTGTTCTACGAGAATCCTTCGAGCTCTGATATCGGCAATATTAAAAAGGCCAAATTTTATTTTAGGTTTGTGAAATCAGACAGGATTCTATCAAGTTTCTCAATTATGTTTTCTTACCGTTAAAACCAAACGAACGTCACTTTTTTAAATGGCTTTTATTTAAAATTGTATTGTTTTAGTCAAAGGGGAAACATAATTTGATTTGGGAAAAATTCATTTTAAAATGGGTAAAGTCGGAATTGTTTACCTTAGCGACATCAGACTAATCACCAATCACCACATTTGCTAATTAGACGACCTCATTTTTTTGTAAATTTGTGTGAAAGGTGATATAGCATAAGTACGAACATGAAATGGCTTGGCGTATTATTATTTTATAGATTGAGTGAACTGACATACAATTATTTATTAATATTTTAATGTCAGTAAATAAAAAGATGCTGAATAATCGGACAAAACTGTTTTACCTGGAGGTTTCTGGCAGTTGACAACGTCGGAGAATGCGAAAGCGCCTTCCCCTTCATCGTTGAGAGCGCACAACCTGAATTGATAGTTTCTACCCTCGAGAAGTTTGCCGACAGTAAATTCTCTTGTAGCAGCAGTCACTTCATCAACAGAAATCCATAGCATGCGCGTCATGTCACGTCTTTCGATTGAATATGTGTTAATGGGCAAGCCACCAGTATGCTTGGGAGGTTCCCATTTGAGAGTTGCAAAATCTGCTCCAACATTAGTGACTTGAAGACGCATTGGTGCTGATGGTTTGTCTGAAAATAAACAAATAATTAGTTTTAATGCTACACGTGTAGTACAAAGAAATTAGAAATAAACAAATACTTAGTTTTAATGCTACGCGTGTAGTACAAAGATATTGGAAATGAACAAATAAGTAGTTTTAATGCTACGCGTGTAGTACAAAGATATTGGAAATGAACAAATAATTAGTTTTAATGCTATGTGTGTAGTACAAAGATATTGGAAATAAACAAATACTTAGTTTTAATGCTACGCGTGTAGTACAAAGATATTGGAAATAAACAAATACTTAGTTTTAATGCTACGCGTGTAGTACAAAGATATTGGAAATAAACAAATAATTATAAAAACCACAAAATTAAAGTTTAAATGCTACATGTATAGCACAGAAATATGACAAATAGACAATAAACAATGTACAACAGAACAAATAAATGTTCAGTCTTTTTTTCTTCATCTAGACCAGGGGGTTACTAAACCTATTTTGCTTGTGAACAAGAGAGCTATTTATCAAAAAAAAATCAAACATTTGTTTCTAGGTTTGTAAAAACTTACAATGAATCAATTTCGTTATATTCATAACATAAAATTCAAATGCAAATCTTGAAAATTTCAATAAACACATGTACATCAGCAAAATCCCACCCCTTTAAATTCCCAGTAATACAACAAAATAGAAACTTTTCTTCATAAGCCCCTCAAAGCTTTTGTGGACCCCATTGGGAATTCCCTGATCTAGGCATTAACGGCATAGGATGATGTCATAATAAATAATTGTTTGCTAAACATTTCTTAGATAATCGTGATAAAAAATAAACGAATAAACCCAACAAAAAAAAACAACACAAAAAATTAAGTTTTTGTTTGCAAAAGTGAATAAAAAATAAAATCAGTAAAACTAATCAGTTTCAAATTAACAAGCTTTTAATTACTTCAAGGATTTATATTATCAGAAACTATTGAAGCTATAAAAGTTAAGTTTATGGAAAAAAATCAGAATTTACTTAATCTCTTTCCCTTTTATTTTTTATTTTCTAATTACCTGTTTAAAATAAGGCATTTTTTAATTTGCTTAATTATCCCTTTTATATATTTGATTAACTGAATTTGAGAATAGTTTTTATAAAATTATAAAAATTTTGCAAGTCATATGCATTTGGAATTCATCCTGTTACTATTATCATAAGTATTCTCGGTGTAAACATTACATAAGCATGCACACACACACACACACACACACACACGTACATACATATATATGTATACGGAATTGAAGGAGAAAATATGAGAAAAATCTAAGTTTATTTGTTTTATTTTAATTATACCCCAAACAGTTTCGTCTACATTTCTCACAGCATTAATTTTGTGAAGTGAAATTTTACTTTCAAATAAAATCATTTACATTTATTAAAAAAAATAATTATCTTTTTCTCAGTATCCGTTTCAATTTGGAATCTTGAAAACAATACAGAAATAAACTAGTGAAAAGGTATTCTTTTATATTTTGAAAATAGCAACTAAAACACCACAACTGCTAAAGAAAATGACTTGCATTTAGAAATAAACACAAGAAAAAATGAGCAGAGTGAGACTGTTCACACTGCACAAAGAACTAAAAGTGCTTGAGAAGAAAACGGGAAATTATCGACGAACGAAGCGTCGTGGGCATGTAACTTTAGTTTCAGTGATAGAACGCAAATACTCAGGATTGGAAAAAAAATGTTCAGAATGCTCGGGATAATCAGGGAAAAAGTTGATGATTCTAATAACCAGGGAAAGAGCAAAGAATTCATTTTCCAGAAGAACTTACCGTAAGGACTCTTGACATAAAACGGTTCCGACGTCATCAATGGTTCAGAAAATCCTGCACTGTTTTCAGCAAATACTCTTGCTTGGTACTCATTGCCCTCGGTTAAGAAGGAAAGCTGGCAAGAGAAACTATTCGCATCAACTCTCGTGCCGAGAGTCCAAGCAGATCTCCATGTTTCTCGATATTCTGTGATGTAACCGATAATTGCAGATCCTCCATTATTTTCACTTGGTTTCCAGGAAAGAACGGCAGAATCTCGGCCGATGTCAGTAACAACCAGCGGACCAATTGGTGGTGATGGGGCATCTGTAAGAACAAATAATGTCAGTTTAATAGTCTATAGACTAGCGGGGAATTCCATGGAAAATTAATAAAAATAGACTTTAATTTTCATTATAATTAATGATTTATTTGCATATTGGAACATTTTATTGATTTTCAGCTGAGAAGTTGATTTATTTTTTAATCGTTTCAAATGTTCTTATAAAGAAAAAAGGAAATTATTAAATTTGGATTTATTTGTAAAAAATATGAATTCTAAAAATCAATTGACTTTGAAACAATTGTAAAAAATTTTTTCGTATGACAATCTTTTCGGATTTAGTTTGGTCACATTGAAAGAATGGATGAGAGTTCTTGGTCCTTGGCTTAATATATGTAGAACAGTTGAGATAGCAGAGTTAGTTGGCAGGGGAAGGCCAATGGAAACATGGGAGGAAGTGATAAGAATCGATTTGAGGGAAAGAGGTATAAATAAAGACCTAGTCAGTAATAGGTCAATTCGGAAGGCAATTTCTACAAACCGTCCAACACATGCTAGCATGTAAAACGGATGTTAAACCGATGATGATGGTGATGGTGATGATGATGATGATGATGATGATGATGATGATGATGATGATGATGTATATTTGTGTGTATACGTAACTATAGTAAAATATTGTAACTCAGAGAACATTTTTCTGAACATGTCAATGGGTTGTTTTTTCCTATCGGTGCATCAATGCTCTTTTATTAATTTACAAAAATGTTCAACCCTAACCCACCTCACTTAGTTTTTCTCTCAGGGGATGATGTTGAATTCAAAAATATGTTATTAAAAGTAAATTTTAATGTAAAAAAAGAAGCAATAAAATAGATGCTTACAAATTCGTTTTTCTGGCGCCACAGGATGTGGAATCGCAACAATTTGACTTGCTCCAGCCTCGTTCTCAGCTGATACACCAAAGATATAAACTCTCTCGGTACTAAGTCTTTTGGCTGTGAAGATATTAACAAACGATTCCACTGAGCTAATGGCTGCCCAGCGGCCAGCGGTTCCATCCTCACGGGCATAAATGTGATATGCCTTTATGTTGGCACCGCCATCATGTCTCGGTTCACTCCACTCAATTGTGCAATAATCGCTACCAACTGCCAGCACTCTAACATTCGCAGGTGCAGATGGAGGATCTGAAAGGAAAAGAGAATAATTAGATTTTATAACTAACCATTTTGTCTTAAAATTATAATGACGCTTAATGTTTCTTATAGATTATCACTAATGTCTTAAAATTATGATGACACTTAACGTTTCGTTTATCAATGATTCTTATAGATTATCACTAATGTCTTAAAATTATGATAATTCTTAACGTTTCGTTTATCAATGTTTCTTATTGATTATCACTAATGTCTTAAAATTATGATGATTCTTAACGTTTCGTTTATCAATTATTCTTATAGATTATCACTAATGTCTTAAAATTATGATAATTGTTGACGTTTCGTTTATCAATGTTTCTTATTGATTATCACTTATGTCCTAAAATTATGATGGCTCTTAATTTTTCTTTTATCAATGTTTCTTTATAGATTATCACTAATGTCTTAAAATTATGATGGCTTTTATTGTTTCTTTTATCAATGTTTCTTTATAGATTATCACAAATGTCTTAAAATTATGATGACTCTTGATGTTTCTTGTATCAATGTTTCTTATAGATTATCACAAATGTCTTAAAATTATGATGACTCTTGATGTTTCTTGTATCAATGTTTCTTATAGATTATCAATACTGTCCTAATATACAGAAAATTAATATTCATTTAATTTAAATCCTCCTGTAAATAGTTTATATGTTCATGCTAAATTAATGCACGTGTCGGAAAATAAAACCACTAAAAAGCCATGGTCAATAAATACATTTGATTTATTAATAATTTTCTACAACGAACTATAAAGACCATAAATGATACATGTATACATAGATTAAACATTAAATTAAATACATTGTTCCCAATCACAATAGAATGCACAAAGTTATCACTAAAAAGGTACATATGCGTCTGCTAAGAACAAAGATATTTACATTTTCTCATGGCGTCTATTCTGTTCAGAGGAAGCACACTGAACGCGATATTGACAGTAGCACTTCTAAGCAGAAAAATGAAGAAGAATTGTAATCTTAATTCTTGACTACGTGTTGGTAAAAGAGTCGTTACAAAATAGCATGTTGGCAATGGAATTTAGAGATTTTTTTCTTACCAAGGGGCATAACTCTAGTGTATGAAATAATTTCTACTCAAAGCGAGATAACTGTGATTCCCAAGCTCTAGTTCCTACATTAGCTTTAAATTCACAAAATATGTTCTTGCAAAATAATAAAATTTATACTTTGAAAATATCATTTAAAGTCATCACAAACGTCTATTTAAAATTGGTGAAATAATAATAATAATAATAATAATAATAATAATAATAATAATAATAATAATAATAATAATAATAATAATAATAATAATAATAATAATAAACACAAGAGGAATAAATTCTCATACCAAGTTTCGTCTTTGGACAAGCGCTGTCATAGCAATCCAAAGCTGGGCCTTCTCCTTCTTTATTAATAGCTCTGACTCTGAAGAAGTATTCGTAGTTGACAACAAGGTTTCTGGCAATGAATCTCGTAGTGTATTGATCCACAGTTCCAGCTCTGCCCCAGATTTTCCTCCTGAATTCTCGGATCTCAATGGCGTACATAGTAATAGGTGTTCCACCATCACTTAGAGATGGCGACCACTCGATTTCGGCAGAGTTTTCAGTAACATTCAAAATTTTCAAAGGTCCAACTGGAGCTGAAGGTAATTCTGTAAAAAAAAAATAAACGTTGTAAATATTTATAAATCAGAATTGTCTAAAAGAAAAATAGAAATAAATATTAGAAGAAGTTTAGTTATTAAAAAGCAGTGACAATGTGATATTTGGTTGAAGACACTTTTTTTTTTATTTTGAAGACTTAGATCTTGAGGGACGATCACATAATGGACGTGGCATTGCCCTGGATGATGGCTAGGGAGCTGTATTTGGCACTTTTTTCTTCTTTCGGCGATCTGTACTGTGGTGCCAGGGTTGATAGTATTAAAGTAATTTACGTTGCTATCTGACATTATTACTGCATGGTAGTAATTAGTAATAATTAATAATGCTTGCAACATTGTGCATAGTATGTAAAGAGATTGATTATTGAAAACAGTGGCAATATGATATTAAGTTGAAGACACAAAATCATACGAGGTAGATAAACGTTTATGAATTCAACAATTATCAATTAAATATTTACCAACATAGTATACCGAATCAAAGATGGTATGGTGTCTGATTTTTTAAATATTTCGAAGTAAACCTCCTTCTCAAAAAAAGTCTGAAATCTCCCTTTAAATCTATAAGCAGAAATGTTGTGAATTATGTAGCCAACTTTGACTCGTTTCTCCGATAGTTGGAATATTTTTTTGGTTGTTGTAAACTCTGTCTAGCTCACACTTAGCGTTAAAAGGGTGTTGTAGTTTGCTTGAAGCATTGCGCGTAGTGTGTAAGAAGTTTGGTTATTGAAAGCAGTGACAATGCGAAATTAGGTTGAAGACACTTTTTGATAGAAAGATAGAAGCAACGGTAGATAAAACGACAATATTGATGAATTCAATAATTATCGATTAAATGTTTATCAATTAATTGCATGGTATCAAAAATGGTACAGTATCAGTTTTTACTTATATTTCGAGGTATACCTCCTTCTCAAAAGTCCTAATAAATAAAGATAAGTTTTATAGGAATAAACAGTAAAATATCCCCAAATCAAGTAAATATAAGTTATTTTGACAAGAAATCAAATCTTTGATATTTAAGTAAAATAATAGTTAATCATTATCATTGGTATGATTATTCTATTGTTTATGATGAAGATATATCATAACTGGAATGTGTACTGTTACAATGGTGAAAATAATAGCAATTATTTAGTAAGAGAAAATCATATTGAAGAAGAATCAAGAGGAAACATGTACGTACCAAATGGACTCTTAATCATAACAGGGTAGTCCATATCCAATGGTGGACTGTATCCAATTCTGTTCAATGCAATAACACGGAAAAAGAAGGAATCTCCTTGAATCAGATTCTTGATTGTTACAAACGTGTCATCAAAGACTCTCTCTGCAAGATGCCATGTGATTCGGTTAGCTTCTCGTTTCTCTATGATGTATTCAGAGATCATGCTTCCGCCGTCATTAGCGGGTGGTTTCCATTCAAGGGAAACTGACTCATTGGTGATGTCAACAATGCTGAGAGGACCAACTGGAGCGCCAGGAACAGCTAGAAAGTAGTAAAAAAAACATTTAAAATTTAATAACAATTGCCTAAAATACACGATTTATACTTTATCACTATTTTCGAAACTAAGAAAAACGTATTATCGCTTACTTCAAATTATAAATCCTCCACTCTATAATAAAGGCCAATGTGTATTTATTTGTACAGTTATATACATAGAGAAATATATGTTTTTTTTTTTTTTTTTTTTTGTCTGGTGCTTCGAACAGGCGTGTTCAGGCTTGCTGGTTGTTCAACTCGCCCTGGCTGATGTGAGGATCCTGTGAGACAAAGGAACCGCACCAGCATGTGCTTGCATGTGCACGATAGAATTGGTGTCGGCTTGCCTGCACGCCGTGTATCCGACAATTTGGGGTTGGTCCGGGATATTAGCGAGGTAGGCATCAAGAGAGCGCTTAAATTGTTCCACAGCAGCATTTTTTATATCCCGAATACACCTAGGCATGGCATTGAAGAGTTGTGACCCCTGTACAGGTAAGCTCGTTTCAAAAATGGTTCGTATTTTCCCACCAGTTTTTAGCGAGGGAACAATACAGTGCCTCCCGCGGCGTTCATTGTCTCATGTACTTCCTTACCGTCACTTAAAAGTTAACGAATAAAAGTTAGCACACAGGACGAAACAATTTCAAGTGTTGAAGGAAAGAAATCCTCGACTCTAAATAAAAAGTCAACAGGTGGTGTTTTTTTCCTTTAGGTCATCAGAAGTGATAACAATAATTTATATATTAAAAATTAAGTCTATGATTTTATACGAATATTAGTGCGAATACTGGCGAAGCATAATTTTTTATTTTTATATATATATATTTATATATATATAAATATAAACAAATAATTTTTTTTTCAATTTGACATAATAGATATTGTACGTTTACAATCTTTATTCCCATCTTTTACTTGTTGATATAATTGCTCTATCTCGTATATCGAGCATCAATTCTTTCATGATAGGTCTTAATTTAAAAGTATATATTATTATCATATTTTTCTGTTCTTTACCTTATGTGTATATATATATATATATATATATATATATATATATATAGAGAGAGAGAGAGAGAGAGAGAGAGAGAGAGAGAGAGAGGGCACTAGACTTTGCTGTTACTGGCTCGCAAGCCTACCAACTGCGACTAAGACGGCACTGCACAAATCTGCTGGGCACACTACGTGCTGACCTCAAGCAGGCGGGACTAGGACCACTACGTACAGCGAAACAACTTCATTGCCTACGACAACTTGCGCATGACAAGGCCAGATGGCCTGGGACTAGCATGGAGGACTGATTGCAGCTACGGGATGTCATTTGTACTACCGTAGCCGCAGAACACAGTTTTTAATAAATAAAAATAATATATATATATGTATAAACAAATTTAAAAAATTTCAAAACATTCTTTTCACGTCACAAACGCACTACATATTTTCAAATATTGTACTTGTATGTTATTTCTTCAAATCAATCATCTTGAGAAAATCTTGAAATAAAGACGAAACGTTGATGAATATATAAATAATTTTGGTTTTTCCTTTTCCATCATGTTAAAATATTATTTCCATGATTTTATTTTCATCATATATATATATATATATATATATATATATATATACTTCCATCCTGTCATGTAAAAGTTAGCGAGTGAAACACATGCCTTTTTCTCTTTTTCTATCCCCCAGACAAAACCATTTCAAGTGGTGAGAGGAAGTGAAAAAGCAAATTGCAAGTCAGACAATCACTTCAGACTTACCTCACCACCTGAAATGAATTCGGAAAGACATGCATCACTTTATAATAAAAAGTAAACAGTGGGTGTTTTTTTTTAGGTCATCAGAAATGATAAGAATAATAATTTATATAAGAAAAATTAAATTACTCGCATAATTTTATGATTTTATATTAATATTTTAGTAATATAGCTAGATAAATATCGACTGCGAACACTGGGGAAGCATAATTTACTTCCATCATTTTTGAAAGAGTGTGTACACTAATATATTAGAATATTTGATAACTTACATTTTTTTATACATAAAATAATTGGGTGCTTTCACAGATTAGGAGCCACGCTAGCTTTAACCCCGTCGTTAGGGTTACGGTTAGGGTCAAAGTTAGTGTGGGTCCTAATCTGTGAAAGTACTAATAATTGTTTCGTTTTTTTAGTAGGATACTTTCAAAGATAGTAAAAACAGCTCACTGTTACTTAAATCAATAATACAACACGGTCTTTTGAAATACTGTATATATAGTAGAAAGCAAAGACCCAAACAGTTATTTATGTGCCTAATTTGCATAACTATTTTTTAAACAGTTTATAATTAATTAATGGTTGGTGTTATTCATTTGTAAGTTTATTGTCCTATTCTCATGTATATATGTAATAGTTTTGTTGATATTAACAGTAATTAAAGTGATTTAATAAAAAAAAGATAAATTATCGAAACTTTTCTTAAAATGTTATTTTCATTAATTTTCAAGGGAGGTAATTTAAATGAAAACCATTAGTTTTTAAAATGAATATAGATTAATATTAAAGATAGGTAATTATACATATATATAATTATACGTTTAAAATAAATACTTGGAGCTAGGTTAATAACCGTCGAATGGCAAGTAGCTTTTTTTGCTTTGTGTGTGTGATATATATATATATATATATATATATATATATATATATATATATATATATTATGTTGTATTATAGTGAGCTGTTTTGATGGTAATATAAGTTTGATAAATGAAAAAAAAACTTTCGCATTTATTCATTCAGAAGATAATCAAACTCAAGTTGCTATTCGATGAGTACATATTAAAATGTGGCAAAAACGCTGTATCATTGTATCATCAAAATAGAAATTCTTACCAATAGGTTTCCTTGGAATTAAGATGCCCGATTCCAAAGGTTTGCTGGCACCAACCCTGTTGATTGCATAGATACGGAAGTAGTAAGACTGTTCAGCCATGAGTGCCGTTACCCTCAGGTATTCTACGTCACTTGTATCGACAGGAATCCAGTTTGTACCATCATTTGTTATTTCAATACAATAATGGAGGATGGCTGATCCGCCATTACTATTAGGAGATTGCCATTCAAGGATTGCTGAATTTGACGTGATAGAGCTGAACGTGACTGGTCCGACTGGTGTAGTTGGTACCGCTGAAATGATGAAAACAGATTAGTTTTAGCATTAGATTCAACGTGAAAATATAGTAAGCAATTGTATGTAGTTCAAACGAATGAAGGATATCAGTAACACCTAATTGTTTGGTCATATATATATACACTTTTAATATTTGATATTGATGTCAGCGATTGAATCATTTCCTGACAATTACATTGTATACAGTTTAATAAGTTCACATTAAAGGCCCAGAAACAAAAATGAGTCAAGTGTATTTGATCTGTGATTTTTGTCGCATACGTGTTCTTCTTTAGTAGGGCAGAAAAATAAATGAAGAGGACTAAGGTCTGGTGAACGAGGAGACGACTCAACAGGACCTTGTCTTCCAATCCAATGAGAAAAACTACCATTCAACTACGTAACTCTAACCTTCATAATCAGTGGGAAAAAATAACATTTTGTATTTCATTTGGATTTTTCCTTCACTGATGGAGGACATAAAAGATGAAGTGCAGTATCAGAACAGATACTACACTTTGAAATATTAATTTGCACAAAATATAAAGAAATTACATTTGGAACAAATTAGATACTACGCTTTGATCCTACCCAATGCCGAGTTCAATAAGTCTTGGTTAAAAAAATTAGACGAATTCCCATTACTTTGTTATAACCGTTAGAGATTTTTAACTTATATTTCTCTAGTGTTAGAATGGCCCTAAGAAATACTAGCTCTGTATTTATTTACCTCCTCTCCAGGAGGTTAGGCACAAGGCCAGTTTTATCTTACTCCCACAAGGTAAGATGTGATCCAAGGTCGGGTCGGGACAGTGGGACTTGAAAAGCCAGCGCCCGAGAAGGTGAGCACTCTGGCCATTAAAAATTGCCTGGGATTCCCCAGACAGTAAGCAATAAACTTACTTCTCCCCAAAGAGAGGAGGTAAAGCCTGGGAGGGTGGACCTCCTAGAACTGCACAGGATAAACCCACAGATAGGCGTAAATCAAGCCCCGAAGGCCAAGACAATACCAGTCTATGGGGTGCAGTATCCATCAGAACAGATACTACACTTTGATCTTGGCCAAAAGCAAAGGATTGAATGTCTTTTACAAACTGCTAACATTGTAACAGTGTTACACTAAACACAATTATACCAATAAAACTTTGCTTAATTATTTTTTTATTTTCATAACTTGCCGAAAATAATTACTTAACTGTAGTTAAGTAATTATTTTCGGCCAGATTTTCGGCCAGATTTGTATGATAAACATAAGAAGATGATAGATTCAAAACTCGTTAAGTAATTATTTTCGGCCAGATTTTCGGCCAGATTTGTATGATAAACATAAGAAGATGATAGATTCAAAACTCGTTAAGTAATTATTTTCGACCAGATTTGTATGATAAACATAAGAAGATGATAGGTTCAAAACTCGTTAAGTAATTATTTTCGGCAAGATTTGTATGATAAACATAAGAAGATGATAGGTTCAAAACTCGTTAAGTAATTATTTTCGGCAAGATTTGTATGATAAACATAAGAAGATGATAGGTTAAAAACTCGTTAAGTAATTATTTTCGGCAAGATTTGTATGATAAACATAAGAAGATGATAGGTTCAAAACTCGTTAAGTAATTATTTTCGGCAAGATTTGTATGATAAACATAAGAAGATGATAGGTTCAAAACTCGTTAAGTAATTATTTTCGGCAAGATTTGTATGATAAACATAAGAAGATGATAGGTTCAAAACTCGTTAAGTAATTATTTTCGGCAAGATTTGTATGATAAACATAAGAAGATGATAGGTTCAAAACTCGTTAAGTAATTATTTTCGGCAAGATTTGTATGATAAACATAAGAAGATGATAGGTTCAAAACTCGTTAAGTAATTATTTTCGGCAAGATTTGTATGATAAACATAAGAAGATGATATGTTCAAAACTCGTTAAGTAATTATTTTCGGCAAGATTTGTATGATAAACATAAGAAGATGATAGGTTCAAAACTCGTTAAGTAATTATTTTCGGCAAGATTTGTATGATAAACATAAGAAGATGATAGGTTCAAAACTCGTTAAGTAATTATTTTCGGCAAGATTTGTATGATAAACATAAGAAGATGATAGGTTAAAAACTCGTTAAGTAATTATTTTCGGCAAGATTTGTATGCTAAACATAAGAAGATGATAGGTTCAAAACTCGTTAAGTAATTATTTTCGGCAAGATTTGTATGATAAACATAAGATGATAGGTTCAAAACTCGTTAAGTAATTATTTTCGGCAAGATTTGTATGCTAAACATAAGAAGATGATAGGTTAAAAACTCGTTAAGTAATTATTTTCGGCAAGATTTGTATGATAAACATAAGAAGATGATAGGTTCAAAACTCGTTAAGTAATTATTTTCGGCAAGATTTGTATGCTAAACATAAGAAGATGATAGGTTCAAAACTCGTTAAGTAATTATTTTCGGCAAGATTTGTATGATAAACATAAGAAGATGATAGGTTAAAAACTCGTTAAGTAATTATTTTCGGCAAGATTTGTATGATAAACATAAGAAGATGATAGGTTCAAAACTCGTTAAGTAATTATTTTCGGCAAGATTTGTATGATAAACATAAGAAGATGATAGATTCAAAACTCGTTAAGTAATTATTTTCGACCAGATTTGTATGATAAACAAAAGAAGATGATAGATTCAAAACTCGTTAAGTAATTATTTTCGACCAGATTTGTATGATAAACAAAAGAAGATGATAGATTCAAAACTCGTTAAGTAATTATTTTCGGCAAGATTTGTATGATAAACATAAGAAGATGATAGGTTCAAAACTCGTTAAGTAATTATTTTCGGCAAGATTTGTATGATAAACATAAGAAGATGATAGGTTCAAAACTCGTTAAGTAATTATTTTCGGCAAGATTTGTATGATAAACATAAGAAGATGATAGGTTCAAAACTCGTTAAGTAATTATTTTCGGCAAGATTTGTATGATAAACATAAGAAGATGATAGGTTCAAAACTCGTTAAGTAATTATTTTCGGCAAGATTTGTATGATAAACATAAGAAGATGATAGGTTAAAAACTCGTTAAGTAATTATTTTCGGCAAGATTTGTATGCTAAACATAAGAAGATGATAGGTTCAAAACTCGTTAAGTAATTATTTTCGGCAAGATTTGTATGATAAACATAAGATGATAGGTTCAAAACTCGTTAAGTAATTATTTTCGGCAAGATTTGTATGCTAAACATAAGAAGATGATAGGTTAAAAACTCGTTAAGTAATTATTTTCGGCAAGATTTGTATGATAAACATAAGAAGATGATAGGTTCAAAACTCGTTAAGTAATTATTTTCTGCAAGATTTGTATGCTAAACATAAGAAGATGATAGGTTCAAAACTCGTTAAGTAATTATTTTCGGCAAGATTTGTATGATAAACATAAGAAGATGATAGGTTAAAAACTCGTTAAGTAATTATTTTCGGCAAGATTTGTATGATAAACATAAGAAGATGATAGGTTCAAAACTCGTTAAGTAATTATTTTCGGCAAGATTTGTATGATAAACATAAGAAGATGATAGATTCAAAACTCGTTAAGTAATTATTTTCGACCAGATTTGTATGATAAACAAAAGAAGATGATAGATTCAAAACTCGTTAAGTAATTATTTTCGATCAGATTTGTATGATAAACAAAAGAAGATGATAGATTCAAAACTCGTTAAGTAATTATTTTCGGCCAGATTTGTATGATAAACATAAGAAGATGATAGATTCAAAACTCGTTAAGTAATTATTTTCGGACAGATTTGTGACCAGATTTGTACGATAAACATAAGAAGATGATAGGTTCAAAACTCGTTAAGTAATTATTTTCGGCCAGATTTGTGACCAGATTTGTATGATAAACATAAGAAGATGATAGATTCAAAACTCGTTAAGTAATTAAATAATTACCCGCTTCTTTCTTCGGATAAACAGGTTCCTTGATTTCGTTGGGTCTACTCTTTCCTTCATCGCTCGTTGCAAATACGCGGAAATAATAATGTTTTCCTTCAACTAATTTTTCAGCGATGAATCTGGTGTGCAGGCTGCCTGTTTCGCCGACCTTGAACCACGACATTTGATTGGCATCACGCCTCTCAATAATGTAACCATTGATGAGTTTACCGCCATCGGATATCGGTGATTTCCATTCAAGTGTAACTGATTTATCAGTTATCTCTTCGATGATCAGGTTCGATGGTGGGTCCGGAACAGCTGAAAATTTAAAAACAGTAATCAGTTACGAAATTAATTTAAATAAATCAACATGAAATTACATTAGGAAATTATTTTTAAATATAATATTATAAAAGAATTAATTATTTTTAGATGTAATATTACAAAAGAATTAATTATTTTAAAATATAACATTACCGACAAATTAATTATTTTTAAATATAACATTAAAATTAATTATTTTTAAATATAATATTGTAAACAAATTAATTTTTTTTAAAATATAATATTGCAAACAAATTACTTATTTTTAAATATAATATTAAAATTAATTATTTTTAAATATAATATTGCAAACAAATTAATTATTTTTAACTAGAACATTAAAATTAATTATTTTTAAATATAATATTACAAATACATTAATTATTTTTAAATATCATATTACAAACACATTAATTATTTCTAAATATAATATTACTAACAAATTAATTATTTTTAACTATAACATTGAAATTAATTAATTTTAAATATAATATTACAAACACATTAATTATTTTTGAATATAATATTAAAAATACATTAATTATTTTTAAATATAACATTAAACATTAATCAATTATTTTTAAATATATTAAAATTAATCATTTTTAAATATAATATTACAAATTAATCAATTATTTTGAATATAATATTGAAATTAATTATTTCAAAATATTTATTTCTGTGTAGGCAGCTGTTTGCTATCTCACTTCTACAGTTTAATAGATTTCGGAGGTCTATATATATATATATATATATATATATATATATATATATATATACATACGGTTTGACTAATAATAAAATGTCAATAGACTGTACATTTTCATTAAGTTAGAATAAAAAAAACATATATTTATTTTTAAGCAAACTAAGGCGTTTAGAAAATACTGCTTAAATTCAATTGTTTATCAGTTTTAGCTTTTAACATTTTATATGTAATAAGTTTGAATATTACTTACAGAAAGGACTTCCTATTTTGATGGGATGTTTGGCTTCCAATGGAGAAGATACACCAGTGGCATTTTCTGCCAAAATACGGAACATATATTCTTCATTTTCTTGTAGTTTCGTGACAATATATTCATAAGAAAGTGACGACACTTGATCGACAAACTGCCAACTTGACCTCCAACATTCCCGTTGCTCAATTATGTAAGATGTGATTGGAGAGCCGCCATCATCACGGCTGGGTTTCCACCCAAGACGAACGGAAGTGCGTTGAATGTCTTCCAGTTTAAGGGGACCTTCCGGAGCTGATGGTACATCTGTGAGATAGAGGGGGGAAAAAGACACAATGTTGGGATTAGTTTATTTATGATAGAATTAAAAATTAACTATTTTCCAAAAAGAAGAGTAAGACACAAGGTCGGTTTTTAATGTGGGGAAAAATCCAGCTCCCCCCAAAAAGGGCACTCTGGATTGGAACAAAAATTTAAATTGCCTTGTAGTACTTGTAAAACAAACACAAGGATGCAACATTGCGGCGATTGGACTTGTTGAGCCACCCTCTTAAGTGATCAAATTTTGTCCGTTCCGTCCATCTTTTTCAACCTCTCATGGTTGTGTTTGTCATCCAGCTGACAATCTCATTAACTCTTATCCTCGAGTGGCTTTTGGCCTTGGTAAGGCGGTGACTCATTAGTATAAATAAAAATTAAAATGAGATAACATTGAGAGATACTTACTCATTGGTTTCTTTGTCCTGATCGGTCCTTCGGTTTTCAGTCTGTGACTGACGCCCACATCATTTTCCGTAGATACACTGAAGAAATAAGACTGATCCTGTTCCAGATTTGTGACAACAAAGTAATGGACGAATTCTCCGACTTTCGTAATCCTTGTCCATTTATCGGAATCTGCCAATGTGTATTCTAAAACATAACCGGTAATTGGTGACCCACCATCTTCAAGACATTTGCCCCATTCCATCGTAACCAAATCTGTGCCAACTCCTTTAATCCATAAGAATTCAGGTGGTTGAGCAATAGCTGAAAACAAACAAACAACATAATATCAATCTCTAGCTGTATAAAGTTAGCTATGTTTATGTATTTTTATGTATTTTTATGTTTTTTTATGTATTTTTATGTATTTTTATGTTTTTTTATGTATTTTTATGTATTTTTATGTTTTTTTATGTATTTTTAGATATTTTTATGTATTTTTATATATTTTTATGTATTTTTATGTATTTTTATGTTTTTTTATATATTTTTATGTATTTTTATATATTTTTATGTATTTTTATATATTTTTATATATTTTTATATATTTTTATGTATTTTTATATATTTTTATATTTTTATGTATTTTTATGTATTTTTATATATTTTTATGTATTTTTATATATTTTTAGATATTTTTATGTATTTTTATGTTTTTTTATGTATTTTTATATATTTTTATGTATTTATATATATGTTTATATATTTTTATGTATTTTTATGTATTTTTATGTTTTTTTTATGTTTTTTATGTATTTTTATGTTTTTTTATGTATTTTTATGTATTTTTATGTTTTTTTATGTATTTTTATATATCTTTATGTATTTTTATGTATTTTTATATATTTTTATGTATTTTTATGTATTTTTATATATTTTTATGTATTTTTATGTTTTTTTTATGTATTTTTATGCATATTTTTGTATTTTTATGTATTTTTATATATTTTATGTATTTTTATGTATTTTTATATATTTTTATGTACAGGATTCACTCTAAAACTAATTGCCCAATCATTATGAATTTTGGAATACAGCTGCTAAGCGTAAGAGGTCCTACTGTAGGCTATATTTAGTTTAATTTAGTTTTATACAAAGGCGCCAAAGAGGGGAGTGGAAGCCCTTCGTGAAAATTCAGATACCTCTGATTTTTGTGAAATTTTTACAATAGGTATTAGAAATCAGTTAATAAATATTCCCCAAATTTCAGTTTCTTTGGAATATTTTAAAGGGGGTTTTAGGGGCTATAATATGGGCGCAAATTCCCATTTAAAAATTCAAATATTTCAGATTTGCATTGAATTTGATCCATAGTAATTAGGCATCATTTAAGTAAAATTCCTTGAATTTCAATTTTTTCTTAAGATCTCTTAAATTTTAGATGTTTATATTTCCTCATGGCGTCTATTCTGCTCGGGGGAAGCATCTTGAAGGAAATGACGGCAGTAGTATCTCTAAGCAGCAAATGAGGATAAATTCTGGTCTTAATTCTCGAATGCATGTTGGTATGAGAGTTGCTACAAAATTTTGACAACAAGATTTGGAGATTCCCTTTTTTACCAAGGCACTCGAAACCCGTTTTACCAAGGGGCATAACTATAACCCTATAAAATAATTTTTCATAAGTGGTGACTCAGTCGTAAATAAAATACTCATAAAATGAAGAAAAGAGCTCTTGCAATCACCATCTAAAATATCAAAGAATATAGTCTCGAAATTAGTATACAGGAAAGTAACTTTTCAAATATATTATACTTACAGGCTGCTTTAAATGGTTTCACTGGTTGTTCTCCAATCAGAGGAGGTCCTTGTCCTTCGTCGTTTTTGGCAGAAACTCTGAATAAGTATTGCACACCAGGAACAAGCCCGGTTATTGTATACGTGGTATATCTAGATTTTACTTCACACATCATATGCCAAGAGTTTCTATGTATTTCACGGACTTCGATGATATAGGAAGAAATAGGGAGACCACCATCAGAGAGTGGAGGCTGCCATGTTAAGTCGACTGTTTCTTCTGTCAAATTACTTTGTGTCAACGGACCTTGAGGAGCTGATGGTTTGGCTGTGAAATAAAAACGACATAAAAATTGTAAAATCAAAAATATATGATAAAGTTGTATATATTAACATATTGTGCACATAGATAAGAACAATAAAAGAATGTTTGCTAAGATTATTTTTTTAAGTACTAGAAGTATGGCCACTACAGGCCCAAATTCTAGTGTTCCAACGCTATTGATAATGTTTACCCATTCATTTATTTATTTTTTATGATCACTTATGTTTGAATTCATGTTTTGAAACATGACGTAAATCATAAACAAGAAAAAAAACATGCTAATATTAATAAGTAATTCATTCTTTTTACTATTAAACATCTACTGGATAATTTACGCTAATATTTTTCAATAGAAATGAAATATTTCATAAAACTATCCTGTTAATTTATTTATAATTGCAATATTTCATATGGGTGTAATAATGAAGAAGCACCAAAGACTGTAATGTTAAGTAGAAATAAAGCAGTATTACTTCTTATCTCTAGACCAGCTAGATGTTGAGCCGCAGATCATATTTGCTTTTTGAAGCAAATAAGAAGATAAAAATAAAAAGATGGTAATGTTAGTGGACATAAAGCGATATTACTTCTACACTCTTGACCAGTTATATCTCAAACCACGTTGAGTCGCAGGTCATATTCAAAACATCATTTATTCAAAAGTAAATCCACCACTTTTGCATTCATTCTCATTTCTTGACCAGTTAAGCCCAAACTATGTTGAGTCGCAGACCATTTTTGCTTTTTGAAGCAAATAAGAAGATAAAAATAAAAAGATGGTAATGCTAGTGGAAATGAAGCGATATTATTTCTCATCTCTTGACCAGCTATAACTCAAACCACGTTGAGCCACAGATCATATTCAAAAGATCATTTATTCAAAAGTAAATCCACAACTTCTGCATTCACTCTGATTTCTTGAAAAGAAAAACCCACTAATATTAATAAGTAATTCCTTTTTTTATTATTAAACGTTTACTGGATAATTTTCTATAAATTTTGATGTATGCTAATATTTTTCAATAGAAAGTAAATATTTGATAAAATTATCCTGTTTATAAGTGCGATATTTCATATGGCTGTAATCATGGAGAAGCGCCATATTGTGTGTAATAAATGATTAGAATCAAAATGATTTGAAAAAAATGGAATATTCTTACCATATGGACTCTTAATCAAGACAGGGTCTGCCATTTCAAGAGGTTTGCCTGCTCCGATTTCATTTTCAGCAATAATACGGAAATAGTATTCATTGCCCTCAATCAAGTTCGACACAGAATATTTGTTGATATGTGCTTCGACCTTTTGTACTTTACTATAGAAAGACCTTGTCAGTTCTTTTCGCTCAATACTGTAACCAGTAAGAGGATGGCCTTCTAATGGTGTTTTCCATTCAAGTGTGCAAGATGTCCGTGTGATGTCACTGACAATGATTGGACCAACCGGTTCAGATGGCACATCTGAAAAGAAAAAAAAATACATGAAAATTTTTTACCAACATTCGATGAAAGAAATATTATTTGAACTAGTAAATATATTGTCATATATTTATGCAGAGTGAAGGCAGCTTGGGCGAAACTTATGTGAGTTTTTGCCTCTGATAACATCCGGGATAAGTCGCATAGCAGCTGTGTAAGGAACGTCATGATATATGGCAGTGGCCCTCGTCCAGTCCTTTCTCTCCTGTCTGCAGTACAATGACAGATCCATTATCAGATTGATCTGCAATGTGAAATCTGACCAAACCCAACACATGAGGTCAGAGGATTGGCTGAAAGCTCTACATTTGCCCAGCATGGAGGTTATTTTAACGATGAATTGTTACACTGGTATGGACATGTGGACCGTTCATTCTCCTGGATAAACAGTTGCAAAAGCATGAATGTCCTAAATCGCAGGAAGGTTGGTCGGCCAAGGAAAACTTGCAAGCAAGTGATTGGACAAGACTGCACAGAGTGGAATTTGGAGACTGCTGACCTGCTGAACCGTCAAAAGTGGAGAGTGAGCTTGCATACTATCAGAAAACGTCTGCCCCTGAACAAGGGAAAAGTGACGTTAAATCAATAGAAGATTTATAAATCTGATAACTATATTTGGATATGAAGGGGATCCATATCGATCCGAATGTTTCCGATTGCGATTTATGGAACGCCCCAGAAATGGCCGAAGCAGTGTGGATTAAAAATCAACAAATTTCACCGGCTATCATCAGTTATGTCAGTCAAGGAATATAATGATACATGACTGATGATTGCTGGTGAGATTCATTGATTTTGAATTTACACCGACTTGAATCCGATGTCGATTTGACTTGATCTTTTATAAAACCATTAATAAATAAATATTATGCTCTTATTTTTTATTTTTTCAAACTTTTTAAATAATCGAAGACTCTGTTGGATTTCTTTTTACAAATTTAATCAATGACTATATATCTCTCTATATAGTTCTTGTAAGTTTTTTGTTCATAAGAGTTACTCCAATAAACTGACTGTATTTATGAATCGCCATCATGGTTTTTGATCACTCCTGGGGGAGGAACCCTTCCTTAGTTTTCGACACCTTATTGGTGACTGTCATTCAGGGTTTTTTTTTGCCATAGTCGCCATGATGGGCATTGCGGGTTGGCGACACTATTTGCCCATAGCTAGGTGTCCACATACAGCACCTGGTATTCCCGAATGGTCACCCATCTAGTACTGGCCAGGCTCAACGTCGCTTAACTTCAGTGATCTAGTGGGAACCGGCGTGTCAATGTGATCATGCCATATATGTAATAGTTCTCAATAATAACAGGAATTTGACGGGTGGTTTTCTCGAGCCGGATTGCCAGTCGATTGATGATCTCAATTTTGAGTTGATATCATATAACAAGTTGTAACACCCACACATTCACCTGCAAATGCCAATTATTGGATTTCGCCTTTGCTGTCAATTTAACCACGCTCCTAGGGCATTTAATTAGCAACAGGGTATTTCTGTCTGCAGCTAACCTTTGCAGGTGTTTTCAATCAACAATTATTTTATATCTGACAATCTACCATGTTTGTTTCTTCTGGCCAGGTGTCATTGACTCAATCAACAATTATTTTATTTTCGACACTCAATCATCTTGTTTCCTCCAACCAGGTACGTGTCTGTGTCAAGTACGTTTATTTCTGTCAGATGACCTTTTCAGTACACACGGCTTGGATATTAAATATTAACAATAAAAAAATTCAACTAAGATAAGAAAGCCCAAACTAACCTCGTTCCTTTTTCGGAGCGTACATATCGGATTCAAGAGGGGAACTCTCACCGATCTTATTCAGCGCTGTTATCCTGAAGTAATACTTGTGGTTTTCTTTGATATGATCTCTGACTGCATATTTCAGTGTTCGACTTTCAACGGTTTTCAGACAGGTCCAGCTATCATTGATAAATATGTATATCTTGTAGCCAGTGATGTCTGATCGGCCAGTATCTCTCGGTGGACGCCATTCCAGATCGACTGATGTCAAAGTGACATCAGAAAATTTCACAGGACCCACTGGAGCTGATGGTGGTTCTGAAAGAAAAAAATTAAATCATAAGAAAGAATTTTATACATTTACAGGGTGTCCGTAAAATCTGGACACATAGGATAATTGGATATTTTTCATTTAATCAAATGAAATACAACATTTAATATTTTTTAACTGATTATGAAGGTAAAACATTAGTTGAATGGCAGTTTTTCTAGTTGGATTGGAAGACGCGTTCATGTAAAGTTGAATTGGAAAACGTAATTGGAATATATCCTTCGGCTTTGTTGCAGATCCTGACAGTCTATTAATACATGTTTGACTGTATAAGATTCTGAACATGATATACACATTGGAAAATATTTACATACAATATCGGAAGTAAAAAGAAATGTTATTCTAACAACAGAAAACATTATGATCAATAACTGTGTGTATGTCATTCCACGTAAGTGTGAAATAAATATACAAAGGTGAGACATGTTACTCACTATAGTATCAATAAAAATAATAATAATAATAATGATATAGAAGTAAAGATACTTAGTATTTTTAGTTATGTAATAACAATGTCTTAACAGATAAGTCACAGTTTATGAATTTTGAATGAAATCAAAATAGAATAAATAGTGGTAGTTGTTATGACCCAACGAATCACAGGTACGTCGAGTTTATATATATAAATATATATATATATATATATATATATATATATATATATATATATATATATATATATAGCCATGCATTTGCTTACTCTTACAGATACCGGAAAAAACTGCTAGAAATAAATCGTACACTATGCACTATGACAATGCAATCCCTACAGTTATATACCTAGAAAACAGAGCTGTTAAACCTGACATAGTTATATGGGACAAGAGGGAGAAAGTAGCAACCCTAGTTGAAGTCAGTGTCCTTAATAATGCTGGCTTAAACAGAGCTGAGAGGGAGAATATAACGAAATACCAAGGTCTTATATACGACATGAAAAAGAAATTGGAATCTTAGGAAGATCGCCATCATTTCAGTAATTTTAGAGGCAACCGGGCTCATTAACAAGAATTTAAAAAACTAGCTGGCGAATATACTCGGTGAACCAAGTGCAAGAGATATCAAAACAATTACATTTAAAAGGACGGTTAAAATCCTAAAAAGATCTCCCGGCTGGAGTCTCTAAAATAACGGATGCCCCATCCCCAGTAAAAACAAAAAGATAAGAAAATTGAAAAAAAAATGTAATTACATTTTTTTATATATAAATCAGATTACTATTGTTTTAATATTTAAATTTTTTTCATTTTTACCTGGTGATTTCCTAGGAACAGTTGGATCTATAGTGGAAAGTGGTTCACTAAGACCTTGCTCATTTTCAGCGGAAATCCGGAAGTAGTGATGTTTTCCTTCAGTCAGGTTCGTGAGTTTGTAACTGGTCTCATCGTACATGGCTTTCCCAATTCTGATCCAACTTCCCCACACATCAATTCGGTATTCAATAATGTAATGCAGAAGGACCAATCCGCCGTCAGAGAGAGGTGGTCTCCAACTCATAACGACAGAGGATTCAGTCACATCAGATATGTTCAAAGGTCCTTCGGGAGATGCAGGGACACCTAGAACAAAATTGAAAAGGATAATTATGTAGAAAAAAAAGAAAGAAAAAAGAAAAGAAAATAAGGGAAAAAAAGAAAGAAAAGAAAATAAGGGGAAAAAAAGAAAGAAAAGAAAATAAGGGAAAAAAAAAAAGAAAAGAAAATAAGGGGAAAAAAAGAAAGAAAAGAAAATAAGGGAAAAAAAGAAAGAAAAGAAAATAAGGGAAAAAAAAGAAAGAAAAGAAAATAAGGGGAAAAAGAAAGAAAAGAAAATAAGGGGAAAAAAAGAAAGAAAAGAAAATAAGGGGAAAAAAGAAAGAAAAGAAAATAAGGGGGAAAAAAGAAAGAAAAGAAAATAAGGGGGAAAAAAAGAAAGAAATAAAATAAGGGGAAAAAAAGAAAGAAAAGAAAATAAGGGGAAAAAAAGAAAGAAATAAAATAAGGGGAAAAAAAGAAAGAAAAGAAAATAAGGGGAAAAAAAGAAAGAAAAGAAAATAAGGGGAAAAAAGAAAGAAAAGAAAATAAGGGGAAAAAAGAAAGAAAAGAAAAATAGAAAAAAAGAAAGAAAAGAAAATAAGGGGGAAAAAAAGAAAGAAAAGAAAATAAGGGGAAAAAAGAAAGAAAAGAAAATAAGGGAAAAAAAGAAAGAAAAGAAAATAAGGGGAAAAAAAGAAAGAAAATAAAATAAGGGGAAAAAAAGAAAGAAAAGAAAATAAGGGGAAAAAAGAAAGAAAAGAAAAATAGAAAAAAAAGAAAGAAAAGAAAATAAGGGGACAAAAAAGAAGCTAATTTGTACATATATTTATGACATTTAATTTTCTTAAAGACAAGACAAGAGGAATGATGTGATGATTTGCATTCGATAACAAATATATATTTAATTTGATCATGACATACACAACATTAGACCCCCTCCCCTTTGGGGAGGAGGTAATGCTACACTGGGAATCTGCCTCAGTTTGTGACAAACCTTTTTATATTTGTAAGTGGCCGTTAAGATATTCTTTAATAATCAGCCTCGGTCAATCATTACAAAAATAACAACATCCCATCTCAGATATCATCAAAGATATTTATCATAAAGATATAAAGGTATCGTAAAGATATCATAAATTTATCATATTAAATTAAGATATCAAATATCAATATCAAATATCAAATATCAAATATCAAATTTCAATATCAATTTCAATATCAAATTAAGATATCATAAATTTATCATAAAGATATCATAAAGATATTCTTTAATAATCACCCTCGGTCAATCATTACAAAAATGACAACATCCCATCTCAGATATCATCAAAGAAATACACTGTCTTGAATTTTCCAAAGATAAAATTCGACTTACTGTATGGAGATTTAGGAGTAACTGGGTGGTCATTTTCAATGGCCGATGAATATCCAACAATATTTTCTGCGTAGACTCTGAAGAAATATTCTTGACCTTCACGCAGATTTTTCACGCAGAGTGTGGTCGTGTCTGATTTCACTCGGGCATGGAAGCCCCATGATGATTTCCAGCTTTCCCGTTTATCAATAATATAATTATCTACGGGTGCATAGGCTTCGTAAGGACTGGACTTCCAGGAAAGTGTCACTTGATCAGAATGGATATTGGTTACTTTCAAAGGCCCTCCAGGATGGCCAGGAAGTTCTGAAATTAAAAAAAAAAAAAATTAAATTAACACGAGATATTTAATGGGTAAAATTCGTGCTATGCAATTGTGGCTTGTACAAATTCCACGGTTAATTAAAGAATATGGGTTTTTATTTCATAATTTTATTCACTAATTATTTTTTTATTATTATTATTAACTAGTTGTCTCTACCCGACGTTGCTCGGGAGTATATCTACTTGCAATTTGTTTTGCTTTTCTTATTCTAAACTATGCCGCTTTTTTTCCAAATATTTTTTTCATAATCAAAGGGAAGTATCTATATATGAACGAATACAGTTATGCCCCTTTTTTTAATATAGCGCCTAGTTGAAAATAATTCCGTCTCGGCGAGCGAGTTTTCGGGTCTCAGGTGATAGTTAGTATATTATGGCTCTGAGGGTTCTTTTGGGGCATTTTTCAAGCGCTTGAAAACTTGCTCGCCGTGTCGAGAAAATAATTAAGAAAATTACAAAACATGAAAATTCCGTGGTTATCAACCAGACATATATAAATAACAACTTGCTACTTATATATATATATATATATATATATATATATATATATATATATAATATGAAGAATATAGAAATGTTTATATCTTTTTTCTATTTATTTCTCATTTGTTGACATATTTTATATATTATCTTTTATATTTTATATTAATATTTTGTTTTTTGACATTATTATTTATTATTTATTATTATTATTTTTTATTATTTTATTTTATTTTATTTTATTTTATTTTATTTTGATTCTTAACGGTCCCAACCACGTGACTTTCCAAATTTAAATTTTGAATTTCTTTTCTTTTTTCTCCATTTCATTCTTTCCAAATATGATCTAAGGTTAAGATCGGATTCTAACTTTGCCTGATGAGATCTCAGTTTATAATAGCTGTTGATCGATAACATCGACATGCCAGTGTCACAGATTTTGTACATGTCTGTTTAAATAAAAATAATCATATATAAAAGCTCTATTTGATATTGAGCACTTTTTATAAACCCGGTTGAAATTCTTTGGATTACTACCCTGTGGATGTTTTACCTGGATTATTATATATATATATATATATATTTTTAAATGAGAATAAATGTCTTACCAAGAGGTCTCTTGGGTTTAATGCATTCTTCCGTTTCTCTTTGCTGTCCAACTCCTATGTCATTTTCCGCGGCAACACCAAAATAGTAATCCACACCTTCTTCTAAATCAGTGAATGTATATTCACTGGCGAAAGACTTTTCTGTGGTAACCTTATCCCAGGAAGTTCTGGAGAGTTTACTCAAGGAGATGTGGTACCTGGTAATCATAGAACCACCATCGTTGCGTGGAGCACCCCAGTGAATGGTAACACTATTTTTAGTAACATTGATGATTGTCACATGAGATGGGGGACCAGGCTTTTCTATAATAGAAAACAAAACAACAACAAAATCAAAACATTTAAAAACAATATTTTTCCAAATAAAAACATAAAATTCAAATTCTTACAAAATGGCTTAATACTCATCGGAAAATATGTAAAAAAGAAACATCTAACTAATGTAAAATTCCTCATATCCAGAGTGCTGCATATCCAAAATGGCAAAAGTTTATTTTCATCTATCACACATAGATTAGAATCAAAACAGTTCACTGGTATTGACATTAGACACCACAACACAACACAGTCTTTTGAAATACTGTATATATAACAGAGAGCAAAGAGCCAACGACAGCTATTTGTATGCCTAATTGGCATAACTATTTTTTAAATAATTTATAATAAATATGCAAACTTTTTGACCAACTCTTTATATCCGGACTTTTTTATTTATTAACTCCTCATATCCGGACTTTTATTTAACAAACTCTTAATATCTGAACTCCTGATATGAAATAAAATTATGTTCGTTTATTTTGTTGAGTTTTCGCAGTAAATAAAACTAACTCGTAACGTTGGACACAAAATGTAATAAATGTTAAATTTCATTTTGATGTTATTTATTCTAATTTTTTACAAACTCTTCATATCCGAAATTATTTTAATCAACTTCTTATATCCGGACTTCATTTTGTTACCAACTCTTAATATCCAAACTTTTTTTTACATACCGCTCATATCCAGACATTTTTTTACCAACTCCTATTATCCGACTGTTTTTACCAACTCTTCATATCCGGACTTTTTGAGCAACTCTTTATATCCAGACCTTTTTGCTTTTTTACCAACTCCTCAGATACAGACTTTTTTTTGACCAACTCCTCATATCCGGACTTTTTTTACCAACTCTTCATATCCGGACTTTTTGAGCAACTCTTTATATCCAGACCTTTTTGCTTTTTTACCAACTCCTCAGATACAGACTTTTTTTGACCAACTCCTCATATCCGGACTTTTTTTACCAACTCTTCATATCCGGACTTTTTGAGCAACTCTTTATATCCAGACCTTTTTGCTTTTTTACCAACTCCTCAGATACAGACTTTTTTTGACCAACTCCTCATATCCGGACTTTTTTTACCAACTCTTCATATCCGGACTTTTTGAGCAACTCTTTATATCCAGACCTTTTTGCTTTTTTACCAACTCCTCAGATACAGACTTTTTTTGACCAACTCCTCATATCCGGACTTTTTTTACCAACTCTTCATATCCGGACTTTTTGAGCAACTCTTTATATCCAGACCTTTTTGCTTTTTTACCAACTCCTCAGATACAGACTTTTTTTGACCAACTCCTCATATCCGGACTTTTTTTACCAACTCTTCATATCCGGACTTTTTGAGCAACTCTTTATATCCAGACCTTTTTGCTTTTTTACCAACTCCTCAGATACAGACTTTTTTTTGACCAACTCCTCATATCCGGAGTTTTTGACCAACTCTTCATATTTGGAGTTTTTGATCAACTCCTCATATCCACACATTTTTTTACCAACTTCTCACATCCGGACTTTCTGATCAAATCCTCATATCCAGACTCCTGATATTAGGAATTCAACTGATTATGATTCGTCAACATAATGTCGTGATAATATTTTCTATAGTGTCATACAATATTTATTCACACATATTAAACAAGTAAAATGAGTGTTACCTGGTTGTTCGCGTGGTTTCACTGTTTCAGCTGAAACTAATGGAGAACTGTAGCCTTCGCTATTGACAGCAAAGATCTGGAACTGATATTCTTTTCCAATGGTCAAACCAGTAGCAGTATACTTGAAAGTAGTAGAACTGACTTCGGCAAGCTTGGTCCATGAGGTACGCCATACACCCCGGTATTCAATGACATATGCACTTATTGGCTTTCCACCATCACTCTCTGGTGGTTTCCATTCCAAATCGGCACTATTGTCTGTCACACCACTCAGCTTCAACGGTCCAACAGGACTTGATGGAGCACCTGGTGAAGAATAGCAAAAATATTAAATCAAACAATGAAAAACGACTGTCAACTAAGGATCAGCATTATACATGAAATATTTATGATATATTATACATAAAATATTTATGATATATTATACATGAAATATTTGTGATATATTATACATAAAATATTTATGATATATTATACATAAAATATTTATGATATATTATACATGAAATATTTATGATATATTATACATAAAATATTTATGATATATTATACATAAAATATTTATGATATATTATACATAAAATATTTATGATATATTATACATAAAATATTTATGATATATTATACATAAAATATTTATGATATATTATACATAAAATATTTATGATATATTATACATAAAATATTTATGATATATTATACATAAAATATTTATGATATATTATATATAAAATATTTATGATATATTATACATAAAATATTTATGATATATTATACATGAAATAGTTATGATATATTATACATAAAATAGTTATGATATATTATACATAAAATATTTATGATATATTATACATAAAATATTTATGATATATTATACATAAAATATTTATGATATATTATACATAAAATATTTATGATATATTATACATAAAATATTTATGATATATTATACATAAAATATTTATGATATATTATACATAAAATATTTATGATATATTATACATAAAATATTTATGATATATTATACATAAAATATTTATGATATATTATACATAAAATATTTATGATATATTATATATAAAATATTTATGATATATTATACATAAAATATTTATGATATATTATACATAAAATATTTATGATATATTATACATAAAATATTTATGATATATTATACCTAAAATACTTATGATATATTATACATAAAATATTTATGACATATTATACATAAAATATTTATGACATATTATACATAAAATATTTATGATATATTATACATAAAACATTTATGATATATTATACATAAAATATTTATGATATATTATACATAAAATATTTATGATATATTATACATAAAATATTTATGATATATTATACATAAAATATTGGAAATATATTTGATCGTTTACTGATTACAAGACTTTAGTCTGGAGTTCAAACCAAGCGACCGGTGACATAGCTTTATTTCACCTGCACTGACGAGTCTTGGAACGACGAAACATATATGCATGTGGATAAAATAAAAATATTTTTGTAATAATATATTATCATTGCCCTCTGTAAGATCTTTTTTAATCTGCACTGGTTCGGTAGTAGAAGGCAGACCTCAACTAAATGAAGAGCTGTAAAGTAAAATTACCTCATATCCCAACCTAATATTCATGAGTAAACACATAACATTAAATAAACTATACTATCATTCTTGAATAATAAAAGAAATTGGAAAGTCTAATAGTAAAAAAATTACTTACCATATTTATCCTTTGCTGTTAATGTTTTAGATTCTAAGGGTGGACTTATTCCAATTTTGTTTTCTGCAAATACTCTGAAGCAATAATCATTATTCTTGGTGAGGTTCTTGACAGTATATGTCGTTGTCTTGGAGTTAATCTGGTCAACAAGATTCCAACCAATTCGTTTTGCATTTCTGAACTCAATAGTATATGCAGTTAATGGTGATCCACCATCGTGTAATGGTGGTTGCCACTGGAGTGTAATTGATTGGCTAAGAATTTCTGTTGCTGACAAAGGTCCGATAGGCGTGGATGGTGGTTCTGTAAGTAAGGCATAATAAACACATTGGTTACCATATGCAAATAAATATATACTACATCAACTATTACAGAAAAATAAAGTTAGCATAGGAAGTTCATATTTAATTTTGTTCATAGCATAGGAAGTTCATATTTAATTTTGTTCATAGCGTAGGAAGTTCATATTTAATTTTGTTCATAGCATAGGAAGTTCATATTTAATTTTGTTCATAGCATAGGAAGTTCATATTTAATTGTGTTCATAGCATAGGAAGTTCATATTTAATTTTGTTCATAGCGTACGAAGTTCATATTTAATTTTGTTCATAGCGTAGGAAGTTCATATTTAATTGTGTTCATAGCATAGGAAGTTCATATTTAATTTTGTTCATAGCGTAGGAAGTTCATATTTAATTGTGTTCATAGCATAGGAAGTTCATATTTAATTTTGTTCATAGCATAGGAAGTTCATATTTAATTGTGTTCATAGCATAGAAAGTTCATATTTAATTGTGTTCATAGCATAGAAAGTTCATATTTAATTTTGTTCATAGCATAGGAAGTTCATATTTAATTGTGTTCATAGCATAGGAAGTTCATATTTAATTTT